>WOFM01000475.1:485518-564297 GCA_011428145.1 Ericerus pela
AAATATTCGTCTCTACAACATAAAACTATTGATGTGCAAGTGATGTACGAGTACAGAACTATGACTAATTAAACAAAGATTGTGATGTCAAGATTTGGTACAAGGAACTGGTCTGCCATTACTTATCTATATAAGAAATGACAAACCTATTCTTATACACAGACATATGTAATTACTATGTATGTGTATTTGTGTGGGTGTAAATAAGCCCCTACATAAACTATCTAAATCAGCTTTAAAATTACCAGTATTTGCCTAGGTTTTTGCTTACCTGTATATTTACATATGAAGTGGCAGAACAGTCAAATAATCTGTTGATTACCAAGGTATTCCACGCTGGTAATTTTGGTAATTCTAATAGGCTATATAATGTAAATGAATCCAACTAGTTTGAATCAGGTGTCTAAAATTTTTTTATTCCTGAACAGTCATCTCATTCTGATAATTCAATAGGGTATCGGACATAACTCTCAGAATTACTTGAAATTAATGGGAGAGATAGTCTAAAGTTTGTGAATGAAGGTTCTGAATTTTTTTTTGAAAAATATAAAATAGAAAGGAAGATAGAAGATGTTAAAGTTTCATTGCACCAAAAATGGTACCTCGATGCGCACCCTGTTGTTGTGATGTCATAGAATTGACGTTTTTATATTTTGCATTATGTTTCTATATATCTCATTAATACCTCAATTTTAAGTAGGTTTTTGGTGAAAATTGACTGAACAAAATTGACTTTAAAAAATGACTTTGAGGCAAAGGTGGGCGCACATTTCATTTCAGGACCCAAGAAAACTTTTGGCACAGAAAGCTCAAAATCTAAATTATCACCTAAGTAAATAAGATTCAATAAGTTTGGGTTTCTATCTGTATTTATTTTTTGTACTTCCCACTGAGGTAGAAGGTTCAAAATTAGTATGAGGGTGCCTGAGTATCACATCTAATATTTTTTTTTTTAAATCCCAAAAATAAGAAAGGGGCAGCAGATATGAGCCAAAAATTCTGAAATTGTCCGACTCAACACAAAGGTGGTATATTATTGTTTGTTTATTCCTTAAAAAAAAATATTTTTTGTGGTACTGAGTTCAAATTGGACCTTAGGTTTTTTAATTTGATAAGTATTTTGACCCAAAGGGACTCAAAAAAGGACCCAATTTTGTTTTTTTACATTTTAGTATTTAATACATCATTTGTAATGTTTCTTGAGGTGCTGAGTTCAAATTTGTATATAATTTTTTAATTTGATCAATTTTTTGACCCCAAGGGACTCATAGGCTCAATTTTGTTTTTGTACATATTATGTAACACATCATTTGTAATGTTTCTTGAGGCACAAAGTTCAAATTTGACATTATTTTATTCACTTGACTTATTTTTGACTCCAAGGCTCAAAATGAGAGGAAATTTTGACTTTTCATATTTTGTAGTGTAATACATCATTGGTAATAGTTTTTTAGCTGCTGATTTTGAATTTGATGTAATTTCTTAATTTTACCCATTATGTGATCCCACAGGGGCTCTGAAAGGGGTAATTTTGAATTTCCCTATAATATTGTGTGATACATTGTTGGTAATTTTTTTAGATTTGAAGTTTAATTTTGACATGTATTTCTTCATTCAACTCCTTATATGTGATCCAAAGTGGTTCAGATATAACTAGCTAATTTTGACTTTTCACATTTTATTGTGTGATATATTGTTTATAATGTTTTACAAGTTTTTAAATACAAATACAAAAATCTTATTTTTCTTACAAGTAAGCTGGGCAAGTGGTTATACTGAATTTTGTTGTTTTTTGTTGGTCTCAAAAAACATGGGCATCCAGTACCTAATAAATCATTCAGTAATAAGTGAAGATATAATTGCAATCCCTTTTTTGGGGCCACAAGAAGAAAAAAAGTGGTTTAATCTAAAAATGGATTGTAAATATAATCTCAGTGTTTCAAAAAACAATATTTATGATGTATCACTCAATAATATCTAAGAATTTTATTTGAACCCCCCGTCTAGGGTCACAAGGGGGTCAATGAGGTGTTCGATTTAAAAATAGATTACAAATTTAAACTCAGCGCCTCAAAAAATATTATTAATGATGTATCACTCAATAATATCTAAGCATAGTATCTCAACTCAAAACCAGCACCTCAAGATTTTTTAAAATATATCACTCAATAATATTAAGATATATCTAACAGTTGGGGTCACATAGGGTCAAGGGAGTTTGATAAAAAAGGATTGCAAATCTAAACTCAGCACCTCAAGAATATTATTATAATATATAACTCAATAATATCTAAGAATATTATCTCAGCCCTCTGTTTGAGGTCACAGGGGGCCAAGGAGGGGTTTAATCTAAAAATGGATTATAAATGTAAACTGAGAGCCAAAAAAAAACATTATCGAGGTATCACTCAATAACATCCAAGATATTATCTTAATTCCATTTCTTGGGCTACAGGGGGGTAAATGAAAGGTTAAATCTAAAAATGGGTTGCAAATATGAACTCAGCCCTTAAGTAAATAACTCCCCAGGCACCACCAAAACATTTTTTCCAAGGCTGTGCTCTAATATAAAAACAAATAAGGAATAATTGGTTTTTGATTTTCTTAGTTTTTATTGTTTTTCAATGTTTTGAATTTGTCTATAAATATGGTGGTGGGGGTGCAAGTGCATATCCTTACATCCCCTCCCACACAGTCACCATGAACATTCTAAATTGATGAGCTTAACTAAACAAATGTACAAACACAAGAGAGTGAAGAATGAATGAATGAGAAACCTGTGAAAGAGGTAAAAAGTTTCCTGATGTGTCAATTCTATGACATCCCACCCACTGTTCAAAAAATATCACGTTTTTTGGCAACTCAATTTTACCATTCATTTTCTCCCATTCTATCCAACCAATTTTAACGTTGTTTTCACTGATATTTTTTTTTTTAAGAATTAGAAAATATATTTACTGAAAATCATGTCTGGTACCCTATTGCATTTGATAAACAAGTGTCTCTTATTCACACCAGTTAATGATAAATACTTATTTTATGAATATATTGAATTGAAAAGGCTGTTAGTAATCATGGTAACAAAAATATGTGTATCTGTTGTCATCACAGGTGTAGGAAATGTTCAATTAAAGTCCAGTGATGGTGAAAATTTTCATTTAAGCAACGTCTAATTTTAAAAAAAATCGTTTGCAAACCTTTTATCTGTGAAGTGTCGGGCCAGAAACAGTTTTCATTCTGTGTTTCATAAAAATAATGTTGACGTTGTGAATAATAATCATAGAAATTCTGTAATCTAAATTACCAAAAAAATCACATTTGATTTATACCAGATTGAATTTGTTAGGACTACTAATAATAGAAATAATTCATGTAATTTAATAATAAATAGACCTAAAAATCTGATGGAGTATAGCATAGAGCCTTCTCATTCAATGTGAATAATTGAAGTTCTTTGTAAACTAATTCTGGATCCAAGCAAAGGTGAATGTGTATTTTTTGAACCTTGTGTTATGGGGAAAAAGCATCATGGCAATTTCAATTCTCCTCATCGTGGTTTTGTCATTTGTTTCTAACTTCTGAGATTTTGAAACTTCACAATATATGAAAAAGTAAAATTCTGAACATCCAGCTTGCACCTTTGATAGATTTCCACATAACAGTGTTGGCCGCACATAATTATTATTGTCTAATCAATATTTTGGTATTTTTCATTTTTTCCCCAGTTTGTTGGCAAACAGGGTATTAAAATTGATCGCACAAAAGATTTAGTGGTGCGAATGATAAAAATTATCTGTTTCATAAGAACATAAAACAATTGGTACCACTTTTCCATTCTGACCCTATTTTTCTACATAGGTGTATAATTATATTATGTGCAAGCCTAGAAGCTCCTCTTCTAGATATTTTGGCTTATACTGGCCTGGCAACACTGAATTCAATTCGTTATTAGGATGGAAACAAAAAAACATTTGTAGTTGTAAATGCGCCTTGAATTTTGTATGAATAATTTTCATTGAATTTTGTCTTAATAATATTCATTTGACGCATATGGCTATTATAAAATTATAGAAAATAAAAATTAAAAATTAAAAAATCTCTGTGCAAATATGTCTATGTGTATATACCAGATATACCTAGTCCATTCACTTTTTTGTCTTTTCTTTCGATCTTCTCGTACCTTATCTTTTGGTTTTTCCCTAGGTACATAAGTAATAATTAAATCAGATTCCCCACATTTATAATCTGGTTATTTTTCCCTCTCTCTTTTTCGATAAGTCAAGCAACTATCAAAATTCAGACCTTGTAATTCTCTGTATTCTCTGTCGCTCGACACTTCACATTTATCTGTTTGTGCAGGCAGGAACACTTTTTCATATGGTTCTTTTTTTATATGTTTCATAGAAGTATGTGTTCATTTTTACCATTAAATACATTGTGTTATTTTTTGAACATGTTTTAGTGTACTTTTTAGTGGCAATGGCCACTGGTGCTGACAATTCCTAGGTGCGGCTGGGTTATTAATGATCTTGTAAGAAATGCATGTTCCAAAGAACATAGCTGAGGTTTTCGATCTTTATAAAATACAATCAGCATGGTCTAAATTTGAGTTCTACGAATTCCTGGCAGGCTATGCGGGTCAGATGGTGCTGATTCTAGGGCATCATCCATTGTAGATAATTAATGCCTGGACAACCTGGACATGTCATAGGTCAAAGATATTTTTGGGATTGTTGGGTAGTAGGGTCCATTTGAGGCCCTCTTGGCATTAAACATATTTTTTTCTACTTGTTCACGTTTTTGTCAGGTTCCAAGGGAAATTTTTGAATTCTTTTGTAACACCTTTGAATATGAGTTTTTTCTTTTATTACCTAATTCAATTGTCAATAATAATCAACCATCATTTCATATACATGCATTTCTTTTTAAAAAAATGGTGCTTAAACTGGGAGTCAAACCATGCACACCTTTGACTTTGTGAAAATTACACCATGTTTGTTTAGAATTAAACAAAATTTAGCCCGTTTTTTTTTTAATCGCACCCTCTCGTGAGGCTGGCTTCCTATTATTAAATACTAGGAGTAGTTTAATGTAAATTACGTCATAATGAATTGACAAAAACACACACATCATCTTGAAAATAAGATTTTGGAAAGGTTATGTTCAATCAGGATGTCAATGTGTCACTGTTCATCTTTATAAAACCTTGCTACATAATAATAATTGTGCAATTGCTTACATTTATTATATTTGCCATTTATGATTTGAAAGTACTACACCTTGGAAAATGGAAATGTTTTATTAAACTCTTTTATTCTCGAATTATTTATTTCCAAAGACGTTTTTCCATCTAATGTAATTATTAATAAAAATAAAAATGTAAGTTTCGAAGTTTAATTAAAAGAACTTGAATCGATTTGAACAGATGAATTTATTAGCATGAATAAAATGCAAGAAAAATAAATTGCAAAAGTTAAATTGAATTTTCAAGACTAAAGATTCAACAAAACTCAATTAAGAGTATAAAATGTACAGCACATAAAAATAGAGAATGTGTATCAAGCACGGACATTTAGGAACTGAATTGAAATGAAAAGATAGGTACTGTCAAGACCTACTTTTCATGAAACTTCAAATCAAATTCGCCTACAGACAAAAGGTGAATCTTATCTACTAAACAAGTTTAAAAATGGACTGAAGAGCCAGATATCGAACGTGAACGAATAACAGAGTGAGAGAGAGAGAGTTGTGATATGAAAATTACGAAAGGCAGGAATGAAATGAAATGAAATGTAGCCAGTAATTTTACATCCCCACACCCAGCCGAAGCCAAGGGGAAACAACAAAAAAAAGTTAAAACTTATGATATTATTACAAATTTTACAAGTTCTATACCAAGGCAAAAGCCAGAACTTAAAAGTTCGACGGATACATTTTAGACACATGAAATATATTTGATTCGTGTTTCTGAAAACCAGCATCAACCTCAAATAAGACATTTGATAGTTGATTTAATATTTTGTATGGACCTGTCCTAATTTCGTCCAATTTATTTCGATTTAAGGAATTTCTATGAAGAACATAGACGAATTGACCTATTTTAAAATTTGGCTCTTTTTTGTTACGGTCAAATCTTTTTTTATTAATGAAATGTTTCTTTTGAGAATTTTGAAAAGCTTTATTTTGGTCCTCATTTAAGTTAAAATCAAAGGGGAGATTTTTCAGCAATGGTTGTTTAATGCCATGCAAAAGATAATTTGGAGAATATCCTGTTACAGAGTGAACTGTATCATTATATTCCTGAACGCATTCTTCCAGAAGTATGGGCCATGGCCTCTTTTGATTAATCTCATTTTCGTTCACCTTAAATCTTAATTTATTAACCAAAGTTTGGTTTAAGCGTTCATTTAAACCATTTGAGAATGGACAATCTACCGCAGTAAATAACAATTTTGTGTTTTTTTCTTTTAAAAAATTTTTAAAAATTCCTGAATTTAAACCAGTATATTGATCTGCGAGTAGATAATTTACGTTATGTCCATCCTTATAAACAAGATTTAATAAATTCACAAAATCAGTAGCCTTCTGAAATTTAGATGTGATAGCATACGCATACCTTGAAAAATGATCCACTAAGAGGTGGACGTATGTCTTAGTAGAATTGTTGCCAGCAAAACCGCCAATTGTGTCAACAGACATATACTCAAAAGGCTTGGTGGCCGGTCCCAGCTGAGACATTGGCCCAAATGTCGGTGAAAGACGAGATTTATTTTTAATACACACTGAGCAATTTTTACAAAATTTTTGTATAAATTTTCTGAAATTTACGTTATAGAAATACGGAAGTAAAGTAAGCTCAATTTGCTTTATTCCTATATGACCAAAATGGTAATGGGCTTTTTTTACAAGTTCTTAGGCAAATTCATCCGAAATAATAATTTTTTTATTATCTTTGTGATTGGTAAAAAGGAGGTTATTTTTACCATTCGTTACGTTAATTTTTTTGTTGATTCTGTCCAAAGCTACAGATTTTTGATCGATTAAAAGATCCTCCATTTGTAAAATGTTAACTATTTTTAAATCAAAATTAGCTTCATGTGGCTCGAGAACTGGGTTTCGAGATAAACAATCAGCTTCTACGTTAATTTTTCCTGGCTGATATGTTACTTTAAAATTAAAATGAGATATCGATAAAATTAATTCCCTCAACTCATCATCAAATTGTGTGTTAATTTTCATATTTTCTAAAGATTTATGATCCATGATAATTTCGAAATTGATACATTGTAATTGATATCTGCAATAATTTAGAGCCTCCTTGATAGCCAGATACTCAAGGAATAAGGCCTTTTTTTTTTTTTTTTGACATTCATTTAATTTTTTGGAAAAGAAAGCCACAGGCTTAAAAGTACCATCTTCTTGCTTTTGTTTCAAGACAGCAACAATGCCTTCAAGACTAGCATCCGTAAATACTTTTGTCTCTTTATTTAGACTGAAAATGGCCAGACATGGTTCGTTACATAACATTTTTTTTAACAAAATCAAAACTTTTTTGACAATTATCACTCCATCGAAAAGGTACATTTTTCTTCAAAAGATTATGTAAAGGTGCTAGTACCATAGCTGAGTTTGGAATATAGGAGTGATAAAAATTTACTTTCCCTAAAAACTGCGTAACATTTTTTTGATTCCTGGGAACAGGAAACTCACGAACCGGGAGTACATTATCGAAAATTGGACGAGTGAGATTATTCTCAATTTCATGACCTAGATATTTGACTTTATTTTTTGCAAAATTGCACTTGCTCAAACTAAGCCTAAAACCCTCTCCAAAAACTGCGTCCATTACCTTTTCTAAATGCAGCAAGTGTTCATTAAAAGACTTAGAGAAAACCAGAATATCATCAATATAATTAACAAAAAAGTTATCTAGGTCATTTCTTTTGAGTACGTTACGTAAAATTCTCTGAAAAATGGCTGGAGATGTTTTCAGTCCAAAAGGAAGGCATTTCCAGTCATAGTGCCCTGTCTGAGTTACAAAAGCCGTCTTGTACCTATCTTTCACACGAAGTGGTACCGACCAAAAGGCGCTATTGATGTCTAAAACACTAAACCATTGGCAGTCCCTGGCTTTGACTATCAAATCCCCTATAAGAGGAAAAGGCTGGCTTTCAGGAACTACTAGTTTATTAAGAGCGGAATAATCAATGCAAAGCCTATTTTTCTTCTGAGTACCATCTGACTGTTTCTTAGCAGCTAAGGTCACAGGAGCCGCAAAAGGCGACGAAGATTCCTGTATTAAACCAGCTTTAAAAAGAGCAGAAACTTGATCTTCAATTTCTCTTTGATCAATAATGTTACACCTGTATGGCTTTCTGTAGACATAACGATGCTCACTAAGCTTAACAGCGGCTTCATGAGAGGAAACTTTTCCAACATCGTATTTGTCCTTTGCAAAGGCATAATTAAAATGATTAACAACATCAGAAACTCTATGACGATCAGAGGTACTCAGATGATCTAATGTAGCAATTAATTTCATGGAATTAATGGAAAAAGTATTCGACATTCTCCTTAATTTAACTGGAGTCTTACTCTGACTGATGATTAGATCTTCATCTTGACTCAAACGAAAAGCTTTAATAAGATCCAGACCAACAATAAAATCATGAGTATTGTCATTACTTTCCAAAACAAAAACATATACGAATTTTGTTACGTTAAATATTTTAACTTGAATTTTAGAAATACCGAAAATTTTGCCGTGCCCACTAACCATTTTAAATTTACAATTTTTGAGTCTCCAAACTTTTATATTTAATTGCTTTAAAATTTTACAATGAATAACAGAAATGTTCGACCCACTATCGTAGGTACCTGAACAATCTAATTTTCCTTTGAGACTCAAATTTACTTTAATTAGTGGAGGCACATATAGTTTTTTAAAAGCTCTTCTTCAGAAGCTTGTTCTCCCAACTCAATATTGTTGACAGATTTCTGTCGGATATCCGTTTTATCACGATGCCAGCAATGAGATTCTGGATGGAGCTTGTTTGGATATCCTCTCTTTTCACAAATTGAGCAGGGTTTTACGTTAACTTTTGAGTTAACATTATTATTCTTCCTTTCTGAATTAGAACTAGAATTATTAAAATTTTGACGACGAAAGGAAGGAGGAGACGTAGTTTTATTTTTAATAAATTTGTTTTTGTCATGAGAAATTTTATCGTCTCCTTCAAATTTTTTTAATTTATCTTTTAGTAACTGAAGAGTCGTAATACTATTTTTATTCAGGGATTTAATTATATTTTCTGGTAAACCAAAAATAATCATATCCAAAATAACGGATTTAGAATAATCACGATTACATTCAATCAGTACCTTTTCTTTGTTGATGACATAGTCGATTAGTGAACCACCAAGATAACGAAAACCAATAGCAGCACAAACAGCTCGAAAAGTATTGTCACCAAAGTTTGATACCAGTTCTTGGCGACATAAAAGCCACTCAGCATCGGTGGGTAAATTCTCCTGGGTGACCACGAACCAATTATTGAGGGAGGGGTCCAAACAAGATTTCAGAACTTCTATCTGACAACGACCAGCCAATTAAAAATGAGAGATTTCTTTCTCAAATCTGTCACACCACGATTCCACATTCCTGTTTTTAGGATGAAATTTTTCCAAAAGAATGTGACGCAGTATTTCCTTCAACGATTCTTCTTTGGGGCTTGCTAGTTTCTCCAAACATGAAACCATGGAAGTTAAGGCAGGACTGGAGGCCTCAGGAGAACTGACAGTAGAATTGACATTTACCTCACCCAAAACATAATCAGAAAAAACAAAGTTGCCATCATCGTCTACGTAGGTTGAAAAAACCTCGTCCGTTAAGGTGATGGAGATGTTTCGGAAGTGACCACGAGTCTTGAGTGAGTTGACTGCTGATCTGATCACAGGTTGCTTGAGCAAGTCAGTATGAACAGAGATCGGTTGTAAGTCTGCGGGAAAACCATACCAATCTGGTGATTCAGCAAAACAAACACGACGCACAATACACACATTCGATTTGCCATCAGATGTGGAGGCCACAAACAAATTAAATTGAAGCTTAGTAGAAGACATTTCACTACCAAACTCGAAAAAAAGAAAAAAAATTTTTAAAGAAAAGTAAAGAAATGAAAATTCAATTTGTAAGTTTCAAAGTCTAATTAAAAGAACTTGAATCGATTTGAACAGATGAATTTATTAGCATGAATAAAATGCAAGAAAAATAAATTGCAAAAGTTAAATTGAATTTTCAAGACTAAAGATTCAACGAAACTCAATTAAGAGTACAAAATGTACAGCACATAAAAATAGAGAATGTGTATCAAGCACAAACATTTAGGGAACTGAATTGAAATGAAAAGATAGGTACTGTCAAGACCTACTTTTCATGAAACTTCAATCAAATTTGCCTACAGACAAAAGGTGAATCTTATCTACTAAACAAGTTTAAAAATGGACAGAAGAGCCAGAGATCGAACGTGAACGAATAACAGAGTGAGAGAGAGAGTTGTGATATGAAAATTACGAAAGGCAGGAATGAAATGAAATGAAATGTAGCCAGTAATTTTACACATATCCAGTCCATAATAGCACGTTTTCTGCCCTAATTTTAGAACTGAAAGTTCATATTTTTGGATCAGAGGGCTTCGTTTTGGTAGTAGGACTGAAAAATTCTAAAAATTGATGACATTTAATTATTTTCTGGTCCAAGGACCAAAAAGTGAAATTTACAGGTCCGAAAAAATAGTGTTCCCATTGAAACATTCTGAAAATCTTGCTTCGAATAACATTTTTATTTTGAGAAAAAAATATTATGTTTCACTTGATGATTTCTCAGCTGCTGTTGAAGCTAGAAAGTTGAAATTGGTACTGCTGAAAAGAGTATCAAAGAGTTTAATCAGAGGGCCTGTAAGAGCTCTACAATGCCACCAATGACCGAAGTATTAAGGAATATGTTCACATGCTTCTGTTACTAACCTTCATCCCTGTTTCCAATATCCGCCAATTATTTGACTCACTGCCAGAAATAGCTGATATCGATAATGGATTATATTGTACATACACGTACATCAGTGGAAGACAAGGGAGAGGACGTCGAAGAGCTGTTGCCGTACGTTACCCATCAGCCATTTGGAATCAATATGAAGCCACACTGAACAAATAGCACAAAACTAATAATCCCAGCGAAGGGTGCCATAACCATTTTCAGATAGTAGTAGTTAAACACCACTCAGACCTTTGTTCTTTTCTAGTAGAGCTCTAAAAAGAGCAGGCTTACACTGCGATATGCATTTCTGCACTCTGATTAGGCAAATATGTCGAAGTAGCACTACAGAAAAAATGGGTAGAACTTCAAAATTGCATTTAGAATATCGTTGCTGATTATAATAGATATAAAGAGAAGAATAATGTAATACAGTATCTGAAAAATAAAGCCCATAATATCAATTTATCAATTTGTAAAAATAATGTTAAATAATTGAAAAATTAATTTTTTATGCAGGTGCATTGGATTCAGATAAATGTACTTCAGGTTTTTGGTTTTCAGTGTAAGGATTTTCAGGCAAATGTCCTGCAACCTTTTTAGAGACTGGAATTATTAAATTCGGTTTTTTTTTTTTATAATGTAAGCTTTATGCCTCAATTCCGTCAAATTTTATGACAAAACTTTTTAATTAGCTCCGACTTCAATAATTCTAGACCCTAGACAAAAATTTTGTTGGAGAAATTTTAAAATAATTATTTTTCTCTTTTTAGCCTATTTTTTATTTTTTTTTGTTTTTTAAGTAGGTTCTATTTTTTGGAAAAAAATTATTAATTTACCTTATTTAGGTGCTTTTTTTGTTTTGTTTCATTTAAATTTCAGAAGATTGTACGGGAGAAATTTAAAAAAAATTATTTTTCTCGTTTTAGAAAATTTCTATTCATTTTTTGTTTCTTGAAGTTAATTTGACTTTTTGGCGAAAACATTTTTTTAATGATTTTTTGTTTATTCTTTGGTTACCGGCAATATTACTAAAAGACAAACGGTTTTTTATTTAATGATAACTTCAAAATGACTTTACTGATTTAAAAAAAAATTGTATGGGACCATCATGGGATCATCTTCTACAATGTAAAAAAATAATCATCAAAATCGATGCTCGTGTTTAGATGTTACGCTGGAACAAACGTACAAAAAAAAAAAAAAAACATAACCGATCGAATTGATAACCTCTTCTTTTTTTTGAAGTCGATTAAAACCACAATAATTCCAAAATAATAGTACAGGCGACGACAATATTAATAATGTTGCTAGTACATTTTTTGTCAATTTAGTATCTACACTTTATAGTGGATTGTAGGCTTAAAAAAAACCAAAATATTTTCACCCTTTAATAGTCGAAAATAAACTATGTAGTCATTCTTCAAAAATTTACCACGACTATTAGGAAAAGAATGACGAAAATTCATGAAATTAAAAATAAAATTTCAAAATCGAGTAGGAAGAAAGTCGAATGTTGAAAGCAAAAAAAAAAAAAAAAAAATATTCAGGTATTAGATAAATGTGTCGCGATGAATCATAAATATATATTTATTAAAAAGAACAAAATATAATATTATATATATGCAATAAACAGACGCAAAATATGCGACAATTTTAATAGACAGACAAAGAGAAAAAAAAACCAAAAAAAAAACAAAAAAAACAAAAAAAACAAAAAAAATGGCATAGGAGGCATCGAAGGTTTGTGGTAATAAGGGGTGAGCAGAGGGATATTCGTGCCGTACATCGCGTCCCTCGTTTTGGCGGTAACAGAATTAAAGGTGCCGTGTGCACTTTCGTTATAATGTAAGATTGTTTGCTCACTTTTCAGTATTACTGGAGCGATTCTCAGTTGTTCAACCATCGAGGCCGATGTGAAAGTGTGTGTTTGTTTTGTTAAATTACTTATTTGTCCGTGTTTAATGCCCGTTGTTTATTATTAAATCAAGTAAAAAAAAAAAAAAAAAAAAACGAAAACCATATTCGAGCGAATCGTTCGTATCTCATTTATACGTAGTTCTGTGCTCGTAACACATTCGTGTACTATAATTACTATATCGGTGAGTAGATCGGATTATTATTTAAATAAATTAAAAACGATTTGCTGTACATGTTTGGCCAATGTTAAAAAAAAAAAAAGAAAAAAAAAAAAGAAGTAATGACTGTGCTTGAATATTGTTTTCTCTCCTCCACACGTCCATATCTATGTATATACTAAACATTTCATGTTCCCAAACGAATTTCGTGCGAATGCACGCGGACGTTTACGTTTTCTAACACATAATTATGCATACCGTGAATTCTACAGGCGTATGTCTTCATTCATATTTTGGATTCGTCCTTGTCGGATACCATTAGCGTAGTAAATTTCTGCAGTATATATTATTGCGGTGAATTGAGGGGGTTAACTTTTTTCATGTTACGGTCAAAAAAACATTACATATTATCAACATCATCAACGAATTATTCTAAATTTGTATTCGTACCACCATCAGAACCGTTCACAAAATGGGGGAAACGTGGGATTTATGAAAAATGTGAACATTGACTTGGTCAAGAACAAACGAGAGAATCGCGATTCTGGTTTCTAAAATGAAAATTCAACAAATTGTCGACTTATGGGTAGGAAGAGTGTGGGAATATTACAAGAACATTTTTAAAAGATTGTAGTTTATTATTTATGACGAACGACGATGATTTAAAGGGTTAAATTACGTCTGTGGTTATGAAAAAAACAAGAAAAAGTGGCACCCAATTACTGAATTATGGGTTACGAAGTGCTTATGTAAAAGTTTTGAATTTTTGATGTATACTCGTCTTATCCCTGGATGTCAAATATTGTTTCAAGCTACTTTTCCCTTTTTTCCTCCTCTTACTGAACCTTTTTTCCTTGTATATAACGAAAATTTTATTGGTCAGCGTTTTCCTTGATACTTGGGATGATGATGAGCATCATCTCAGGCGTAGCTGGAGGGGTTGATCACGTCATAATTGTAGACTTCGAAATTTGAAATTTTCAAGCTGTTTAAATTTTCAAGTTTATCCAAAATTATGACGTCAATTAATTTAATAATTTGAGAAATGAAGCCAGGATAAGATATGTATATGATCCGAAGTAATTTGCTTGAAAAGCAAAAATTATGTGTTCGGAAGGACTTCATGAACTATTATTCGTACACCTTGACGATATGTCAGTTATGTAGGTAGCTTAAAACTTTTCCTCTTAATCTTATGAAAGCCTTAAAATTTAAAATGTTTTAGCATTTTCTTTTGTACAATTTTCACTGAAAAAAATATTGTTTTGTTGGACTTGAAGATATTTTTACATTGATTTAATTAGAATATAATATGTATTATTTTGTTTGTGGAAAATTAGAACGTACTTAATGACAAATTTACCAAAATTTCATCCTTTTGGCTTATATAGTTCAATTTTGAAAATACGATACCTATCTAAGACAATTAAATTCCATTGTGCATCGAGTATTTCTTAATGAACATCAAGAGGAAATTACTTGACGTAAGAGGTGTAAAGGGCATGGGATTTATGCTTCCATTATATTGGTGTAGGGACACCCAGATACATACGAAAAATCTGTGCCATTATTAATTGAGTGAGTAGGTATCTGCAAATGCATAGTAGATGTTTTCAGAATTAACATAAACAACAGTCAAAAGAAAAACTTACAGCATATGTGCAGATACTAACTCACTCTTTTGATGATACTTTTTGACTGATAGTGGTGAGATGGAGTAACTAGGTGTCCATAAACCTGTATAATAATTTTTTATCGAAGGCTGTATGTCTGTTAAGTTCTTTACGAAAAGTTTTAGGTGACTTAAAATGAAAAATGACGTGTTTGTTTATATTTTTTGATATACTGCAAATGTTTTTTGAGGTGTTGTAAATATTTTTCTCAACACCAGGAAACAATATTTTTGGCTTTTCGAATGTTATCGCAAATAATTGTACATACTCTTTGGGTCAGTTAAGTTTACTTAAATGACTTCAATAACGTAAACTAGGGTTGGCTGCAGGATTTTCTCAAGGGGGAGTTTTGTTTTTTGCTACCTAAGTGTAAATTAAAATTTTTATTTTATTTTATGAGCTCCTAGAAAGTCTTAACTAGGGATTTTTGATGTGTAAACATCTTTGAGCTTGGTCTATGGTAGGGGCTGAACAAGAATTACAATCATCAGATTTGCGTAACTGTAATTCTTACAATTGTAACTCTCATTTGTCTGTATTATATGATGCGTAGGTGTATGGTTGTTGTGTGCATGCGCACGCACCAATCACATTGTTACTATGTTTACACATCAATCCTTTATGAGTATAGCCTATACTTACCCTTTTTTTTCTTAAAAATTTCCTTCTCAGATATAGATCCCCTTCTCATAAAGCAAATTATTTAAAAAAATTTGAAAATGAAAATTGAACGAGTTAATTTGAAATTAAAAGTTTTATACATTTTTAAATAATAAATGACGAGGTTTTTCTGAAAATAAATGCAATGATGATTGAATTGCAGTGGCAGACCTGGTGTGGTTGCTGCAGTATTCGTAATTAAAAATGATACGTGAGATTACTTGATACTAATTTTTCTTCTTTTTTTTGTGTTTTGGTCATGGGGGGTTGAAACCCCAAAATCCCATTGCAGCCAACCTCGATGTAAACTTTCGGTGAAATAGCATTACTGGTTATTTGGTCTCTCGAAGAGTAGATGATGCTGCTTGATTCCTTAAACTAGCCAAACCGACATTTGTGAACCAGATGTGATATGAGAGCCAAGTAACCAGATTTTTTTCTGTGTGTGAACCAATGATAGGTCATTAGATGCATATCGAAGGTATGCGGCAACTTTGCAAGATGAAATGAAAGTTTACATTGTACAAAACTGCCAGCAAATATAGCGAATTTAAGTCAGCCATACGTTTAAGTTAAATGCGCTCTAAGTCATAAACCATAAGTATAAGCTATATGTTTATGCGAAGGGCTTCTATAGCACCATCTCTCGGATACATCTGCTACTATATTGGTTTATCTACTTGCCTCTCATGTTGCCATCGCTGGGCACATAAGTGGCTGGAGTATCAATCCGAAATGTAAAGATGCATAGGGGGGCATCCTCCTATCCCTTCGCTTCTACTTTTGTCTCTTGCTCTACCTGCATGGAATTGTACCACTGTACTCGGGGAAAGTACCTAGTTAGGTAGCTATACAGGAACATCTCTCATCCATACCTATAACAGGCATGGTAGTTTAATATGATGTTGGTTCCTTGGTGCCATGAGAAATATATGACGTTGATTCAATTCTTTGATCTGGCCAAACCAACAATCTTCAGCTGTCCGGTACTTGGTCTGATGATCAATTCAACTAGAACTGGGTTTGGTTCACCAAAAATCTTGAACCGGTATTTCAAGACAGCCCAAATGTCACCATTTAGATGGTAAATTTTCTAATAGTTACTTTTCTGCTGTATTTAGTGAAAAGCGTACGAGGAGGTTTTGACCCTAAAAATTCGAAATGGTGATGGTGAATGCTTAAGCATTTATTATTGATTAGTAAAATTATTGCCGAGCATTTTAGGGCATTTTGTTCAGCACATCGACTCGAGTATGTTCGGCAAAAGCTGAGCATGCTTAAGCATTTTTGTTATTTCGTCTTAAAATCAGATGTAATCAGTTGTAGTGATGGTAACGATCATTTGCTTTTATTTTATGCTTCAGCATTTTACGAATTTTTTGAGCAAATGCTCGAGCATTCACCATCACTACATTTATGCTAAAAGCCAGAACTATTAAATATGTTCTTAAATTTTCGAGCATATCCTTTCAAAATGTCAAGCATTTGTTGAGCAAATACTGAAAATTCTTGAGCTGAAAAAAAAAAAAAAAAGAAAATGCTCATTACCATCATCCAATTCGAAGCCGTAATATCGGCTGAATTTAAATCGCGGACGAGCCCCCAGTAAGCCCCTCAAGTCCGTAATTTTCAATGTGATTTTGTTTTTCTATTCTTCTTCCCTCTTCTTTTCCCGACACCAGCTATGAAAGATAAAATATTTTTCATCTGTTCCGTCATTTTATAATGCGTCCATGCCTTCGTGGCTAGCAAGTCGAACTTACGGGGTTTATGGAACACGAAAAAAAAAAAAAAAAATTAAAAAAAATTAAAAAGTAGTTAGAAATAAAAAACTTTCCACAAGCTGCCCAGTGTACATCGTCCCTCGGTTTGGCGGTAATAGAATATTATTGATGGTACCGTGTGCACTTTTGTTATATTTGAAGATTTGTTCGCTCAATTTTCAGTGTTACCGGTGCAATTCTCTGTTGCGTAACCATCGAGGTTGATGCAAAAGTGTGCGTTTGTTTTGTTGACGGTTTGTTTTTTAAATATAAATGTAATATAGGTGCATAATTTTTAATTTTATCACTGAATAAAAAAAAAAATCTATACAGGCGAATCGTTCGTATTCTGTACAGTTTTGTACTCGTAATATTACACATTCGTGCACGTAGGTAGATACGTTCTTGAAAGCAATAACGAACGCAACCCGCAATACACATACTCGTAATTTGAAATTCTGTCGATTCTGGGCGAAATCTTGGGTGACTAGGTATGTTTCCAACCGGTGTGCCATTGGCATTTTTTGCCTCTAGGAAGTTCAAAAACATTTTCAAAATTAGCACAGACATGTAGGTATACTTGAGTGTTTGGTTGTAAAGTTGGTACATACTTATACCTACTTACCATATCAGTACACCTGCATCTAATACTAAAGCTCATATTTCTGTGAATTTAAAATTTGTTATTTTGGCGATGGAATCGAAGCAACTTTTTATTAGACTTACTTTTCTTTCTTTCGAATAGGTTTTTAAATGATCATTTTTTGTAGATTTTGTGTTTTGTTTTAAATGACAATATGATATATCTTAACAGATAATGCAAGAAACAACGATAAAAATCGTAAAAAATTATTAAGAAATGCATACCTAACGATGCTGCTTTGTGTGTTAAGATTTTCGTATTTTCTGTCAACTATGGTATCATAGATATTTTTTACAGGGAAGAAGTCGAGGTTTATTTGAATTCAGTCTCGATTTACTTTCTGTTATCTTAACTCTGCTTACTTTATATTGAATCCGATAATACTTTTGAGCACGATAGAGAAGACAGAAAGTGGAACTTGTTCACACTTTTTTGGAGCAGTGAAGTAGATTTATACTAAAAAAAAATTGATTTGTTCAAAACTAAAAATGTGATATTATTAGTTTGCGTCTATTTTTAATGTATAATATCCCTAAAACCAAAATAAATGCAGTTTACTCCTTAGAATTTGACTTGAAAATCCTATTCAACCCATATACTTATGTAGTGCTTATGCCCAGTTCAAAGATGGCGGTAGTTGATTTCACTTTTCTGGCTGAGTTCGATATCTATCACCTATATATAGTTTAAACATCTTTGGTTAAAACTTATCAGAATAGACTCGTTTTTGACCTTCTACTGTGTAGGAAAAATCCTAGAAGTAAATCCAAAAAAACTTATGCAGAGAAAACACTCCAAACTTGCGAAAATTGTTCTGCATACAGGTCTACGCTAATCATAAAACATGCTCAACTAACGTAAGTGCAATGCCTTCAATATCCATAAAATTCTTTGTCATAAAATTTTAAGACCACTTTTAAAAAAAAAGACTCCTTCTTGAGATACGGGATTCAAAAAAGTTACAAAATTGAAGTGTAGTTACAATGTACTATTTACGAAGCCCAGCTTCAAATAATGATTTTTAAAAATGAAATAATATCTAATAAAATTTCGATTTCGAGAATATGATGGAGGTGGTCTCCGGAATTTGTCGTAAAAATGTTGTAATCCTATGGACTTTTACCAAGGAAGGCTCTTTCTGAAAACAGACACTTTTCGAAGAAATGATTTTGAATGAAATAAAGAAAAAAAAAACAAAACAGAATAACTTATATGGTGTAACGTATATTTTCATCTATTTTTAATTATGACAAACAATATTCGTTAACACTGTTTTGAATACCAAAACTACTGGTACTCGATGGTAACCAAAACATCTCATTCTATTTTTTATTAACAATATACAATTTACCCATCTGAAATGTCACAAACAGTGAAATCCCATCGCTACTGTTAGCAACCTAGAAATACCTGTCCCTCAATATTATTGCGAATCAGCAAATCCCTATTGTAATAATCCCTATTTCACCTAGTCTATTCACTATATTCAGTCACGTACACCCTGTACCCTGAACAGGTATGTAAACACTGGCAATGATACATTCGATGCTCAGTTAATTCAGTTTACTCTTTATAGTATGTTCTAAAATATTACGTGTATTTAATAATCCCAATATTTGATTTATGTGTTAAATTGTTTAAATTCAAAGTAAAGCGTTTGAAATAATAATTGTGTTTTGATATTTTAGTCTCATACAAAGTTAAGGTCTACAATAGTCTGTGGACAACTAAATTCAGTATTTTTAATTATTAAGGAATATTTTAATATTATTCCTTCGTATGGTGTAACACTGAAAGTGGTTCTAATTAGATACATTACCACTTCTTTTGGCTGTTACATATGGCACCTTCTGGCATTCATATGCCAAATTCGTAATTTTTTTTTTTTTTTTTTGCAGGAAGAAAACTGATTTTTGTAATTTCAGAGAATCCTAACAAATTCGCACGTTCTCAAATTATTTCAATTGTTTTTTCACTTTAGGGGAGAAATGTCAAATGAGAATAATAGATCGGGATATGGAGATGATGAGCGACATTGAGTAGGTGGGTGAATGAGTGGATGAAGAAAAGAGTGAGAGTGGCAGGGAAAGAACAGTAGGAGAAGGAAATGCCGAGTGAGATGAGGAAGAGAGCCATTTCATTTAAAAGGGGTGGTGGCCATGTTAGCAATCAGTCGTCTCTTTTGATTACACATACCTACAATAGATGTATGAACTGGGACTCGAAATCTGATACAAAAAATCCAGATATTTGGACATGCAGTTTCTGATAGTTAATATTGAGTCACATCAGATCCAATTATTTCAGACATACTGATATTTTATATTTTTTAGATTCGGATGACCACATTTTTATAATTGATACGAACTATTATCCGCAATTTTGCTTGCGTAGTGTCTAATAATATTGTTTCAACTTCTTTTTTGTGGAACCGAATAAAACCCCATTAAAAATAAAAAAATGAAATGGAATTTGAGAGAGAGAATCTCATCCACCACATCAACCAGTAGATGTCAGACGATAAAACGAGAGGGATGGAGAATTTTTTTTTCAATTGTCTTTTACTCCATTTGTTTGTTTCAAGAAACATCTTGTCCATTTTTTGAAGTGAAACTTCTTTAGGCAGGGTAAACTGGATGGAGGTGAAATGAAATTGTTTCATATATGAAACGGAAATGGGCACACACACACACACACATACATACATACATATATACATACATACATACATACATACATACATACATAAAAACCTACGCACACACAAACGCACAGCAACAACATGAGAGGAAAGTTATATAATCACTTAGGGTGCCTCCAGGAATCTGAATTTCTTTGGCGCATTTCGAGTTTGTGGCAACACATTTTGTGCGGCGCAAAAATATAAGGAAACATAAAAGGTGTCTCCATACTAAAACTGCTTCGCATTTGGGGCAATTTAAATTTTTTGTCATCTCTGGAAAATAATATATTATTTTGTATTGTAGGTAGGTGACATGTTTTGACAAAAATAATAATAAAAGGTGGTTTGGGGGGCAAAGACCCTAATTAAAAAAATAAATAAAAAAGTTGAAAAAACAAAAGAAAAAGAAAAGAAAAAAGGGGGTTGGGGCAAAATATGAAAAAAATTAAGAAAAAATAAAGATGCCTCCATACTAAAACTTTTTCACATTTGGGGTGATTTAAATTTTCTGTCATCTCCAAAAAAGGGTATATTATTTTGTATGGTAGGTAGGTGACTTGTTTTGAGAAAATAAATAAAAAGGGGTGTTTAAAAGGCAAAGCCACGCATTAAAAAAAAAAAGGAAAAAAGGGGGTTTGGGGGGCAAAACCCCCATTAAAAAAATTAAAAATATAATCATATAAGCACAACCCACACTCTCTTAGGTTAAAAACCAAAAAATATCATTTTTTCCAATTACCACTCTTGGAAGTTTAACTTCAAAACTGTGTCCCGGCACAAACTCTTTTTTTTTTCACAGATCGTACAAATCCCCAGGGGAGCTACGATCTTCATTGATGGCTACAAACCTACTTTAGAATAACACACCTTTTTTTGGAAAATCTCATGCAAATCCGTCCATCAATTTTGGAGTGATAGTGTTTCGAACAGTTTTTAGCCCGTATTTTATAATATATAGAAATATTCCATATTCAGTTGTTTTTGTTTAACGGTCAATTTTTTGCAAAAGTGCTTTCAACTATCCACATAATTTAGGAATGGGATAATCAAAACAGATCTGAAGATCATATTTTTCTCCTCATCTGACCCTAACTACTCAGATAGGGTGAGTCTGTGAACATGGATCCGGATATATCATCCTTAATTATTCAGATTATTGGAAGGAGTGTGCATCCTGGATTCATCTGTGGCAGTGATTTTGTTATTTGAAACAACAGTTTTGCCACTGAAGCCAGTGAAAAAATTTTTCTTTGGATTTTGGGCTCTAGAACATGAATTTTAAAGTTTTTTTGGGGGCCTAGGGTGGATTTGATGCACATTACGAGTCTCAAATCGAATTACCCCTCGAAGGAGAAACGTGCGGATAGTGGTTATAGTATTTGATAAAATCTTTTTAAAAAAAAGGCGTGCGAGGGTCCCCCTCACATATTTAATGTGTAAATATTCAGCTGAGGGCCGCCAGCTCGCCACAGATGTCTGTTTATGAGTGTGTGTGTTATGTGACAAACAGAATTTGAAACTGGACAGTGCGCCGTGCAGTTTTTTATGCAATCTCAACTTTTTTGTATCTAATATTTTTTTACATACGGGAGGAAGCGGACTAGAGAGCAAGAATGTTTACACATTAAAAAAAGCAGTCTATATTCAATTATTTTTCTATTTGGTTAAAAATCTAAAAATTTTTGTAGATTGTCAGGTGTAAAATTTAGTATAAATGCTTGTATCAGCTGATTAATGGAGTAGTACTCTTTCACAATAAAGCAGAAAAATATATTTTCTGTTGAATATGAAAATTTATTCAACCATTCATGATATTAATTTTTGAATTTCGTACTTTTCAACAAATCGAGTTTCTTATCTATAGTTTTTCATTGTTCAGGGTCAAGCCTCCAAGGTCAAGTCTTCAAGCTTCTAAGTAAAGATTTGTCTGTTCTTCTTCACAAATGGTCAACATTATACACCTCAGGCTTACTGGAATGAAAATTAAAATTTTTTCCTTGGGTTTCTAATTTAATTCTTCAGTGGTGGTATAACTACAAAGTACCTACTTATTTAAATGATGAATCCAACGAGAACTAATTTGGATTCATCAGAACTCGAAACCTCTTTAAGTATTACCCATTCATCATTTCTTGGTTAAAAAGTCGAACTTACGTGGTTTATGGAAGAAGAAATTAAGGACAAAGAAAAGAATAAATTAGAGCAAAAAACTTAAAAAAAAAAAATTTCAAAAACGCCCTCACATTCATTAATTTGATTCAAAATTTTATTTTCTTTAAGAAAAAAAAAATAGTTTCAAGCTGCGAGAAAAATATTCCCCTTTACTGTCTACTCTCATGGCAATTAGTTTATGACTAGTGCGTCATAAACTCATCACCACTGAACATTTAATTACAAGCCTACGTGTCCTTGTATACTATTTTTTCCTGGTACATTGCCCCCTCCACCCTTGACCGCGAACATATATGAATGTTTACTTTCGATTTACATTTTAGTGAGGAATTTAAAATTATATATACTCCCCTCGGTTTATTTAAAATACTTCCATTGTTGCTCTAAATATAGTTACCACAAAAAAAATATTGCGGAATTAAAAATTTTTTTCATCTCGCTCCTCTCATCTCTCTCCAGCATCTTCGCACCGTGATTTCATATTTAAACAATTTTTAAAGATGGATACTCTCTCTATGTAAAGGGTTAAATTTAGTATTGGCTCTTGGCTAATGGCGTAACGTTGCAAATGGATATCAGCCAAACATGTCAGTCAGCTTTGGACGTTATTCAACTTTTATCCAAATTACACGGCAACGTATGTTTCAAAGTTATCGTTTAGGTTTCTTGTTGTTGTTGTCGTTGTTTTTTGTTTCTTCTGTATTATCATTTATGTCTCCGAACTTGCTTAGCGCTGCAAACTAATCATATAAAGTGGGCTCGTCGACACTTAATCGGTGCAGTACGTAGCACACGTTACTAATTTCAAATTACCCCTTTCCACTGCCCTGCCTCCTCAAAATCGAACAGACAGCCACAACATAAAATCTCGTGTTGAACCTCGTAGAATATGACGCCTATTTCCTTCATTCATTGGCAAGAATTTCGTTTGTGTGCACATTATTTTGTTGGTTTTTTCTTCATTCGTGGACCAGTGACCTGGAAACGTAAAATACGAAAATCATGTTACAATCATTATAATTATGAGCTAGGAACTAGCTGCTCGCTCCAAGTGGTGCCAACTTCTCTTGGGTTCTCTTGCTAAGCTTCTTCCAACCAATATCTGTCTATCCATCACTCTCTCTTTAAATATTACACTCTGTCACTCAACCTCGCATTCCATATTTCTCTCAAGAAGTTGAATGCTAGTCCCTCTATCTCCTTCACTTTATCTCTCTCAGAAGAGAAAAATGCCAATTTAGAATACTGCGTAAATACACATTTTTAAGATGCTGTGGAATTTGTCGCAGAAGTCAATCTTCCTCATCAAAGAAAATAATTATGATATGAGTTATATAATAAGTAATTCAGGTTTTTTAAACTCAACTGTACCTTTTTTAAACTCAACTGTACCCCCACGAATCGATTTACTTTTATTGAAAAAGTCTCTAAGTACAATATTTTTTTTGGAAGTAACGCCAAATGACTTTACTGTCTGTCAGAAGTAATAAAATTATTACGAAAAACTGAGTTTTTCTCATTGTAGCCTAGGTGACTTACAGTTAGATATAAATAAAAATAGAAAAACCAAAAGTTATCCGGAGGTTCGAGCCTCTCTTGGCGGAAGCACAGGGTAGAGGGCGAGAGAATTTTCATCAGTCATTCAGGAAACCAATCGCATTATATTCCAGAAATCAAACTTTTATTTGACGAGTTTATTGTAGGTACCTTACAATCGTACGCTTTTCTCAGAGTATTTTATTCAGGTATCTCTATTGATCATGAAACGAAAAACTATTCCATATTACAGTTCAAGTGTCTTGAAAAAACCTACCAACACTATCCAAGCATTCCTAAGAACATAATATTATTCTCCTAGCGAACTATGTCATCCAAGTAGCCCTGTGTTAAACCTTTCTGTACAACTTTTTCATTCAGAATGTTCGAGTTTAGCTTCGATTTCATAAGTCATCAACATTCGCGGTATTTTCTCTCCCTTCCCAATTCTACCAAATTTTCACTAAAAAAATGAAATCATTTCTCAATCTGCATTTTCAAAAAAAGCAATTGATTTTAAATATTGTTTTCTCGAATTCTTTTGTCACAGATTTCCAGTTAAACGACACATTCTTGAACCACTATGCCTCCTTTCGTGGCTCCACAAGCACCCAAATGCCCAAAATGCGGCAAAAGCGTATACGCAGCCGAAGAAAAAGTAGCCGGAGGATACAAATGGCATAAGGAATGCTTCAAATGCAGTAAGTGAACATTAACAACGATTCGAGTTCAGAAGATTTTTTGGGCGCTCCCAGGTCGATAACTGCGCACTAATTAATTTCCGATACTAATTTACGTTGTTTGTTCGCATAGGTAATTGTAGTAAGTTTTTGGACTCGACAAACTGTGCCGAACACGAAAGTCAGTTGTACTGCAAAGCCTGCCACGGTCGTAAATTCGGTATTAAAGGCTACGGTTTCGGTGCAGGAGCAGGTTGCTTGAACATGGACACCGGCGACCATCTTGGAACGTAAGTATTTTGATTTTGGTAGAACTGTATTGAACGCCTTCCTCTATGTTCTAAGCTTTAATGAAATTATCGATTTTTCGATCGAAATGGTGAATTATGACATATTTTGATTCGATGAAAATTTACAAACGAACCCTACCAGCTAACTATTGTTTAGTCAAAACAATTTATTGGTAGTTAGGTAAATACCATATTAAAAATGAAAATCCGTTAAAGAAATGCTAATGTAACGAGCGAATGGAAGCAGAGCATGCACTGTGTCAGACGTCAGTATAATATTAAAATTCCTGGGAACTGAAGAGTACAAAAAACTAAATGAACGTAATTATAGGACTTGTGAAAATGGAGCCGAATTAAGCATTCAACTATTTCTATGTAATTTTATACAAATATACGTGTGATTTAATGTGGTATATGCGAACATGGGTGACGGATTCATTAAGGTTAATACCTACCTATACAAAATTTCCATCATTGTTCCGAATTCTGTTTGCCTAGGATGTATCTTTGTTGGATGGGTTATTCCGAGAGCGTATATAGCTCCGTCGAAAGAGATGGGTCCACACATTCTTAGTTCTCTCTTTTGACCCTCCCTAATAATGAAAAAATCACCAAAGCTGATGAAAATATACAATTTTTAAAGGTCGTTTTATTTTTCTTTGTTAAGGAGGGTTGAGACCACCAGGATCCTCCCTATACGTACACGCTCTGAGGTTATTCGATGGGGTTGATAACCAAGGTCACATAAAAACGAAGGTATTGCCCAGGAGCTTGTTCACGAATGTTACCAGTGAAGGTAAAAGTTTCACACCCGTGAACACAGACTGAGGGGTTTTGAAGGGATTTCATTTTATTACACAAAGGGTAAAAGGGAGCACAATGATTCATCAGATGGATTGTAAAGAGTCATGAAAAAATTCAAGAAATTTGGTAACAGATAATATTTAAAATTATCAAAAAATGACGGGGATTGTGAAATGGAAATGGTAACCGAATTTTTTGGAAATAGAAACCAAATTTTTTTGCCCTGGAAACCGAAATAAACGGAAACCATAAAATTCAGAAATGGAAACTGAACTGAAAACAACAATAATGGAAACGTAACGGAAACCAAATAATGAATCGTTTCTATTTTCATTTCTCACTTGATTAATTTTTGATCTGAAAGAAAAATTTTGAAAAAAATTTCGATATTTTTCGGGAAATATTTGAAAAAATATCAAAAAAATATCAATCTATCGGTATTTGAACAGGATTTGGAAAATTTTAAATAGCTATAGGAAAAATATTTTTTTGAATGGAAACGGTAACGGAACCCAAAACAGAAACTGAATAAATAATTTTGGTAAAATCAGGAAACATAATGGAAATGGAAACAAAAAATAATTAACATTATGGTAAATTTCAGAAACTCAATTAACGGAAACAAAATGAAAAAGGCCTGAAAAAATGATTATTATTCTCAAATACTCGTGATAATGTTATTTCGATCAAAAATTTTTAATTAAGTTAATATTTACAAATTATTATGAATGTTATGTTGGAGAATTATTTTCTCGGTCTCCAGAGTTCAGGAAAAAAATTATTCTCCCAAGCACAAAATTACCTTTATGAATGTACTGGTGCCACTTTTTTCTCCTCAGTAAAGTTCCTGAATGCACCCCAGCCTTAGAAGGTGGCACCGTAATTTACTATCAAACAATTCAGAATACATTTAAGTTATTGATAAAATTAACAGCTACAATAACATTATATAAAAATAAAATGTACGAAAGTGAGGTACAAAATATTAGGAGGTTGCATTTAAAGTTTCGAAACCATAATGGGAGCTGGTCTGGTGAATGAAACTATTTATAGTGTAGTGAAGCAAATGCAAATCTAGAGACTTCATATTTTGCTCATTGGTGAGACAAAATTGTAACTAAAATCTTATTGTAAGATAAGAAGGAAGTGGATGGGCTACTGTTAAGTTGTACAGTGAAGTTTAAACCACAGAAATGATTGATAAAATCATCCAATTTTATAAATTCTCCATTACGTATTTACTATCTTAAAAACAATAGGATACAGTAAAGTTGAAAAATTTATGTCATATATGAATATGTATTCTCAGTAGGCATAGTTTTTAAGTTATATGTGTGAAAAGTTTATTTTTTCAAAAATATTAGAATATTACTATTTAATATTTGCCATTACCAAAGAGCTACTCATCTCTTGAAGAATATTTGTAAGTAAATTTAATAGTTGCTTGTGCTACAAACAGCAAGTAGTAGATGATTGTAGACGGAGCCAAACATAAGCAATCACTAACTTTGCAAGTGAGTCACAGGTTATTTTTTATTATACTCGCCCAAGAAAGTTGTGCATTTACTTTTTTCTGAGAGTGAGAGATGTAAAGATAGAAGAGCAAAAATAGGCAAAATAAAAAGTGCGCCCTTGGGGAAGATGGCAATGGGAAGAGTGGCTGAGTCGCTAATATGCATGCATAATTTTTACATTTCATACAATTATGAAACAGTTAATTGTGATACATGTGCAAAAAGTAGATAATTCTGATACTAGTGTGATTTTTGTAGAACAAGCTGAAGGCGAGATACAAAAATCGTATGAATTTCAAGTCAAATACGTATGTCATGTACCATTTTGAGCAACACTCACAACACCGTTGAACAAATTGAATTGAGGAAAAAAATCAGTAATTTTAGTGTGGGGACTATATATATCTTGTACGCACCGACGTATTTTCTTATCAAGTGCATTACAACCAAAATCATATACTCACTTTGTTTGTTCGTATGTTCTTATTTGCACATACAGTCAAGTAAGATACAACGTTCGGCCAATGACAATATAATAGGTAAAGATCTCGAAGACGTCTCAAACTGGTACACAAACGTATTATGTCATTTCTTATCAATTGCCATAGCAATGAATAAGAAATGATGTACTTTCTATAACACATATACATATGTAAATGTACATATGTATGTCTGTGTGCGTGTGCCAAATCCACTATATAAACTCACAAAACAGGCTACAAAATTGCCAGTGTTTGCCGAGGATTTGGCTCTCCCATACTTAAATGTATGAAGTGGCAGAACATGCAAACCTGTAGAAAACCTTCTATGTGTGAATATCTCTCACAACAAGGTATTCCACATCTAGAAACAATTATTCAATAATTAATGGTTTTTCTTATTTTTGCCAAAAACATTTCAAAACCATTTCTCACCCCTGTCTTCACTTTATAAGAAAAATTTGCATTAACAAAAAGTAATATTTTACCTAACTAGGGAGGAAAGTGAGCAATTTCTTGATAAGTACAATGTTTGTAAGCGCGAGATGAAGGTGAGTGTAGGTATTTGCACCAGTTGATAAATTTCTAACACGGATAAAATTACATACAATACTTTTTTACAACACATGCATAAAGGAACAAGTTTTATATGCATATATAGTGAATGTAAATGAATGAATTATTGGCCTGTGAAGAAGATTATAATTTTACAATATCTCGCACATCCAAATCCTGCGTAAGAGTGTGTTAAACACTGCTGGGCATCCTAGTCTTGCGCAAAAGGGTGTAAAATATTTAAAGATATAAAAATGTTGGTATTATTATTTACATTATTTTGTGAAAAATTATTCGTCAAGTTTGCAACTCTAGTCAAATAAAACATTTAAATTTCCAAAAAACATCTGAATTGATTCCTCAACCTCTAATTAAGTTAGAGAGATTAGGTTTATAATGATCAAAAGTGGATTAAATTGAAACAATTTCCATATAATTTTCTAATTATCTTAAGTTATTTGACAACAAATAAATGAAAAAAACGCAAATTAATAGGGAGTATCATTTTTTGGAATCTAGAAACTTCTCTTCTTTTTCTCAATGATTCCTTAGTTGCAGTTTAAGCTAGAGAGCTGGAAATAGTATCTCTGAAAAGAGGAGAAAATTTACCTGAATTTAGTTTTCGTTTAATTTTTTAATCATCTTTAACAATTTGAAAATAAATGAATAAAAAAAACGTAAATTGATAAAAAAAAATTTTTTTTGAAATCAGAAACCTTTCTTTTTTCAATCAATGATTCCTCAGCCCCAGTTTAGGATAGAAATCTGGGATTAGTACTGATAGAGAGAGGAAAGTATTTACTTGAAACTGCTTTCATTATGACTTGTTAATCGTTCTTAGCTTTTTGAAAATAAACGAATAATAAAACGCAAAATAATAGAAAACTTGCCATTTTTTTGTTCTTTCACATATAATTTCCAAAATTTATTTCCTTTATGAATTTTTTTTTTTTTATTGGGAGGAGAAGTTGTTGCTATACATTTTTTTGTGCATTAATTTCAAAAAGTATGGTGTTGGACAAGTGCTTGTGGGCTATTTTAACTATCTTCAAATTTGTAGTACTCACCTTCGGCTCGTCTGCAAATTCTTCACACTCAGTAAAAAATATCCCATATTATGCACTTGTCACACAATATGCTATTTTGCAACGAGTGTACAGAATGCTATATTTGAGTCAAGGGAAACAACATGTGTGGGTTGCCAGGTTAAATCTTTGATATTGCAGAGAGAATGTTTAAGAAAAAAAAAGGAATTGATTTCAATAAGAAAAATACAACATTTAAATATATAAAGGGAACTAAGGAACTAGTTCGGCGTGAGAAAAGTAATAGTTCTGAAATTAGCCACTTTCATCACACTGTACACATTGCACCTTGAAAATTCTTCATTTTGTGCCCATGTTGCAAAGAACGTATATTTCTGACTCATAGATGCACCAAAAAGAAGTTAATAGGTTACTTTGGGGTAACAAATTCTATACAAACTATAAAATAAGAAGGCTATTCTACTAAAATTCAAATAGATGAATGGTAAATGCTCTAAAGATTGTTTATTCAGTGAAATAACCACTCCAATTTTACAGAATCTGTCTAGAATTAGTCACTCTGAACAAACCAATTATTCAATCAATTTTTGTTGGTAAAGGGAGAGATTTCCTATTTCTTAATTTAGAACAGTAGAAAAAGATTTTCGATTTTCATTTCTCTACTAATGTCGACATGGTGTTTTATACGCTGCCATCTAAAAGCGCAAATGCATCAAACATGACAGGCTAAAAGGGCAAATTCTTGAAAAACAAAATAAACCAAAAGTGCCAAAATTTTCAATTTTAAAACAGTGTGTGAACATAAGAACATCATACAGTAAGGTTTTTAGATCATCCTACATTTTCTAAGTTTTGAGGAATACAAAATTGTATACTCCAAGATAGCCTAGACAAAATTTATGAAAACTGATAGATAACAATTTCAAACTGAACCCTCTTGTCGAGATGAAGCCTGATTCTCTAAATTTGATCAATACATTAGTGTTTATTATTTAGAAATTTTGATTCTTCAGTTTGGATTCTGTACTTTGGTAGCCAAGTGGTTAGGATTTTTTTTTTCTCAAAAAAAGTTTGTGATACTTCACTGGTTATGTTTTTTGGGAAGCTGAGTTTAAATTTTGGTTAACACCCATTTTTGAATTGAACCACTCAACCATTTGTGGTATGCGAGGGGGGTCACAAACGGCCACCACTACTCGCAAGGCCAACCAATATCTTTATACAACCATTGACACAGCTCCAGGACTTTGGTAAAACCACCTACACTGGATGGTGGCCACAGAATTACCACCACCCAACCCAGAATAGCCTGCCAGGTGTCCGTGGACTCGAATTTAGACCATGTCAGGGGACCATTCTATTATATCCCCGTGCTAAAGGCTATTTCTTACATCGCGGACAAAACAACACAGAAACCATAGAACCAAGAATTAAAAACTGTACGTACCTTTTTACTCCTTTGTCATAATAAAGTTAACACATCATATTCAAAAATTTAGTGTATTGTACAAAAAGGAAAAATACACGAATATTTCATACCGGCAAAATATTTTAAATTCATTCATAACATGGAATATCGTCTAAAATTAATATGTATGTATAACATCATTGAAAAACGCGTGTATAAAATTGAGCATCCAAAATAGAAGTAGTAAAAAGTGACTAGAAAAGAAAATTTGAAGCCCGGATTCAAAAGCAGTCCATCCGCGGAAGTTAGAGGGGATGAAAAAAAAGGTAAGAATTATATTAATGGTGCGCCGGAGGTCAAAGTACCAAAGGACGGGAAGTGGAGGGTTAAAAATATATGTAGATGTGGAACAGAAATTTGTCTGTGGCAACTGTTTTTAGAAGGAAAAAAGAGGGAATAATAGAGTGATGTGACGAGTATGATGGACGTGGTAGATGATAAGAAAAAATATGGAAAGAGAAAAATGGTAATAAACAGGAAAAATTATGAAATTATGAAATGAGTTGACGTGAAATAGGAAAAGAAAAGAGAACCGGTCTGTGGAAGTTTATGTATATGTAGAAAAAGTTTCTGTTTAATGGAATTGTGTTAGGGAAGCAAGATTATACACGTAGCCTAACTTCTAGGCTACGAGAAAAAGAAAAAAGGTACAGGCTGTAAAATCAATCCGCGGACTATTTAATCACTGGGCGTTCAAAAAGTGAAATTTATTTTATTTGTAATTTTTAATTTTAATTAGCATTTGGATATATAGCCGCATGAGTCACATTCTTGACTCAAAAATTGTTAATTTGGCAAAATTTTTTATATTGTATTGAATGAAACATCTTGTGATAGCCTACTTATTGACAAATATTACTCCTCAACAACTGATAAATATATGAGAATTTATTTGGCTTTGGTTTTTCCTTTATAATTTTATTTGCGCTTTTTTTTTCGCGCTTTTGGTAGCATTTTATGATTTTTTTTTTTTAAATGTCATTTTCACTTTTGGCCGGCACTGGTTTTATATGAATGACATTTTTGTTTAGCACCGTTTACCTGTAGTCCAGTGGTGCTATGTCGGTATGAGAGAAGACCGTTTTACACAGTTATGTCTATAAACAACAATACTTCATCTCTCCGTAGTTATATAATTATTTCATAGAATTCTGTTATTAAGGGAAGTTGTCAAACTATTTTTATCCGATACAAAAACGTTTTTTTGGTGTATTTATTGCGAAAAATATGGCACACAGTTTGTTTGCCACTCGCAAAAGTCGACTTGTTTTTCAAATATGGTTGTCTGAAATACTATTTCTAAATACCTTTCAAAAAAGCAACCAGTTTTGTGCATCTAAAGTGGGCAAAAACCAGTGGATTTCAACCTGCTGTAAAAAGTATGAAATTTCCAATGAGCACTTGTAAATTCGTTAATTTTGCTTCACCATCTTGGCTGCATATGCATTTTTGATCTCCCAAGAAACTGTACATTAGATTGTTAGATAAACAATTATTATTATTATTATTATTATTATTATTATTATTTTTATTATTTTTTTTGTGGGATACTGACTGGTCTAAAAAGGCATTTAATTGTGTCAAGTTTATAGATTATTATAAGACAACTTATATATTTTAAATGCTACTCCCATGTAACAAACTGTTTTAATCTATAGTGGCCGTTAGAAGAACATCTATGGAAAATATGGCTGGAAGGAATCAACTGCAGAGGAGTTTATCTGTCTTCAAAAAATTCCACTCTCCCTCTCATTGTTTTTTTATTTTATGTTTTGATTTATTTTATTTTTTAATCGCGTAAATTATTTTCCTTATTTGAATGAAAAACCAAAAATATTTTCATTTGACAAAAACTAAAAATAATAAATTATGGTTGATTTTCACCCATCATCAAAAGTGCCAACAAAAAAATTATGTTTATTAAAACAATAATCTCATCTACAATACGAATAAAATCGCATTTTTAATTTAAACAAATTCATTCATTTTGTATTCGATAATAAAGAAATTTTGAAATCCAACCACGAAATGCTTAATTATTCTTGTTTTACGTAAGTACTTAATTTGGAAAAAAAAAAAAAAAGTTAAAACCACAATAGAAAAAAGAGTTTAATGAATTTTGTTGTATGACGTAAAAAAGTAATGCTGATTCGGTTTTCTAGCATCGCTAAAGCTTTTACTAAGTGCAAAAATAGCTTATTTTTTTCTCATAATTTTTTTTTTTTTTTTTTTTTCATTTGCAAATAAGTGTTTATTAAATTAAATTGCGTAAATATTTTATTTGGCTTCTCGCTAACCAATACATATTCTTCTCTAACTACCAACAATGATAAGTGACACATAAAAATGTTTGACAAAGTAAATATTTTAGACCACGAGCACGTGTGGCCGTGTAAAAGCGCTCACCTCTCACACTCAGCATCAAAAAGTTTTGATCATAGGGGTGAGCGTTAGCATTGATGCTCAAGTCATGTTCGTAACCTTAGGCTTCAACCACGAGCAATGATCAATGTCTATGCTAAGAAATATAATACCATAAAATTTGAATCTGAGCATTAACTCGATATAATTTGCACCATCAAAAATTCTGGTTTATGTGGCTCAAGTTTTACAATCCACAAAAAAAAAATTTTAATTTTTTAAAAAGTAGTAATGTTAAAAATGTTCGTGATTCATCAGCACTTATTTCGTATCGGTATGTTTGATTAATGTGAACTGAAGTAAGCTTAGCGAGATCGCTTCATAATAGCTTTAGCAATGTTAAACCGAAAAGTATATTACTTTATTACCATAACTCCAAGTAATAATTTAGAAATAAAGAAAAAAAATCACAAACACCCATAAACAGACAAAAATTAAAATTTCAAAAGTATTATCCTCGCGTCGCTTCCATGGCTCAGAAACTTTTCCAAAATAAAAATACCTACCAAAAAAAAAAATCCGGTGAGAATTTTTTATTTCATGCTAATAATACAAAGCAAAGCTTTAAAGCTTCTTTTTCGCTTATTCAACTTGAAACTTGATTAATTTTTTTTTGTGTTAATTTAACGAAGCTAATACTATTTTATGTTAATTTTAGCTTTCTGTAACGGTTTCAGTAACCAACTTATTTTTCACGTACCTACCTACTAAAATAAAATAAAATAAAATAAAATAACGAAAATAAAAATCTAAGTGTGAGAGGGTTGTGAATTCATGTGTTTCATTTGTTGTATTTTTGTCTATACCGATGTATATATTATCTGATAATTTGTCGTACTTTCTTTATTCTCTTTCATTAGCTTTTACTTCGCCCTTCATCGTGTAATTAATTTTCTGTTTCAATTAGATTGTAGTTGATAACTCTGATGATTTCTATTCTTAATCAGCCATTTGGAGGGGGAACGAAATTTAGGGTGCCTTGAATTCTTTTCAGCCAGATGCAAAACCATTCCATTATGTTTTAATCGAAAATTTTTTTTTATGATACTCACCTAGACTGTTTGTTCCGAAAATGTTGACATTTTTATGCTTCAAATTATGTGTGTGAAAAGTAGCTGGTTCCACAAATTGTCTATTTGCCAAATATTGCGGAGCACAAATTAATACTCCGGTATGCTAGCGATTCTACTCGCCAAATGATGAGCACATCGATACAGATATTCAGCAAATTCATAGGCATGGCAAGCACCAATTTTTGTTACCTTCGATTTGGGAAAATTTACCAACAACAACCCAACAATCGGAAAGTCAAGAACATCCAACATGTATCTGGCAATCTTCTATTTGGTAAATGTTGTAAATTTCAACACATAACACAATAGTTATTTGTGATGCAAACGTATAAAGGAGGTGATTTTGATTCGAGTATGATTTTTGCAGCATGAGCCAAAAGCAAGTGATGCAGATCACACGAGTATCAAACACCTACTATATACACATGTGTCACACACTATTTTTTGTAACAACCCGCCTCTAGAAAACAAGAACAAAAAAGAAAGTTAAACTAAGAAAAAATTAAAATATTGTCGTTGTTGTATTTTTCATCAAGTGTCATGGCACTCTCCTGCCATCTGCGAAATAATCCATACACTGTAAGGCCCATGTTTAAATTCTATCAGTGATGGTTATTGTTTTTTTTCTTTTTAATGTGGTACACATTTCTATTTTCAATATATGATGGTGTATTCGGAAAAAAAAATCTGGGTGCTTTAATCAATATCAATCCAGAAAGTGCCTGCGTTAGCCAATGAAAACACAGCTCCTGTTTGGCAGTTTGTTTAAAAACGAATTTGGTGATATATAATGTATTGATATACATAATATATCAATTTGAATATGAAGAAGTAAGGAAAATGGTCAGTATTGCTATCGATGTTCATATGTCGATATATATCGATTTTTGTTGATGAATAGAGGTTATTATTTTTTTAGCTATTGGTATATGATTTCTCACTCAGAATAACCACTCTCAAACTTCATTCTTCCAAACTTCATTATCCCATAGGTATAAAATGTGTACCCCATTAAATGTTCCAGTCCGCTCAGATCCTGGAGTGTGTTTTTTTTTGTTTTTTGTTTTTTGTTGGAAATCCTTTATGGTGTATAAAGTAATGCATGTGCACAAGCCTGCGCATAAAGAATTTACCATCAGTGTATAAAGAAAGGTTTGCACACAAGACGTCGTATAATGTAAAAAATTATACATAAAGAATTTACATTATGCGCATTGTTTTAAAATCATTCACTTTAGGGTATTTCACAAGTAGTTACCACTAATTCAGCTGATGGTAGGGCAACTCAAGTACATCGGTGTGAAAATAGTTGGATACCTCACCGAAGCTTATTATTTTTCGGGTGATGGTACGTAAAATGTATTTCAAGTATCTATTTATAATTTTTCCATTATAGAATGTGAGTATGTGAGCAAATATCATTTTATTTGGTATCAAAATGAAGAGTGCACTTTGGTAAACGAAATAAGCTAAAAAAATAAGAGTTCCGATGATTAGAAAGGGAGAAAATTGGGTTTGAAAGTGGAAAAATCCCCCAAAAAATTCATACTAAATTACGTTTTCTAAAAATTATTTTTTGTACGAGATAACAAGAAAATTTTGGTAATTTTTATCTTTCATCTGAAATTATAAGAAAACTAAGCTAGATAGAGCAAAACAGTATAGAACCTTTTTGAAAGAGTGTGCTTTTTTCTAAATTTTTCTTTCATAATATTTCGGAGTTCACTGAGGTGTTTTAGGAAATATTTAAAAAAATGTTATTTAATATGAATTTTTTAGGGAATTTTTTCACTTTCAAAGCCAATTTTCCCCCTTCTTAATGATCAGAACTCTTATTTTTTTAGCTCATTTTATTCGCCAAAGTGCACTTTTCGTTTTGATACCAAATAAAATGAAATTCGCTCGCATACACACATTCTATAATGGAAAAATCATAAATACTTATAATATAATGAGTACCCAAGTTGAAATACATTTTACTTCACTTAAAAATAATAAGCTTTAGTGGGGTATGCAACTATTCTTACATAATTGTACTTGAGTTGCCCAACACACCAACTGAATGAGTGGTGACTACACACGGAATACCCTGTATACCATCAAGGGGCACAAAATAGACTACTTTATCGAAAGATGTTGCAAAAAATAGTTTATTTGTCATATAAGTGCGAAAAGTAAGGGACTGCTATGAGTGTGATGATTGGAACATAAGCTAAAGGCAAGTTATAAAATCACCCTCACATCGATAACTTATACCTCTTTTGCATGTCGATCACAATAAATATCGATAAATCTCAATAGAAGCAAATAAATCTTGATAAATCTTGATACCTAACAAAAAGTCTCACATTTGAACAACACTAATATGTATGATCGCAAATTATGTTTTGTTATACCTATACACCCGAAAAAAGACAAAAGAAGTACAGAGATGGAAACAAAAAGAAAAAAAGAGAAAAAGACGTAGGCTGCTTTTTGTCAGAAGTGAAAAATGCGTAAAAAGTACGTGTAAAAGGTCATGTGTTAAGTGGGAAAAATTAAAAATGCACATGCGTAGCCTATATGGGTGTACTAAAAGGGAATGATTTGAAAGTGCGCAAGCAAAAATTCCTAATTTTTTACATTGTGAAGAAATCTGCCTCTTTACACACACTTAGCATATAAAAATAAGTCTATTTTTCATGTGGTTATTATAAAATAATAATTTTTCACCTGTTCGCTTGCAAGTTCTTTCACGTTTTGTGCCATCATCTTGACTGCACAGGCGCATTGTTGCTGATTATTATACTGTTTCCACATCTCTCATTGCCACAAAACAGTACATATAATGAATACATTTTATTTTCTCTTCATACAACTTTCTTCGTTGGTATTACAGAAAAATAGAGCGTAACACGTATGCCACGTAGGTGATTGTTACTATAGTGTGATTTGTACCACTCACCAAAGGCTTGTGCTGCAATCAGCAAAATCATTACAATTACCAAATTTTCCCAGTTGTATTTTAAATAAAAATAAATACCAACATTTTGTCAAAATGATAGTTTTCGGAGTTTGGTTGGCCCATAACGCATCATAAATTTATGTCAAATATTTTTCTATTTTTTTTTCTTCTCTCCACCTTTCCGAACGAATTGACTGTTGGTTTTTTACTTACGAAAGAAAAGTTTACAATTTTTTCTTTCATTCTTTTTAATTCAACTTCTTGCTGAATAATTTTACACACTAAAATTTGTTCTATTCTCGGTGCTTCGAATAAACTTGGAAGCACTCATAATTTTTTTTCTCTTCATTTTCTTACGCATAATTAATCAACAGTTTTTACAAACAACGCCATAATTATCATTTTTGTTTTTATTTTCTTTGTAAATCGTGCCGTTAGATTCACTATCACCGAGTAATTTTCAAAACGTTGTGGTTGAAATATTTTTTTATTCTTTTCCATTTAATAAATTTTACGTGGGTATTTTTTAATCCTAGTGATAAATTTTCAAAAATCTACTGTTTTTAATATTTGGTGAGCTACTAAGCGTTTTGATGAAAAAGCACGTCCATACCTACCAAATAAAGTCAAAATTCGTCAAAATTCGTCAAATTCGTCCACATACACGTACCAAATAAGTCTTTTCTCAGTTCTTAAAAAGACGAAGACCGCACCCATTGTCAGTGTTGTTTGCTTTAAAAAGGCGGTTTTTGTGTATTTTCAGCGATTCTCACAGAACCACTCACGCAGCACTCGAATCGCGAGCCATTGCAAAAGCACCTGCCGGCGAAGGATGTCCACGTTGTGGAGGTTGCGTCTATGCTGCCGAACAAAAGCTTGCACTTGGCAGAGTAAGTAATTCCAGAAAGTTAATGACGATTGAATAATTTCATCGAATGATTTTTTCAGACGTCTTTTGTAGGCAACATGTGAGGGACATGAATTTTTTTTGAAGTGTCATTATTGTGAGAACAGAATTTCAGTAGAGTAAATTTCAAGCACTGTGAGAAATTCGATTTAGTTTCTGCGTTGTAGACAAATCAGAACCTTAAGGGAATGAACGACATATACGATTTTTGAACAGGATCCGTTTATTTCTCTATAAATATTTATAATATCACGAATGTAGACAAAAAAATTATAATCGGTGGCAGAAGGGTAGCAACTAATGATAAAAATGGAAACCCCTGCTCACCTGTATTCACTCTGTCATCATTCCACTCGTTTGCTATGTATTCCATTCAAATCGTTCATAAAATACCAATTAATTCGATAAAAATTGAGTTAAAATGTAAGTTTATGGATTGAGATATGACACTTGAAACTGTGGTGGGAATTCAACTTGCTTCACTCTCATTTAATTAAAGACGAACCAATATTTGACCTACGCTGCATGAGTTCATGCTACGTTAGTTCATGAGTTTCTTTGCTGGGTAGGCTCGTTTGTTTGTCTAATTTCAACAGCACAATAAAATTTATCCCTATAAATATAAAACAAGATGTCCGATACACTCACTCATTCTCGACCGCCCAGTCAAAAACCACTGCACAAATCGACTTGAAATTTTAAAGGTATAATTTTATCCTGTACGCCCACTAAGGGACGATTTTTCGAAATTCCACCCTTCAGGGAGTGAAAAGGGCTGTAACATGTTTTCATATTTTTTTCATTATTAATTCAATGCGATGTGTTATTGAAGGGGTTTTCAAACCAAATTATTAATTCATCTTTTGCTTGAAATTGAATTAATTTGATCTTTCGAAATTCATTCCCTAAGGGGGTGAAATGGGATGAAATGTGCTTTTATATTGTTTTTAATATTGATGTAGCGCAATGAGGTAGGAATCAAAAATTTTTTTTTTTCAAAATATTTTTTCATCCATTCCTCAAAAATCATATTTTGGATTGTATTAAATTCATCCCCTAATGGGGAGAACGTATCGCCGGCGAAGACCAGTCATTTATGTCATATATTATGCACTTTTAAAAGCGAAAATTTAGATTAGCGCAATTAAAACTGAGTTGTAATAAACTGATCTTAGGAGGTTGCGTGGCTTAGTGGTTAGGTGCTTGCCTTTGCGATCGAAAGGTTGCGAGTTCGAGATCGGCTGCTGTCACATTACTGACTCAAAGTGGTGGTTGGTTCGGTCCGGTTCTATTGATGCTCCTGAATGCGATTGAAAAATTCACGCTGGTAGACCATTAGCCGCCGGATCCGACCATCTCTCTCTCCATTCCGACATCAAATATATCCTCCAAACGCTTATGCAGCCAAAATCCAATAAAAATAAAGTATATAGTCATTGGGCTGAACGTTCAATGTAAATTACATTTCTACAACATTTTTCCGGCCATTTCGGACATGTTTATTGTTCAATCCAGGTATCAATCTGTATCCAAATCTCGAAGTAGTACCACCACACTATGTCAACATAGAATACGTTATAGTGGTTTTTTAATAGGAACTACGGTTTTTCTATAAAGGGAATTTATTGGGTGGGGGGTATTCAGGGTCTATACCAACCCTTAGCCAATCGTACAATTTTCGTACCCTTCCCAGGCCACTTGTCAAATCACTCATCTTGATCCTAAAATTTGTGAACCCATGATTGTGACGTCATCACAACCTCCGTAACCGAAATCGAATGGAAAATCAGTTTACCAAAATTTTATAAAAAATTTCTCGTCTTCAAGAAGAAACACTAAACATGCTGATGTTTTTGGTCTAGATCAGAGAGTTTAAATTTCGTAATGAACTCCTGCAGAAAAGCATGGGCTACCTGCGATGACGTCACAGAATGGGTTCTGACGAAAATGTTTGATTTTCCATTAGAATAAAAAGTTAGACATATTAAAATAAAATGAAAGGAAGTTCGTTTTTTTCAGTCATTTTGAATAAAACACAGGTAAAACTCCACGACTAACCTCGACGATTAATGTTTTGTTTAAGATTTCTAATGAAAATCTGCAGAAAATTCGAGTTGCACTACGATCTTTGGTTTCTTAACTCGTTTCTTAATATCAAATCAAATTATAAGTGTACGATCACAGTTATTACCATTGCTTCATGTGCCACAAAACTTTGGACTCGATATCGCATTACGATATGAATATTAATTGCAAAGGTACTCACTTCCTTATATCTTTAGAACCAAAACACTGTATCTATCGTTATTTTATTTACCCTTACTATATATAATGTCACATTGCATGAGGAAGGTAAGAATCAACCGATTCACTTTTACCATTTGATTATAATATATGTTCAAATGTTGCCTGTGAATCCATAAAAATCTCAAGTATTAAGAACTGCTACAATTTTTTTGAAATTATCCTCAGTCTCCATCCCAGCTAAACATGTCTTGTATATTCGTATTGTTTGTTTAAAGGGATGGCACAAAGAATGTTTCAAATGCGGCGACTGCTCGAAACGTCTCGATTCTGTTAACGTGTGCGAAGGTCCAGACAAAGACATTTACTGCAAAGGTGAGTAAAAAAAAAGGAACCAATCATTCGTGAAAATAAAAAAGTCCCTTCTGGACAAAAAAAAAAATGCACCAAATACATACGACTATTTTAGCACACATACCTACTTTTATAATCAGTAAAATCTTTTTCGGTAGAAGCGAATGTAATAATTATCTAACACCTTGCATGTTAAATTTAAAAATAGTGTGCTATGCGAAAGACTTTGGACCCAAAGGTTACGGATACGGTCAAGGAGCTGGTGCATTACAAAGTGATCCCTTAATGAACGGGTTTGTTGATTATTTTTCGTTCTTTATTTATTACTTTTTTATTTTTTAATTGTACATTTTTGTGGCATCGCACTAAAAAATTAATTAGGCGCTTTGTGTTTTCATTCACTATATTTTTGAAGTGAAACTTATTCTCCGCGTACCAGCGGCTAGGGGTAAATATTTAATGCGAAAACTGAAGAAAAATTCTCGGAACCTACGAGAAGAAAAAGAATAAAAAGATAATAAGTTTACGTTAAAAACGCGTTTTCAAAAGATAAGCTTTTATTTATGTTTTTTTGGCTTTAGCTTCATGCGAAATAAATATTATTTCATTGTGAAAGTTTGGCTGCAGTATTGGTATTTTTTAAAATCGCAGTAGCGAGTAGAATAAAAGCTTATAATAAGTTTAGGTTAAAAATGAATTTTTGAAAGATAAGCTTTTATTTTTTTTTGGCTTTAGTTTCATGCGAAATAAATATTATATTGGTATATTTTAAAATTGCAGTAATGAGTACAATAAAAGCTTATAAAAAATGAGGGATATTAATTTTCATTAAAAATTGCAGTTTCAGCAGGTTTTGATTGTTTAATATTCAAGGAAATCATTAAATTATTTCGGTCCATTCAACGAAGTGTTTCGAGACAGACCTTTTAAATAGTTTCTTTGGCTTCAAGAATTGGTTTAGAGATAAATACATTCAGTCTCTGAACCTATATTACATAACTCAACTCCAGGGCATTCCGAAATAAGTTTTTTATTTCGATTTTCCGCAAATATCTCGAGAACCACCCATTATCAGTCAAAAATTGTCATATACAAAAACAAACCTATTAAAATTTTCTATAATAAAATTTCCGTTCATTTTTTTTGTATCCCTTATGGTATTCGACAAATCTATCCACTAAAGAGTTATTCTTTCGAAGATTTCTCGAAAACTATGATAACTACCAAAAAAATGAATTAGTACGTTCTTGTAGGAAATTTTATTAGCTTTATTTTTTAGAAGATTAATTTTAGCTTTTTCATTCAATTGTTCTCGAGATGTTTGTGAAAAACTGAAAGATGGTAAACAGTTTTGGACGCCCTAGAGTTAGCACACCCTTTAGATTCGAAAACTTTCTAGAATTCATCTCCGCAAATACCCGCAAACACCTTCATTTCAAACCAATCCTAGAAGTTGAAAAAACAGTTTTAGAAGGTTTGTCTAAAACCTTTTTCTGAGCGTTTATTAACTAGACAATTAATGTTTGCGGCTAAATGCTCTTAAAACTCCTTACATTTCAACTGACAGCCAAGAAATTTCACTTTTATCGCACGTTCTAGGCTACTTCGTATTTTAAAAAAAACAATGTTTGTTATTTTTTGCTGTAAACGTTGGTACGTATTACAGATCTAATGCACTCTTATTATTCTCTGACAATATGCAGAGTTATAGGTCATTCCTTAACCAACAGCTAACACGAAAGGTACACACTGTTGTCGAATGCGCACCAACAATTGCCAATAATTTTAACAATTTCACTTTAATACCTTCTCACATTTTCTGTAAATTTTTTACTGATTTATTTGTTCTTTCCTCCTCTCCAAATCAGTTATTTCTTCCATTTTTCAACCAGCAAGACCCTAACAAATATAGCTGAATAAGTGTACCTATAGCACTGCACACTCAAACTAACCGAATGTGACTAACGAATGAAAACTTTGACAAATTTTTTAAATAATTTGAATATTTTTCGATTGTTTTGAGGAAAACCGTGTGCTTTATATCATTATGTGTTATGTGTTGCAGTGACTGCGCTGCTCCACGCCCAGTTGCAACCGACACTGCCACAATAAAAGCGAAACCTGGACAAGGATGTCCGCGATGCGGTGGAGCTGTTTTTGCAGCTGAGTTGGTCTTGGCAAAAGGACGAGTAAGTTTTGGCTCGGATACAATGTACTTTTGTTTTTCCGCTGAAGAATTCGACTAACAGACATTCGGGGTAAATAGTGAATAGCAAAATACTTTTCCCACACTACGGTAGAGTACTTGGATTTATAATTGCTCGAAAAAAGCGATGGTTCGTATATGGGTTCTCCCATAGGTCCCGATATTTTCTTGCTCCGCGTTAGGTTAGTAAATTTAAGCATAGATACATATTATATATTATACATCCAATAATAATATATAAGTAGGTATGTACCGGTACTTATATACATTTTTTTGTTTTAAATAATTAAAAGTTCAGTGTCTAGGTTGTATGTGAACTAAGAAATTTTCGCCCTTTATCTTCAGCCCTCTTTAATAATTATACCAATCTGGCGCCACTAGATCCACCAATAGAAGGGTGGAACAAAATTCTCCTCTTTAAACTCTTAAAAGAAAAGGAAAAAAAGAAAGAGAACGTGATTTACACAAAAAATTAGCTTAATTTATTTTGGGCACAGTATAAATTTTTGGTAAAATTTTTAGTAGCCTACCTACTTACCAAAAAATTGGAGTAATTCCTAAAAAAAAAAAAAATTAATTGGATTATAAAAAAATCTTAAAAAAATTTAGGAACATCCTCAGGAAGATGGATTAATTTTCCTCTATGATATTCACTTGAAAATTAGAATTTTTTGAACCTCTAAAATGTATAAGAAGCAGATTTCAACACGGTAAAAAATGTAAAAATTACGCATGTGCGTTTTTAGATTTGTTCCTTTTTTTGCACCACCCTCTTTGTCAACACGTATTTTGATTTTCTTTACTTTTTGAACTACTCTTTCTACATCTCTCACTCGAACAAAAAAGTGCTTTTTGTAACACCTAACCAAAAATAGTTATTTGTGATACAAGTATATTAAGTAGGTGATTTTGACTAAAGTGTAATATTTGTAGCACGAGCCTCAAGTGATGTAAATCATATGAGTATCAGTAACCTATTATATACACGTGTGTTACACACTATTCTTTGCAACAACCCTTCACTCTGAAAAACAAAAAAAAAACAAAGAGATAAATAAATGTTTACACAATTGGCTAACATATAAGCACAAACTCTCACTAAAGATTCAATCTGACAGCATGGGGTGATTGATATGGTGCTGGCTTTACATTGTAGATGTCAATGATTCGAATTGCCGAAGCAAAGGAACTTTTGTGAAAAAAAAGAAAAAAAAAGAAAAGAAAATGAAATGACAAATAGGCTATATCCTTCTTTAATACGACCAGTGTATAAAATGACGCACGATGTATGAAGTAAGGACTTTATACATCGGTTTTAAATGGTTTGAAAATTGCCTGCTTTATACATTTTTAAGGTCCATATAAAAATGAAGTTTATCAACAGGTGTTGCAAAAATACATTTTTTTATCTCTTGACTGAACAAAAAGTAGCAAATTTTAAAAAATATTGTTGGGCACATGTGGACTTACGAGTTGATTTTTTTGCATAGCTTGATGACTTTCTTGCACAGCTTAATCACTTTACAACTCAACTATTCTCTCAATTGTTTATTTTTTGTAAATTAAAATTATCAAGTTGACTGTTTGGTTCTTGTGGGGACTCGCATCGTATGAGGTAAAGGAGCTCGGACCCCCCCCCCCCCCGATGATAGTTGCTGCCGCAAGGCTGGCAAATATTTGTCTCAACAATGTTAAATCAAATACACGAATTACGTTCGATCGTAATTACTTGTACATACATGCAAGTAATGTAGGAGTACCAAATTGCGACCAATCTCAACAATACAATGACGTCACAATTCTGTTCACAAACCAGCCCATCATTTCTTATCACTATAAGAAATGACACACCAAGCCATTCATAAGAACATACGTAATCACTACGTATGTGTGTTGTTGTGCGAGTAATTAAGCCTGTATAGAAACTGTTCAAACCAGCTCTAAAATCGCCAATGTTTGCCCAGGTTTTGGCTTACTTGTATGTTTACATATGAAGTGGTTGAACACTCAAAATCTGAAGATTACCTTCTGGTGAGAATATCTTTTCACAACAAGGTATTCCACAGTTCTAAAAAAAATGTTTTTCCATCACTTTTTCTAGAACTGTTCGTGGGATTGTTGAGAGGGGTGCAGATATTTTTTGGGTAAAAAAAAAGTAAAATTATTAATTATTATTTGGTTCTAAAAAAACAAAAAATTTTGTCTTTTTTGCCTTTTTTCTTACGGGAGTGTTGCAATAAATAGTGTGTGACTTGCGTGCCATCGGTTCGAGAAAAGTCGCTGTCGAATTCAAAATTTAGAATCGTGATGTCTCAGGTTTGGTCCATTCAGGACTCCCATATAGATATGTGATTACACAAATTCATATTAGGAGACTATATTGGCTGTAAAAATGCGACCAACTGCAGCCGCTCCGTGTATATGGTAAAATCATCGAGTCGATTCCAAACCCTCTAAAAAAGGATAAAATTCTTTGCTTTACAGGAATGGCATAAAAAATGTTTCAAGTGCAAAGACTGCAACAAAACATTGGACTCAATTATCGCATGCGACGGACCTGATCGTGACGTGTACTGTAAAACGTGTTATGGCAAGAAATTTGGTCCACATGGTTATGGTTTCGCTTGTGGCTCTGGTTTCCTACAAACTGACGGATTAACGTAAGTTACATTCCCTGGTTCCCATGAATCCCTAACTAAAATTTGTCAAATTGTTCGATCTCACTATTGGTAGCTATATTCAACGATTTGTTTTTCGTCTACTCCAAATTGCTTATTTATTTCACGTCAGTTGATGCAGTAAAAAAAAAAAAAAAAAAAAGCAAAAAAAACAAACAAAATATTTTGGCAACTAAGGAGTAAATGTTTTAAAGAGAAAGTCTACCGAAACGTAAACTTTATAAATCGTTATAATAAGACGAAAAATATTTAACGAAAGTATCTATATAGGTAAAAGGGCGTAAATATTTTCGTCAGAAATGGTGCCAACAAAAATATAAAAATTAATGAAAATATTTGGATGAAATTCGAAAAAAAAGTAGGCCTAACTCAGCTGCCCCGTATGTAAAATAATGTATTTAGAGCGTTGAACGGCACTGACAACGAAGCACTGTATTGTATAAATAATTTTTAAAATAGACGTTCCTCCGAGAATAGGACGAGTGCAAGGTCTTTAAATAAATTAGCTTCTGAGCTGAGATTATTCCAAAAATTCGTCCAAGTGACCTTCATATATAAAAAAATCAGCTGAGAAATACGGATCGATTAATACAAGAATCAAATAAGTTGTTATTATTTAATTGTAAGCTTTTGAAATACATCAGTATTGCAGTCAACCTTCCGCAAAAAAATAATGTTTATTTAGCATGAAGCTAAAGCAAAAAAAAATAATAATAATAAAAGCTTCATTTTTAAAAACTCATTTTTAACTTAAACTTATTTTCAAGTATATTACTTAGGTTTGTTATGAAAACCTAATTTTAATCCGATTTCTTTTTGTAACGAATCTCAGAATAATTTAGGTTTCTAGGTAGGTACTTAATTTGACTAAACTAAGATTTGAAAAGAAAAAAAAACTCTAACACAACAGTAGCTTCGTTAAAAAAAGTAGGTGTCCAAAAATTAGAAATTTAGTTGATAGAAAGTCAATTTGAGAAATATTAAATTTTGTAACTGTTGGCTTAAAGTGACGTAGTTTAAAACCATTAACACTTAAAAAATCAAAACAAAATTTGGTTTTATGGAAGTACCGTTTGGTCGATCCGCACCACAATTTTTAGCATAATTATTGTAATAAATTATAGTAAATATTTTTTGGAAATTTTTTCGTTATTGGTTCAAAATCAAGCATTTTATTGCCAAAATAATATCGAAAATAATTGTATTGGAAGTATCGTCCGGCTGATCAAAACCAAAGTCAATAGGTCAGGTCTTTGGTTTAATACTAATAATCATTCTAAATTCCGTGACAATTAGACAAAAATTTCGACTTGCACCGTGGTAATATGAAAGGCTTATATATATATAAAATAAAATATGTAGGTATATGAATTTGAATTTTTGGTGTCAAAATTTTCCCTGATTTATGAAACAAAAGACGTACTTACCTCCATCCCCAGATCGTTTCATGACATCAAGTTTAATAAGCCTATTTTCATAGAAACCTTCTTAAAAAAAATAAAATAAATAAAAGTTACTAGAAAAATCTTTAATGAACCGAGTACTAAAAAACACAGGTTGAGTATAAAAGCATCATTTAGAATTTTTTAATAAAATGAATAGCAAAAACTTTAGTGCAGTAGTACTTTTCTAGAATACCCAGTTTGCCAATTTTCATCTATAATTAAACAGAAAAAAAACCTAAATTACAAATTAATAATAAAAAAAATTGCAAAAAAATACCGATAGTTATCGATATCTGACAAACATATCGACGTATCGATATTTCATCGCCAATCAAACTTTAAGGTAAAAAAATTGGGAAAAACTATCAGTAGTTATCTGTATATTTAACAAAAATATCGATCTACGTTTTATTTAAAAAGCTGAATTTTCCAGGAATTTTTGTTTTCCAGTTTTTTCGAAAACTACAGAACCAATAGGCATCAAACTCGTATCAAACCTGTGATCCCGTATAAAAAATATCGTTGGTGAAAAGTTTAGCTCTATCTCTTTATTAATTTTCTCAAAACCGTGAACACTAAATTTTTTCCAGCAATTTTTCTTCTCCAATTTTCTCGGAAATTTTCTCAGAATCCTGGAAAAACGACTTTTCCAGAAATGTTTGTTTTTCAATTTTCTCGGAAACTACTCAACCGATAAGCATCAAACTTCTTTCATACCTGCTCCTATATGATAACTATCTCTTGCGAACATTCAGCTTTACCCGTTTGGTAGTTTTCTCAAAAATATTTTTGTTTCGAAAAAACATTTTAATTTTGAGAAAAACCTATTAAGTTTGTCTTAATGGACAACAATCAGTCTCTGACTACAGAGAACATTGAACATTCTCTTGTATGTTATAAAGAAACATCTCGGAAGTGAATTTTTCAGGATTCAACTTTTTCTACAAACATACCCACGTACACGTTCACTGATTTTGTAAAATATTGCTTTTGTTTCGTTTTATTTCGTTTGTTTTGGTTTGCATTGTTTAAGAAACACAAAATCAGCCATAGTTGCAAAAATTTAGGAGCATATTTTGCTGCATATTTCGCATGTTTTAATGCATTCTATCATTTAAATTTTGCTAGTTTTACGGATTACTTCTACTCGTGACTCTTGACCTAAACCCCAGGGATATCACAAACATTTCATTTTAAATGTAACCTAGATGTACCTATTCAAGGCAGCAACCAAAAGAATTCAGTCAGCCTTCGCACACTTCCTGTGAACTCGAAAGACAAATTCTCATTACAGAAAATTTGAAAGTATTCTAAAGAAATTGATTTTTTATTTTACAGCGAAGAGGAAATTTCAGCCACGAGACCATTTTACAACCCCGATACGACCTCTATAAAAGCAAAATCCGGAGAAGGCTGTCCCAGATGCGGTGGTAAAGTGTTCGCTGCAGAACAACAGCTAGCTAAAGGAACGGTAAGAATGTCCAAACAGACTGCAGACGGTCGAATTCGAGAGAACTTTTGTTCCTAATTTATTTTGTGTTGCTTGTAGGTGTGGCATAAATTATGTTTCAGCTGCTCCCATTGTCACCGCCCATTAGATTCAATGTTAGCCTGTGATGGACCAAATAGAGAAATATACTGCAAACCATGCTACGGAAAATTATACGGACCCAAAGGCTTCGGCTATGGCCACTCACCAACTTTGGTTTCCACTAATGGAGAATCAACAATTTTATTGTAAGTCAGCGTCAGTAGAAATATTTAACAAATTATTTATATTACTCAGACTACATTCTCCTTCTTTCTTTTTTTTTTCTGACTACAGCCCAGAAGCAAGGCCACTCAATGGAATTAAAGGAAGAAATGGCAATGGTTGTCCAAGATGCGGATACGCAGTCTATGCTGCTGAACAGATGATCAGTAAAAACAAAGTACGTTAATGCAAACTTGAATAATATTATAGGTAACTCACAGAAACTTTGAAGCAGTAATTCGTGAGCTTTTTATCACTGGTTATCTGGTTACTGATTTTTTTTTTTTTACATGCGAAGTTCTACTAGCTTTTCAGGGCTTGAACAGTATGAATCCTGAAATATAAACTTGAATTTTTGTTTATTCGGATTAATACACATACTTACCCATTTTACGAACCAAAACATGCCTATTTTCGCAAGAAACATAATTATTTTAACATCAGAAATCGGCTGAGTCAGGGTTGCCAGTAGGTATGGGTACGCTATAAATCTGTACTATCTGGAATATTTGTATTTCATCTGGGTTCCAAAAACCTAATTGAAGATTATACGATGTGTCTGTATCATACTTATGTATATTTTTAAAGATGAATTTGCTATATTTCGATAGAATATTGCGATATGAAATTATGAATGGGATGAAGAAATATCCTTACAAATCCTAGAAAATCTGTACAATTTTTCAAAAATCCATACAAATGTGGTATGCCAGGAAGGCCTAATACAAACACTACTATCCAGCAGTCCCTACATAATTTTTTATAAAACTACCATGGGTCACAGCTGAAAGAACTCTCGAATTAACTTTCATTTGCAAAGGGAGGCAACTTAAAATTATTGCCCCCTGACCGGCAGTCTACCAGAGTTTGTGGACTTGATGTCAGCATGTAAATGGCTATATTTCTGCCATTTTACTTGAGTGAAAACCAGGAACCACACCACCGAGTATTACCCATTGCCTTTGAAAAAACTAACACATTTTTAAAAATTATTAAAAAATATTCGAACCAAGTAGAAAAGGTACAAAACAAACATGAAAAGTGATTGACGGGTAAGAAATAGAAAAGTTTGTGAATAAAAAGGAAAAGATTGACGTATAGAAAAAAGTGATTGACTGTGACTATGAGTGCGAGAGAGAAGAAAAATATATGAAAAAGGACAGAAAAGAAAGATAGCTGTGAGTAGTGAAAAGAATGGAAGAATGAGTGTGAACAGGCAAGTATGAACATGACTGAAACCAGGTACATTTTATTATTTGATATGAAGATTATTTGAAATGGCCAAAAATTTATTTTATTTATTATTATTTTTGAAAATTTTAAAATATGGAAAGTGGGTGATAGCCTCATGCGTCACAAATCCATACAAATCCAAACAAATCCAAAAAAATTCAAAAAAATCCGCTCACTTTCTTTTGGTCTTCCAAAAATCCGTTCGTGCCTTAATAAATCCGCATTCCTGGCAACCCTGGGTTGAATAAGATGCCGTATTTTTACATTAGAAATTGAACTGATAAGGACATCCTGATCACTGTTTTGCTACTTTCAAAATAATCTGCCAGCATGTAAGCCACTTTTGCTTGTAATTGTTCATAACTTGGCATTACCCAGATCCCGTTCCTTCATTTTTCAGCCCCTAACTGTAGTCTATTATAAATAAGACAGACGTGACGTCACAGAGACGCTCACATCTCACAGTTATGTAAAGCACACAACAATGGTGTGACCAAAGGAGTTTTGGGTACAGCCTTTGTTGAATAGTGTGAATCTTTACATTTTCCTTTCTTCCTTCCATCAACTTATATGACGTCACGTTGTTCTTGTTTGGAATAGAGTAGGTATATATTATTATACTCAGAGATATACGGCAAAAGAGATGTCCAATGCCTTTTACGTAGTGCGCTGCGGTACAAAAATACGACAAAGATGAAAACAGAGCTATCAGAGTTTTACATTCTGCATTTGAAGCTGCGTACATTTTATGAAATTTACTAATGAATTTTTCGGCAATATATATTTTCACATTTTTAAAGTCTCACAAAGCATGTGCAATAACAAATACAGTGGAAGTTGGCTACAACAAATTTGAAGGGACAGTGAAATTTGTTCGTTGTAGCTCGCCACAATGAACAGATCAATGTAACTGGGTACAACAAATTGTTTGTTGTAGCTGACTACGAAGTACAGTTTGTTGTAACCAGCATATAGATACAGTATAAAGACACTTTTTTTAAAATACTGATAGCATTGTTTCTCGATCTCTGGTGCTTAAGCTATATTAAGAGGAGCGTCTTCAAGTGGTTTATTGAGTGAAGAACGTAGTATTCACTTTTTATAGTCTCACCGTTCTTCCGCATTGTGAAAATGGACAATGGGGGCGTTGAAAACTCCTTAGCAACTGCAGAGTTTTTTTCACCATTTTCAAGATGGAACACAATTACGAATTTTTCTCCAAGAGTTATTTGACAACTGATACGATATGATGTTTTATCCAGTATTAAAGTGAATTACATATAAAATTTTTCAGGATGCTTGAATTATCATACGAAAAATTCCCATAGCACACGAGAATTAGTTGTAGGCAGTTTTTTGTTCTTAACTTTGTATCAAAATCTGTTGGTAGTCGCCGATATTTCGTAATATCCAGATTTATTGTACCCAGTGCTCCTAATTATTGTGTGAGTAAATGGAATTCTGCCAGGACCAGCCATTTTGTGTGCTGTAGCCAGTTGTATGTAGTAACCGGTGTTCGTTATAATTAAGGTGCGGATTCTCTGGCATTTGCCAAATCATTTCCTTAAAGGGCAAGGGCTTGGAAATCAAATTAAAGTTCGTTTCATAGGGGTTGAAAAAAAAATTTAATTTTTCCAAAAAATGCAAAAAATGGAATGATTTTATTGCCACAAAATTGCTGGAAACGCCTATTTTCTAAGAACAACTGTATAATTTGAGAGAAAATAGAAATTTAAAGTTTCTAGGTGCTATTTTCATTGTCTGTAGGAGAGAAAAACTGAAATTGCAGGGAGCTGAATTGACGCTAGGCATCTTTCCTGTTAATGAACGACTGATATCTAGAGCTCTGGGAATGAGCTCATTATTTCTCGTTAAACAATAGGTATGTAATTTTCATATAGAAAATTGGAGAATTTGAGAAAAAATTGAAATTTGAAGTTTTTTTGTACTATTTTTATTGTCTAAAAGTTTTTCTTACATTTTTTCCAAATGTTCCCAAAAATACAGTTTTTATTGACGAATTTTAACCTTAATAATACTAAAACATCTGCACTCTAGTTGTAATGATTTCTGCTGTATCCTAATCAGAAACCTTTCATTTATTACGTGTTTTTGATCAGATCATTGGGGATCTCTTTAGCTGTGTGTCTTTGATTATACTGTATTCCAAATAAAACAACAGTTCAGAATACAGTCTTCGCCGAATAGTGTGAATCTTCACCCTTTTCTTTCTTCCTAGTCCATTTACTCATATGACATCACGTCGTTCTTATTTGTGATGCAGTGTAAGTAGCTACTGTCATATTCACTACCCAAAGTGGTGGTATGTTTGGTTTTGCTCATCGAGTGCTCTTTTATATGACTGAAAAATTTATACTTAGAGATCCTTGATTACAGGATCTCTCAGCCCCCTTCAACACTAACCTTTTTCCGTTGAACAATAAAAAACTTAATTAATGAAAACAAAATTACAGGTTTGGCATCGACGTTGCTTCACATGCGGCGACTGCGCCCGATCCTTAGATTCGACAAATCTGACTGATGGCCCTGATGACGACATTTACTGTCGAAGCTGCTATGCAAAACATTTTGGACCGAAAGGTTGTGGATTCGGTTTAGGCGCTGGTGCGCTAACAAGAGCGTAAAATCAAACACAACCATGACGATCAATCAAAAACCAATTTTTTTTTGCTTTTTGAAGCTTTAAATTATTAATTTATTAAAATTTTTTAACCGTGTACAAATACGATTATTAAAAGGGGAAGTTCGACAATTTCATTAACGATGATTTTTTTTTTTTTTTTTTTTGCCTTTATATTAAGTTTCATGTAACTAAAATTAATTGTTTTTTTTTTTTTTTTTGATTATTTACTGCGCTTATGAAAATTCGAATATATTTTTTCATCGAATTGCATTCAACATTTTTTTGTTTTTAAATCAAGTGGAAAATGTAGCCAAATGTGCAGTAGGAGATAACAATTGTTAGTGTAATTTCAGCTAACATAATATCATGTCGGTTTCCGTTTAAAATTATCATCAACATCGTTACAGTCATTTTGTTTCTAAACTGGCTATTGAATTAGTTTTATCAAAATGGCACAGGTATTAGGTGGGATAATAAAATACATGAATACGTGAACTATTCCAACATATTATTTGCTTTAAAAAATTACTAATCAATGGTTATATACACAATTGAAGTTAATTCCTCTTACCCTAATACACTTCACCATATTTTATTTTTTCCAACTTTCATAATGAATAAGTATGGATGAATCTTTAAATTAGTAACTTATTTAATAAAAGTTTCATCTGCAAGTCAACTTAAGTTAGCGAAGACAAATGTGAAAATTAAGGCTCTAATTAATTTTTCATGTATCTATACTTCAATTTTAATTTTTCCACAAAAGTACCTGAGGAATAAATGTTTAGCACTTTTTTTAATAATCACGTTATTCTATATTTATGCGCTGTCTAATAAACCTCAGAAATTAAACAAGGATGAAAATGTGGGGATATCATCTCGAATGAAGATTAAGGGATTTGGACACTGGAAATAGTTTCCGCTGAAAGGTTGGAAATTTTATGTACTACATGTTAAACAAATACGTTTGTTAGTAATTACTTGCAAAATCTTACAAGAATGTTGTAATTATCGGACTATGACTAATCAAAAGATTACTCTCAGAATAATGTCACAGACCTGGTTATCAGTACATGTGCCGTATTTATCGGTTATCATAGATACTATAAATACAACACAATTTACTAGCACACAGACATGTATTTCTTACATATGTGTACTTGAGTGTGTGTGCAGAGCCAGTATATAAAGTGCCAGTAAACACTAATCTTCAGAGAATGTTTACTGAGGTTGGCTCTCCCGTACTTTTGTACAAAGCTGGTGAACATGCAAAGCTGTTGAACATCTTCTGATGTGGAATCTCTTCAACGATGTAAGATATTCTATAAAAAATATCACTTTTTGTGAGGAATACTGGTAACATATTATTGCTTCAACAACTACAATGTAGTCAATAATGACACAAAAAAATACAAATAATTTCTTGACTGCTTGGGCCAGAAACATCGGTAGATGATTTAATTTTTCAAAATTATAGTGTGGAAAACTATCGAAAAACTTTATTCTTTCCTTATCCCCCTTAAAAATGATTAAAAACTTGTCAATATTTTTTATTAACAAATTTTCAAAGAACCAAAACTGTTGAATTGAATCTGACTTTAAAGCAAGCTCAAGGGCGTAGATAAGGGCGATGGTCTTAGGGGTCTCTGGCCCCCTTAGCCAAGAAGAAAAAGGCTTGACATCTAAAAATTGAATATTTTTATCAGTTTTGGCGATTTGTTGTTGTGGGTTGGTGGATAGAAGGGACTACCAAGAACGTGTGGAGTGTGATCTTTCAGGCAGATGCGGGAAGTTGATCCATGGTTTTTACCATTGCACGACCCCTGTTTCATTTTATATAAAATATTTGATTGTTTTTCAAAAAATATGACCAAAACAAAATAAAAAACCTGGGTTGAAGTAGAGCTTTCCATATTAGAAGCTTAGGTATTTTTATACGTCGAGCTTGCTGCAATAAAATTCTGAAATTTGGGAGTAGCTTATTAATCTAGATGATCATTAGAACTTTGAACCTTCTCATAATTCTTGAAAACCTGCTTTTATTGGGCAACTTGGTGCGATAAAATTTTTAAATTCTATTAGAGATTATTGGGCAGGAATAGTTTTCCTGTTGCAACAGGCACCACCTACAGATTGAACTATTTAGCCAGCAAAATACTTATTTCAGTCATGAGAACATTTCTAGAATTGGTGATATAATTCCGATCACTCATTATTAGGTTAGTGACGGAGCTACTGGTTTGGTCCTCAAACAATTTTTTACCTCTCATTTTACCCCAAGGAAAACTGGTCAGAATAAGTTAAACTAAGTGTACGTATTAGCTGATAAATTACTAGGATAAGACAAAAAAAGATTTATGTCCCTCTCTCCTGTCCCCCAAATGACCCATCCATAGAAATTTGGCTACGCCGCTGTTTGAGGTTGACATCATAGCTGAATGAGATAATTATCAGTTTTCGAAACATCGAGTTTCTTTGACCTGAAACAAAAAACTATCGGGAAGTCCCAGTTTAAAGTTCCACTATGAAGGCTATTCTGAAAGCAGGTTGGTGGTCAGCATGGTGAGATGGTGAAGCTAACTGGCTTTACAATTGAAATGTTTCTACTTTGAGACCGATCATCGTCATATGTACGACTAGCGGTATATTCGGTTCGGTTCTATCTGTGTTTTGGTGGGTGATTAAAAAATTCATGCTGGTAGACCATTGACCAACGGATCCCATCCATCTCCCTCCCCCACTTCGACATCAAATATATCTGTCCGACATGGGGAGGTAAAATGTCAAAAAAGTTTAATTTTTAAATCCCACTAAAAAAAAAGTTCAAACAACTAAATTTAGAAAAAACAAAATAAATAGAAAAAATCAAAAATAAATAAGAATGTGAAAAAATATTTCCCTAAGTGAGAAAATATCATCTAGTGGTCTCTTACACTGCTTCTAAAGTCTCTTCGCACAGATATAATAAATGTATTTTGTAAATTGTGATGCTTTAAAAATAGACACGGTGGTAGCTTGTATTTAAAGTAAAATTATTGAAATATTTTTGAGAAAAAAAACAAAAAACAAAAAAAAACAAGAAATAGAATTTATGTTATTAAATAAATCATCCATTTTGGAATTTTCAATGACCATCAATCAATTTTCAGTTGGTTTCTCGTTTTTGATGACGGAAAATTTCGTTCAAAGATGGCGATTGCACCGATCCACGTCCTAAATTTAAATAATCTCGTGAGAACTCGGCTGAATTTTCGAAATTATTTTTCTGGCATCCGCACCCGCTATCTGCTGCATTGGACAGTGGCGATTCGTTTACAAATTGTGCTTCACTTCGGTGAAATGCCACCAAAATCACCTAAAATGAGTGATAAATGTTTAATGGTAAGATTTATTTCCTTGACTTGAAGCAAAAAAAAAAAAAAAATTATAAGCAGAACAACTACTCGGTGAGCTGTGCTGTTAGAGCGAAAATTTGTTCTATGTATAGTCTAGTAAAATGGTCTTTTTAGTTAATATAATTGTTATTTATAATTCTGCAAATCATATGAAAGAGGGTATAAATCGTGCTGAATGAGCTCTTTTGAAGTAATCAGGATGTATAATCGGCTAATTTAGACTCGTTTAAATGTGAATTTTTTGAAAAAAAAAGAAAAAAAAAAGGGTTTTAATTAGATTTTGATCTGGAAGACATTATTGTAAAAGTATGTCTCATGGTCGATATGAAAAATACAATTGCTGACCTATTGAATAAGACTCTCTCAAAATTCATAATGGAATTCTCATTTTTTTAGTTGAAACTCAAACATGTAAATCGTTTATAATAACGAGATCCTGGTCCACAAACTGACCATTAACACCCTGAATACTGGATTCATGGATGGATAGACAAATTTTTCGGAATCAAAGTTTGCACCAACATTATGAAAAGATACCTCCGTTGAAATGAAAAAAAAAAAAAAAAAAAACAATTTTTCTTTCACAATTTTATATTTTTTCCTTCTTGTTAAAACTGGTTAACTACCTAACCGAGAAGACCTGTTACAAAAAATTTGCTGATTTTTGTATATGGGTATGAAATATGTGCTCAAGATTCACAAAATATACTTTGCAATTTATTTCTTCTTTACTTAATCGGCCCTTGAAATTGATCAAATTTTTTTTTTCTTTAAAGAAGAACCAGAATGAATTAAATTTAACGATTATTGGTACCTATCTATTAATTAATTTTCTGAATTTAAACGGAAACAGTTTCATTGCCAGAAAATGCGACGAATGATTTTTTGAATATTTATCGAAAAATTAAAATTCGAAGGATAACAACAATAAATACCAAAAACGAAATATTTACGAAATTTAGGTTGTTGATAAAAATAGAACGAAATTTTGCTGTACGTAAGTAGGTAGATAGGTACTGATGGTGCGAAATATCGATATTTCAAGGAAAATATAAACCCGAAAAATATTTATATTTAATTCAAAATATCGTCATACATGTATCGGTTTGTGAATTAATTTAGTCAAATATCTATATTTTTACACATCAGTACGAAAAAGTCGATATTTTTCGTACCTCTGCTAGGTACCTACAATTGGTAGCAATGAAGCAATGAAAACGTGAGATTTCCATTAGAATTTTTCGCTCAGTTTCATCTTTATTCGTGTTTTTCTAAAGGACGACTTTATTATGAAACGTTTCGCATACATTTATGTAACTTTCTTTTCTCTTGGTATTGGTGCTGAATATGAAAGAGAAATACAAATATTGGTAACCTACGTTGAATTCACATTTTCATCTAGAGGACAGAATTAGCCTTTGAAAAATTGAACCAAACTTTCATTTATAAATGCATAGGTAATGCTGAGAAAAATTGCATACTTACGTTCCAGCCATTAGGCTCAGTGGCGTAGCAAAGGGGGATATCGCTGTTCAACCTGCCCAAGAGTCAGAAAAAATTTGTAACTTTGCACCTCAGCAATGGCTAACAAGCAAATATTCTCATATTCAATGATTTAACCCCCCGAATCTCGATTTTGATACGCCTCTGATTAGGCTACTTGATGTGAATTCAATCTGAATGAATGAAATTTTTTAAACATTAAAATTAGACGGTAAAATTAACAATTTAATTCTGGTGATAGTTGCTATTTTGAGTTCAGATACAATCAAATTGAAGCAAAATAAAAAAAAACAAAAAAACAAAAAAACAAAAAAACAAAAAAACAAAAAAACAAAAAAACAAAAAAACAAAACAACAAAAAAACAAAAAAACAAAAAAACAAAACAACATTCTTCCAGAATTAGTTAAATTTTAATAAACTTGAATCTTTATTTTCAAATGATAGAAACCCGGACCATAGGGAAATGACCAATATCGATTAAGATTCAGCAGTCATAATGTGAGAGTACGAGGTCTAAAATCGGTCTGTCGTTTAAAAAGTGAACTCGAGGAATTAATATTCTGCTTAACATTAAGCCATAGGACGTTATTTGTATCATAATTACCATATTTTTACGCTGAGTACTACTCAGTGTATGAAAAGTTACATACATCAAGACTTGTTGGAAACAGCAACTAGCAATTAAAGTAGTTTTTTTCGAGATAATTAAAATAAGTTTCTGCTTCACGTTTTACCAAGCGCCAGAAGTTAGGAACAACCAATAAAGTTTTTGGCTTTGGGCTGTATTTGTTAATACTAATTTGCATTTCTCGATTTTATTTTTTCAGTGCTTTATTATGTTTTCAATTTTAATTAACATGCCATTAGTCCCAGATATTTTTTGTATTTTTTCTTCCTGAAAATAGGTGAGACGATTCATGGTAATATAACATTAATCGAAAACGGATTTCTCGACACAAAAAAACGTTAAATTTAGCGCTAAAAACTTCAATTTGGGCATTATTTAATTTGGAATTTAAAGGCAAAATATGAAGAACAGTCAAATAAATTACAAATATTTCCGGTTGTGCATCATCAATGAATATTTTATTAGTTTTCTTGATTGAAACAATGTCGTCTATCACTTAAAATTCAGAAAAATAAGGTTCTACATTCATTGATACTAGTATGGTGTGTGTTGGAGATGGTAAATATTATAGAGGATGAGGATCGGAGATGAAACAAGAAAAGAAGATTTAAGCGAAGTTCCGTTCAAGAAGCGAGTGTATTTCGAAGAAGATACATAATTTAAGCAAAGTACATTTATGAGAGAGAAACGAATGTTAATGGAAATGAACGAATGAGCGGCGGAAGTGGTAGAGCAGTGTAGCCGCGAATAGATATAAATAAATTATGTATTTTATGTAATCGTGTGTTCGTATGAGTGAGAGGGGAGAAGGATTGGTGGTCTCAACACCCCCCTACAATCTTTTGAACCGATCACGACTGTGGGTGTTACAATAGTGTTTTAAAATTTATGAGTTGTTACATTTAATTAAATTATTACATAAAAAAAATAATATGAATTGAAAAAAAATTGTATAAAAATGGTGAAATTGTGTATATAAAAATAAAATAAAAAATGTAACTAAATTGGACGAGTATGGTAAGTATTTTGAGTAATTAATATATATATAAGGTAGATTAAATATAGTAACATGCATTTTTTTTTTTTTTTTTTTTTAGGTATTAAGGTAAATAGCATGCAGTAAACAAGGTAAGTATAGGTAAGGTAAATTTATTCGAAATGGAACTTTTTAAATTATTAAAGTGAAATGTTTTGTTTTGTGGTATTACAGGTGTGGATCTGATATTGGATATGACATGTTATGGATCAAGATTTGGGGATTCCAGGATTTTATGGGTTAGAGAAATGTGCTGCTTACTGGATAAGGCTTTTGTGAGTAAGTCAGCTAATTGGTCTTCGGTAGCTATTTGTTTGAAAGTGAAGATTTTATCGTTATAGGCTTGGGCAAGTCCATAATATTTAATCATGAGAGCTCGAAGACGTTTTTGACCTCCTCCGGAAATGACATGTATGACTGAAATGTTGTCTTCGTATACTGTTACAGGAGTGTCAATTGAGAAGAATTCACGGTTGAGGAGCCAAGCAAGTTCAATATCCTCAAAAGAATCGTGAAGAGCTATTAATTCAGCTGCTGTGGACGATGAAGCATGAATGTTTTGGCGATGAATGCCCCAATTTACAAGGTCACCATACATGGTAATTAAGTAACCAGTTATAGATTTTCCTTTTTCTAATTCTGTTAAATTTATAGGTTGATCATCAATGTCGGGGGCATAGGATGCATCGACATAAGCAGATATGCCTTCAGAATTGGATCTATAGACTAGTGCAAGATCAATGGTGGATTTCAAGTACCGGATGATTCGACGTACATGATTCTTTTTGGTGTCATCAGAACAATTTTGGAATCTTGACAGGTAATTAACAGAAAAGGATATATCTGACCTTGTGCCTCTAGATACATATAATAGTGCGCCAATCATTGATCTATATTCTTTGTTATCGGTTCCGTCAGATTTGCTCAACTTTAGGCCTGTCTCCATGGGCGTTTTGGAAGGGTTGGAATCACATAATTTGAATTTTTGGAGAATTTTTTGGATTTGTTGTTTTTGTGTGAGCTTTATAATTTGTGATTCACGATTTCTTTCTATTTCGAAACCTACAAAGTGAGATGGATTATTTATGACTTTCATTGTGAAACGTGTTTCAAAGTGGGTGGTTATTTCATTAATCTACTCGGGACGGTTGGTTGCTAGTAAGATGTCATCCACGTAAATTATCATAAAGGCAATGCCATCTGATTCATCTTTACATATGTAGACGCATCTGTCGATTTTGGATTTAGTAAAATTGGATGTTGAAAGATGAGTATCCAGTATATCAATCCAATTTTTACTTGATGTTTTTAAACCATAGATGGATTTTTTGAGTTTTAACAATTTTGATTTATCGACATTACAACCTAGGGGAATATTTAGGAAGATGTCATTTTTTATTTTGGAGTTGAGATAGGCTGTTTTGACATCATATTGAACTAGTTGTAAGTTTAATAGGTTGGTTACGGATAAGATCCACCTAATTAACCAGAGTTGCACAACAGGTGCATAGGTTTCTGTCATGGTGTATTCGGATCGATCCATAAAACCTTTAGCTACGAGTCTAGCTTTGGGGCACATTATTCCTCTTTCATTGGATTTGGCCGTGAATATCCAGCGTGTATCAATAGGTTTGACATTGGGTGGGCGATCTACTATTTTCCACACATGAAGATCTGACATTAATTGCATCTCATCATTGATAGCCTTTAACCACTCTTTCTTGAAAGGATTTTGATATATATCACTAAAGCTTACTGGCATACAATCTTCTATAAATTGTGAGTCTTCTAGTGAGGCTTGTTTTAGTACATTGACCCTATAGATTGCCTCTATTTCCTCTTCTAAGGGTTTCACATGTAATTCCTCTGGTCTACAGGTAAAATCGGCTAATGTTTTCATCTCATCAAATTTAACATCACAGGATTTGTAGGATTTCATTTTTACGGGGTCCAATACCTGATAACCTACATTTGAAAATCCGATTAGAATAGTTTTTATAGCTCGGGGTAGGAACTTTGGGTCGAGATGCTCCTCTTCATTCTTCTTGGCTTTGACTGCTGATTGCTGTCTTTGTTCAATTGGAATATGTTTGTAGGCAATAGCACCAAATACTCGAAGATGGGATATGTCGGGTTTAGTCCCGTATAATTTTTCATAGGGGGTAATGTTTCCTAAATTGACGTGGGTCGGACTTCTATTGATGATATGGGAGGTAGCTAGTACAATTGTGGACCATAATTTGAGATCAATTTTTGCATCGTATAATATAGCTCTAACTCTTTCAAGTAGGGTTCTATTTTGCCTTTCGGCTATAGCATTTAGTTCGGGGGTATATGCCACACCATCATCTAAAGTGATTCCCTTTTCGGAGCAGAATTGTGTCATCTTTGAATCGGAGTATTCCTTTGCTTGATCAGTTCTTAATACGGAGATGGGATCATTTGGGAACTTAGTATTGAATGATCAATAATACTCTTTAAACTTATCAAAGGCCTGTGATTTTCTCAATATAGGAAATGCAAGAGTATATTTTGAATAGTGGTCAATAAATGTTATAATAAATTTTTTTCCGTTATAAGCTTCTTGAAAGGGTCCCATGATGTCTGATGAGATTACTTTCATTCTTCTAGTTGGTCTAGTTCTCACACCATGATGACCAAGTCGGGTAGATTTAGCTTTTATACATATTTCGCATATGGCAAAGTCATCATCCTTAAAAACCAAAGTTTGGGGCATACCTATGACTACTTTAGATAAGGCTTTAAGGCTTTTGCCACTTAGATGACCTAATCTTCTATGCCAAAGCGTTTTAGTTTTACTAATATTTTTTTTATGCTTTCTATTTATTCCGACACTCTCTCCATTTAAATCGTCCTCTGACTTGGAATAAATCTCCTGAGTGACTGCTTCCACTGCAGTATCTTGTAAATTTTGAGATTGGTCAATGCTTTCCTGCTCTCGTTGTGGATTACTAGTTTCGGCTTCAATTTGTTCTTCAAAATTTTGATTTTGATCATCTATATGATCTTCCTGTTCTAATGTCGTATTAGGGACAGGCATACACACAAGCTCTTGATAGACTTTATGTTCTTCATCTTCTTCCACTATCTCATAATCTATGTAGTACATGGAACCTCTCTTTGGAGCGGTTATTGTGACTTCACTAGTTTGTTTATTTATGATGTCTGCATGATCAGTATCAGTTATTATTTTGAAGATTTCAGACTCCATGATTTTAGCACCTGACCAAATATCGAGGCTTAAATCAGGATCATAATATACTTCTTTTAAGTGAATAGTGGAAAATTCTGCATTAGAATTGCAGACGTTGACGTACATAGATCCAACGTGAGTAGGGTTTACAAATACACCTTTTTTAGCACAAAGTGCTCTACGAGTATTGTCGACTTTGCGTATGTTTCTTAATTTTGAAAGATCGTTGACCATGTGGTCATCTGCTCCATTATCTAATAACATTGGGTGTTGTTGTTTTTTGGGGGGACAGATTTCGATACTGTTGGGGGCTTGGGCCATTGAAATTCATCTTCGATGTCATCAAAACTTAAATGGTTAAGATTTGAATGCAACATCATAGAATATTTAACACGAAAATTGGATTTATCATTTGGTTTATTTTCGGAGTTCGTGTTTGTAGAATTTTGGGATTTCGAGCTACTGTTCTGATTAGGGGGTTGAGGAGTGTTACCTGTATTAGACGTTTCATTAGGGCATGTCCTGGACATGTGACCTTTTTTGTTACATCTAAAACATGTAACATCCATTTGGGAAATGTTATCTTTAGAAGGATAACTATTTGGTTTTGTTTGATTATTTTTGTGATCGTTAAGATAACTAGTTGTATTATAATTCGTATTTGTGTTATTGGAGTTATTATTATTTTGAAAATTTCTAAAATTTCTTTTATTATTCATCGGTTGGTATGATGATTTGGGCTGATCAAACCCAGGAAACGTTTTATTAGAATATTCAATACGATCACATTTTTCTAATATCATTTTTGTAAGTCTAACAGTAGTTCGTTTTTCTATTTCTAAATGACGAAATTCAGAAAAGACAGTATCAAATTTTTCAGGTAATGACATCATTAATTGATCAATTTCATCTGCTTCTGATAGGGTGTAATTAGCATCACGTAGTTCTTCCACAATAGTCAAAAAATATTCTAAGAATCTACGGATGGTACCTCTCCTAGGATCGAAGCAAAGGGACTGAAATTTTGATTTTAAAACCATGATGTTAGTAGCTGTCTGGTTTCTATATCGAGCATCCAAAAATTCGAAAATTTGAGAAACAACATCGCAAGTTTTGACATGATGAAGAATTCTTTTGTCAAGTCTTTCAAAAATGTGGGCTTTTGCCCGTTCCAGAGTTTGGAAGAATTTAAGCCATTTGGACGTAAGACGTTCTTCGGATGAGGTGTAGATATAACTAGTTTCTCGAGCAGTAGGAAAAATTGTGGAGTGGCAGCCTTTACCAATTAGGGTGCTTATAACAGTTGCACGCCATCCCTCATAGCCATTTCCACGGAAGATGTTCGAGACACGATCATTATTGTCAGTATTCATAATTAATGAATTGACTGAACTTTAATTAATTAAAAAAAAAAAAAAAATTACGGATATCAATCCCCAGCAAATGCCGCAAGAAAAGGATTGCCGTCCCTGTGTTAACCAAACAATGTATTTTAATGACAATAGTATATTAATTTGTCCTTGTGTGATTCTCGAGTAGGTCCACTCTGGGCAAGAGACAACACACGTTAAAGTTGAGATTGGACACTTCCCTTTAAAAAAAAAATGAAAAAAAAAAATAACAAGACTTATACAACCCAAGATGATTTGTAATTGAAATCAATATTCGAAGAAATAATTAAAGAAAAAATGAGAAAAATGAATGAAAAATGAGGGTGAAATGAAATTAGCTACTTTCAGACCAAGGAATTAGGAAAGAGAAAAAAAATTTCTAAAAAAAAAATTTGGATAACAGGGGAAAATTTGATCTAATTCTGTATTCCAACAAAACAAGTAGTTCGAAACAAAATAAATGAGAAGAAAAAAAATATGAAAAAAATATTGCAGGTGATTTGAAATAATTAAGCACCAAATGTGTTATAAGAAGAGGTAAAATAATTCTTGAGGTAATGTGTGAGAAAAAAAATTCACAATACAGAAAAAAAATTTGTAAATGATAGAGAAAAAAAAATCGAAATTAAAAAAATAAAATAATTTTTGTATTTACGTAATAAATTAAACGAAATTAAGAATTGTGAGATTGAAATTAATTAAAGTATTCGAAGTAAAAAAAATATTGAGTATAAATTGGAAAGAAAAAAAATCGTTAAAGTATTTTCGACACAATTGTGCAACAGCAAAAATTTACAAGTTGCAACAAAATGGTGGTTTGAAATTGAAAACCGCGCCAACGTATTTATTCAATGGACGTAGATAAGAGTTCGTAGGTTCATTGCTCTTAACTATTGGTTAATGTACAAGTTCGAACGAAAGAACAAAACGAGCCGTGTTTACGTCACAAATTGTACACTCCAAGACAAAAGTGGCTGCAAAATTTTGCAATGAACTTGCCGAAATTTGTACTTGGATAAATTTTGAAAAAAGCCAAAATTATTTGAAAATAACAATATTTTTAAATATACAAGTTAAATTTTGATTCCAAAAGGTTGAATAATGCAAAAATACGAAATAATACACGAAAATTACGAGAAAAATTGCGAAAAATTACGAAAAAAATATTTTTATTACCTGTTTTTAGCGGAAATTTTCATTTAATACCTTTTTAACCGGCGATTTTCTTATTTTCAGGTTCGTTTTCAAGAATTTTTTGAGATAATGTTCTGGACTTTGATGGTTGAACTGCGCTTCGGTTGTGGAGGACGTACTTCGGTGAGTGTTTAAGTTGAATTTTTGAGGTTTACGTTGATGCCAAATGATGAACTTTGATTGAGATGATGAATATGAATTTTGATGTTGATGATTTTTGAAGCTTTTACGTTTGTTTCTGATCAATTTCTGATGGCTCAAGGCGATTTATTACCAATTTGATGACTTCGACGAATTAGTTCGTACACAAGCAGGGCAGACACTAATAATTTTACTAACTTTTGAGCAACACAAGCAGGGCTCTCAAACAGTTAAGTAATCAACGAGTCTTGGAACTTTCGAACACTTGGCCGGATTATACACAAGCAGGGCAAATCCAATTCAGCAAACAACGAAACTAGCATTCAAATAAAAAAAAATTTCGAAGACAAAAAAAATGACTCGAAAATAAATAATAAGTTGGAACTTTGTTACCCAACAAGAAAATGAAGTTACGAAAAATGACTAAAAAACACAATTATTCACGATAATAAAAAAAAAATTAAAAGTTTGACTTAGAAAATTCACAATAAAAATTTTAAGTTATTTTAAAATTGTTTCAGGTGCAAGGATTGTTACCGAGGGATGCTACCATATAGAGGATGAGGATCGGCGATGAAACAAGAAAAGAAGATTTAAGCGAAGTTCCGTCCAAGAAGCGAGTGTATTTCGAAGAAGATACATAATTTAAGCAAAGTACATTTATGAGAGAGAAACGAATGTTAACGGAAATGAACGAATGAGCGGCGGAAGTGGTAGAGCAGTGTAGCCGCGAATAGATATAAATAAATGATGTATTTTATGTAATCGTGTGTTCGTATGAGTGAGAGGGGAGAAGGATTGGTGGTCTCAACAAATATCGAAAGGTTTCGATATCAGTACATTCAAGAACAATCGATACTGATATTTTCAATAGTGTCCCATCTTCATTATTTTCATTTTAAAAACACACACACAAAAAAAAGATAAAAACAAATTATTTAGTATGTTACAGTGAAACAAAAAAGATCAAATGTTGGAAAGTTTGTCTAAAATATTAAAAAAAAAAATTATTGAAAGAATAAATTCGATATCGATTGTTTTAGATATTGAGCTACCTTTTGCAAGTGTATGAGTGCACTTAAAATATTACAGGGTCTTGAGACCAGAGACATACAACTAAAGAGATCTTCAATACCCAAACAAAAATACGTCAAAGGTAGAATGTTCTGAATCAGGATATTAATTATTGCCGTGTGTTGTGGCTTGATAAAATTTTTATGTATCCGGAGATGTTTATTTTCACAAAATTAGAGATAGAATTGACTTATCGCAATGAAAATCTCATGAAAATGCGCGGCTTTGGATGCGCAGAATGTGTAACAGTAATAGCTTGACTTTTATCCTTCACGGTTTTTGCATCACAGCCTATACCTATAGGGCATGTGATGGCATAAAAGAGATCTAATGGTATCTGATTGATATTCTTTATGAAGTTACTCCACGATCAAAAATATTACACTCGTAAGATGGATCTGAACTTTTAGAAATAAGACTTTATAATAAAATATTTAAACGCTAAAAGTTAAATCACAATATAATAAAATAATAATTTTGTACATTCAACAGTAGTATAGGTAAGTAATTTTCAACAATTAGAGAACAGAATTGGACAGTCTGAAAAAATAAAGTACAATATGAATATTCTATTGAAACATGAGTTTATATACCTTTTATGGGTATATATTTTTCCACTGTGATTAGTATGAAGTAGGGGTATAAGATAATGGAGGAATTTGTGTATTTGAGGGACCAGTCTAATTGAGGTCAACGAATACCGTTTGAAAAAGTGTGAAATATTAAAGAACCAGGGAGAAAGAATAACAGTAAATATAATTCAGGGATATTGTGTATGAAATAAAATAATATCATCTGCGAGTTCGAATATAGTCGTTTATAATTTTTATTGACAATTATATACTTTACAGGGCATTGGACATCTCTTTAGCTGCATGTCTCTGCTTGAGACTCATCTATACAAATTGAATCATCTGAGCATTCTATTTGTGTAAGATTAAAAAGTGTAAATTTTTTGAAAAAATAGAGTCCTTTTTCTTTTTTTAAATAAACCCTTTGGATCCTTGTATGTTGTTAGGGCTGTAACTCAGCTTATCAACTGCACTGTATGGTATGGTGTAGGGGAAAAGTATGCTAAATGTTAGGTAAAATTAAAATCGATTTTATAATTGTATGATTTGATTACAAAAAATTCAGCTTTTCATTAAAATTGGACAATTTGGCAATTTTTTGATATTTGTTCCATTTTTGGAGGTTTATGGAAAAATAAAATTTTATTCAGAGACCCCGTTCAACTTTAATCAAATTTCCCTTTTATGAGCACCTGTTTAGAGCTGTTAGCAAAATGAGTTTATAAATGCTGAGGAAACCTGTTTCTAAATATAATATTAGGCATACTCACTTGAAAGTAAGTTTTCAGTTCTTTTCTCGGTACAATTTGGTTATTTTTAACATGTTTTCTGTTATTTACAGCATAGACTAAAACAATTTTTGCTTAATTTCCTGTTTAGTTGAACAACTGATTCGTCTCTTTTGTACGTGTATTTTTGCAATACTCACCCAAAGTACGTTTTTTGAGCGCCTTTATTAAACAAAAAATATGGAATTTCAAGACGAGAAAAAATATGATTTAGCGCATGTGCACTTGGAAGTTGACTTTCTTGCTTGGCTAGATGATTTTCTAGCAATGTTGTGGTTCCACCCATGAGACTCCTGCGCATGGATGATACGCCGGAGTTTTCTCTCTCTGTAGAGGAGATACTGGTATTGAAACAACATCAGTTGTGAGTTACGAGTTGTGTGAAACAGGCCTATGACTCCAACAAACTTTATATGGTCCCTTGGACCTTAAACCACACTAATTATAAGTTTTTACCCACTACAAGCAAGGCCTAATTTTTTGATAAAATAATAGGGAATTTGTTTATTTTTTTGCAAGAAAAACAAAAACTATAGGTAACATTTGTACCCAATTAAAATTCATAATCTCATTTCAGTAAGATTAATTTATTTCCAGTTGTGGGGACTATAGATCTCGTACACACGCCATTCTTTATCAGGCGTATTATATTCAATAACATATAAAATACATTGTTTGTTCATATGCTTTTACTTGCACACACAGGCAAGTAAGATGCAAAGTTTGGCCGATGACAAAACGATAGATAAAGATCTCGGTAATGTCTCGAACTGGTACACGAACGCATTATGTCATTTCTTATCAGTTGCTTCAGCAATGAATAAGAAATGACGTGAATTCTACAACACACCTACATATGTATATGTACATAAGTGTGTCTGTGTGCGTGTACCAAAACCAGTATATAAACTCTCCGAACCGGCTCTAAAATCGCCAGTGTTTGCCTGGGTTTTGGCTTACCCATACTTATGTATGAAGTGGCTGAACACGCTCAAATTATGTAGAATTTCCTTCTGGTGAGAATATATCTCACAACATGGTATTCCACACCAGTATTTAACTTCTTTTTTTTTTGGGGAGGGGGGTGGTCAGGTTAGAACAAAAGAAGTAAAATTATCATCAAATTCTGTAAAAATAATCCAATTGATTTATTTATCATAGGTGAATTATAATTTTTTGGTGGAAGGGGTGTTGGGACCAGGAGTCATAATTTCTTGGTTGAAAAAAAGTAAAATTATCAATCCTTATTATTCAGTTCTAAATCATTAATTTTTTTGGTAGGGTTTGGGAGTTTGTAAAAAGTAGTATGTGATGCGTACAAATTAGGTGATTGCCACTTATTTTATTTCCACATAATATTTCAAAGCCATGCGACTTATTTTTAGAAATGGTGAGCTACTTTAAAGTTATTTATGTATTTTCAGAGGTAGCTTCCTTAAGGTGATCAATTTATTCAATCAGCTATCTGCTATCGGTTTTTGTTATAAATTGGTGATTTTATTTTTTTCAATAGTGTGTATGTATTTGATGATTTCTTAGTTGTGTTCTAGAAAACAAAGGTCGGAAATATTTTTTTATTTTAAGTGAAATGTGTGATACCTAATTCACTAGTCGAATTACATTGTTTACTGTTGCTTATTTTAGGCCTAATTCAAAATAACTTCTAATCCTTAACCTGCCCACAATATTTTGTTCATCTAAGGGGAATTTTTTATTAATTATTCCGTATAGGTTTTGGGAAATAATGGTAATCGATTTTTCAACTCGATTACGAAAGTAAGTTTTAAATATTCCTCTCGAGCATTCTCTTGATAGTTTTCCCATTTTCTGATTACCATGATTTTACTATTTACTATCTTGGTGCATAAATGAAGCATTGTACACTAAACAGCCTATTTTAAACATATGAAGCCTCTGTATTTTGATTTGAAAATTTATATTTTCCTCAAACTGATTCCTTTTGACTTTTTGAAAAATGCATGCCACTTCATTTTTCATTTGGTAGACCTACCTACTTTAATTTGTCAACACATTTCAAGTGAAACTACTAAAATATAAAATACGTTGCCAAGGTGTAAATGTTAAAATACAAGCAGAAATTCACCTAGCTGTAACGGCCAAAAGAGGTTTATCATCCACAGACTATCGTGGACCTTAACAGTTATTAGAGACTCAATAATATTTAAACACATAAGTGAGTTTACACATTTAATAAAATAATAATTCGTACATCACCGTACATAAATATACGTTAATATTTATACATATACAATCACAATTCAACAAGCAAGACTATCTGTTCACTAGAGACTTCTACAAGAGAGGTTCCAGGTATTTAGAAGTAGCTGTCGAGGAACTGTGTCTTATTCCACTGACTCGAGGGATTATATACTTGTTCAGGGTATGAACACGTACATGTCGGATAGGTAAAGAGAGGTAGGGTGTTGTTATTATAGGGTTGTGCTGACTCGTCGAGTACTCGAGGGACAGGCACAATTAGGTCATGAATATACAGAAAGTATATCTATATTCATAAAATCAAATACGGGTAATTTAGTGGTTGTTTATAAAGAGTTATAGGAAGATTATTGTTGATAAATATCTACGGTTTTGGTATTCAAAAATGTGTGGACGAATATGTTTGTCATTTCTTAAAATAGACGAAAATATACATTACACTAGCAATATTCACTATATAGGCATACTGCAACTGAAAAATTTGTTGGACCATTACTGGTTTTGGAATTAATTGCTAATTTTTTGGAATTACTTTATGAAAAAAGAAATTATAAGTATGTGTAAATTCAAGGTGAAAAACTTTCACGGTTAATTTGTGGAAATTAATTTTTTTTAGTCAGTGTGAATGAATTCAGAATGCTGTAATATTTGAAATCTCTATGAATTTCGTTGATTATAGTGACAACGATAACTAGGAACACTTATTTTAAAAATTAGTGCTTACGATATGAAAAAAAAAAAAAATTTATGTAGCTTTTTATAGCCCATATAACGATAAGGATTATAATTGTTGAACGTAACAATAGTTTATAAATTGCTCAATTTCAATTTAATGTACAAAAATTGTTTAATTTCACAACACGAGACTAACGGTGAAAAATTTTTGAAGTTCGAGAGCATAAGTTAGCAGGTATTAGATTAGCTAATTCAAATGAATTTATTTTGAGTGAATATTAATTTTTCAAGAAAATTAATGTAATCGATTACCTATTCACAAATTTTTTTTCTTCTTTAACCGATTTCACCCGTAGGTATGTATGTAAGTATGTATGTTTGGCCGCGAATTTCCGGAGAACTATTGGATCTCTTTTGATGAAATTTTTTTTAAACGATAGAAAATGATTCCACTATGGTCTAATGTTTTTGTTTTTTAAAATTTATCAGACTGTTTTGAAGTTACCTATGTTTAAATAACCGTTTATCTTAGAGAAAAAGTATCCCTAATGTTAACGTATGAGAAAATGAAGCATTAAAAATCAAAAATTTATCAAAAAACAGAACATAATACTACAAAGCAAAAAATTAAATTAAAAATTCACTAAAAACAGACAAGAAAAATTTTTGAATTTCTCTAGCAAGATCTAGGGACTGGAATTATTGAAGTTGGCGTTCATTTTCTTTATTATACAAGCATAGGTACCTGTGAGTAAACTTATTCGTCGGTTCTGGCTGATTTTATAACAAAAGTATTCAGTTATCGTCAACTTAGATAATTGCAGGCCCAGAGAAATTTTAAAAAGGTTATGTTTTATTTTTTAACACTTTTTTTTTGTAGACCTATAAAAACTTATTAATCATTTTTACGTACCTACTATACATAAATGGTATTTTAATTAAAAATGTACCTATGTAACAACAAAATAAAATAGCTTACCACCAAACTGATAAGATAAATTTTTATCATTTTTGTACACTCTACCACAGAAACTATTCGGATGTAAACATAATCACAAAGATACAACAAGACTGTGGCCAAATAAGGTGACACTTGACGTTTTAAACTCCTGTAGAAATTTTTTAGCATTTTTTAACCGTTGGATTTTTTTTTTCTTCGATCAGTTTCTTGTAAATTGATTTTTAAGTATCTACTAATACGTTCATTTTCAATTTGTCACGAATGAAAAAGGGGTGAAAAAAAAAATTAGTTCGCACCTAAAAGCATAGGTATATCGATTAAAATTGTTTGTACGAGGTTTTTTGCCAAATTTTGGTATTTTACGTTATTGGAGTCAATATAATTATACATATTTATGTATTTTTTTCTCCAAATACTCTCGTCCAATATTTTATTCTTGTTCGTTTAAATGTCACTAGAATACGACACAGAAATCATCCAAAATTACGCCTTATAGTGAAAAAAATGGTCTTCTGAATCAAATATTCTGTTTACGTTTTCATCTTTTATCGAGGACGCGAAGCCTGAATTACAGATTTTTCTTCTAGATGCATATTGCGGCAATACGAGCTGTAGCACGGATATAAATAATTTTCATAATATATTTTTAATTTGGATACATATTTATTAGTTTTCTCAAAGTTGGAAATGTGCCAAGTGAATCAGTAGGCAACAACTCCATCATCGGTTCAGATATTATTCGGATACCCGTTTCTAGGAGACAGCAAAATATGATAATACTGAACATTAATTTGGACAAATTTCCATTATTTATAACCTACTGTGGACATTTTTGGTGGAACTTGTTACAGCTTAAACCGATGTAAATCTTTTTTTTCTTTTTTTTTCGCTGCCACTCCTTTTCCTAGTACCTATCTATTCGCGACTAACCTGCTGTATAATATGCAAGATGTAGCTTGAGCCTACACCCATATACCTAATAGCAACTAAGTATGTATTGATTTATTAGATATTATTTTGAAAGATGAGTAATCGCATTTGTTTGGATGAAATTGTTTTTTTGTTTTTTTATGGTCAGTCATATAACCTCGAAATTCATGCAGGAGTACGTTCACGTAGGTATAAAGAAAAGTAAAATCGTTCTCTTGTGGTTCGTAATGAATTCCACGTGCGTGCAGAAGTATTTTTTTGATACCTACGATAATGCTGGATTATTTTGTCATCTGTACGGTGATTAATAGTTGAGTATTTTATAAATCGTTTTTCGAATAAAATTTGGTGTCGATGCTGCGGACAATTTGTTTGGGCCAATAACTTTAAGTCTGTCAGCGTAGACATTGACAGGTCGAGTACTGATAGAAGTTGAACCCATTATTTGTCAGCCTGTTGCTCTTCGAAGGAATTTAAGAGTTTTATAATCCTTCAGATTTGCTGAATATTTTCAATTTTTCGGTTTAATTAAGATTCTCTTGATGTGGATTCACCAATATTATTGTTTTGTATGTGGTTTAAGTATGCATTAAGGTATGTAATACACCTACCTACCTATGTTTGTGTAAACATGGCCAAGAATAATCTCTCTCTGGACGAAACTGATTGGTAAAATTAATTTTGGTCTTGTGCCTTGCACTTTTTCTAAGACCAATTGGTGCAAGACTGAATATGCCTGAACAAAACCAACCCAAACGCAGATTATGCAAGAATGGTAGGTACCGCGTCCGGCAGATTCTCACCAATATTGGTAATATGGTTGGTAATTTATCAGAAAAAACATAGAATGTGATCGTGTCGAAGACACCACTATTGATGTTTTTGGAAAAAATATTTATTTTATCAATATCAATATGCAGTAAATAAATAGGTACCTAAAACCTCAACAAGACGCCCCATGAACTACTGAAGATGCCCTCAAACTTTCATGTCTAAAACTATGACATCATCACGCCCTTCAGCTGCCCTTAAGATAATGCCCATCAACCTACATTCTAACATATTCAAATCAATATGCAATAAATTTATTTATTTATCTAACTAGCTATTTATTTATATTTATTTTATTTAAGGAGATATCTATCTATTTATTTATTTTATTAATTAATTGATTAATGTTTTGTTGGAGTTACACTGATTCTTCGAGCACTGGCTGGCAACACTGACTTCATTTACTAATAGTTATTCTCTCAATGTATTTCGTTCATCACTCTTCTGTCTGATATTCTTAGAGTTAACATGTCCTCTGTTACTCTTACATAATATTCTTTTGTGTGGTACTGGAATGTTTTCTGTTAATTACTTTTATATTATTTCTTCTACTTCTCTATTTTGTCGTCTACAATAATTCAGTCAATCTATTTATGGCACATACATCCCTCGATGTCCAATATTCATTTATTTAGAGGGCTGTGGAGCTCCATAGGAAGAATTAAGTATTCTAGTCATCATTTTGAACTCGGAAATTTTAGGAGCTGAAAAGGATGATGATGTAATTTTGAACTTAAAACTTTGGCAGAAGAAGGGGCCAGTGACGTCATAATTTTGGATGTTACATTTTTTCTATCACTTTTTTTTATGAGGTACTCCTCTTTGAAAGACGTTTTCAGTCAAAATGACTAAATATAAAAGAACACTAACTGGGAGAGGTAACCTGGATATTATACTTTAGCTGATGATTGTTCAGAGAATTTGGCAACAATATCTCTTCCAACAGAGATTTATTTAATAAAATATATCACAGTGCCTACCTACTACAGGTAAAAGCTAAGACAATTCAATACTTTTCCCATACAAGAGGCTCAGAAGTCAGAAGTCAGGGAATAAAATCAAAAATATCAATTTGGAAGAAAATTTACCTCAAATTTTATACATTAGGTATTAGCCACTCTTGGTGCCAGCTTCTCTTGACTCAATCACAGAAGTAGAAGTTGGAGGCCATTTTATCAATAATTCTACCCTTTTTTTCATTTTCAATTTTTTATCTGTATCTAAGTATAAAATTATAATGTATTATTCATATCTTATACAAATTTAAAGCTGAATTAAAGTATTTGTGACGCATGCGGCTATAAACTAATTAAAACTAAAAATTATAAATAAAATAAATTTCACTTTTTGAACGCCCAGTGATCAAATAGTCCGCGGATTTATTTTACAGCCTGTACCTTTTTTCCTTCTCTCGTAGCCTAGAAGTTAGGCTATGTGTATAATCTTGCTTCCCTAACACAATTCCATCAAACAGAAACTTTTTCTACATATACATAAACTTCCACGGACCGGTTCTCTTTTCTTTTCCTATTTCACGTCAACTCATTTCATAATTTCATAATTTTTCCTGTCTATTACTATTCTTCTTTTTTCATATTTTTCTTATCATCCACCACGTCCATCATACTCGTCACATCACTCTATTATTCCCTCTCTTTTTTCCTTCTAAAAACTGTTACCGCAGACGAATTTCTATTCCGTGTCTACGTATACTTTTAACCCTCCACTTCCCGTCCTTTGGTACCTTGACCTCCGACGCACCATTAATATAGTTCTTACCTTTTTTTCATCCCCTCTAACTTCCGTGGACGGACTGCTTTTGAATCCGGGCTTTAAATTTTCTTTTCTAGTCACTTTTTTTACTTCTATTTTGGATGCTCAATTTTATACACGCGTTTTTCTTAATGTTATATATACATATTAATTTTAGACGATATTCCATGTTGTGAATGAATTTAAAATGTTTTGCTGGTATGAAATATCCGTGTATTTTTCTTTTTTATATAATACACTGAATTTTTGAATATGATGTGTTAACTTTATTATGGCAAAGGGGTAAAAAGGTACGTACAGTTTTTAATTCTTGGTTCTATGGTTTCTGTGTTGTTTTGTCTGCGATGTAAGGAATAGCCTTAGCACGGGGATATATAAAATGGTCCCCTGACATGGTCTAAATTTGAGTCCACGGACACCTGGCAGGGTGGCGATTTTAGACAACTCAATCAATATTTGGAAACTCAAGGGGATGAGGTGCCACACATCGACGAATTAAAAACCCTCTTTGCTGGATCTCAATATTTTTCCTCTCTTGATTTCAGGGAAGGTTTCTTGCAAATTCTACTAGATGAAGAACTGTCCCAGTATTGTGCTTTCGTGTTTGAGGGAGTTCCTTACGAATTCACAAGAATTCCTTTTGGGGCGAAAGATAGTATGTAAGCCTTCTTATCAGCAATTAGACAAGTATTTAAAGAGACCGAGGACTTTATTGCCGCATATGTGGATGACATATTGGTGCATTCCAAAACACGGTCTGAGCACTTAAAACACCTCAGAATAGTGTTCCAAAGAATAAGGGATGCCAATATGACCCTAAATGAGGAGAAGTGTTTCTTCTTCCAAGAGGCAGTAAAATTCATTGGGCATCATATTGGAAAAGATGGAATAAGACCTTCAGAAGAAAGAGCTCAGGTCATTAAAGATTTCCCAACCCCTAAAAACCAAAAAGCCGTACAATCCTTTTTAGGAATTGTCAATTTCTACTGTGGCTTCATCCCGCATTGTGCAGAAATAGACCACCCATTGTATTGTTTATGTGGAAAGGTCCCCTCTGAATGGACTGAAGCCTGTGAGATTGCATTTAAAAAAATAAAAGAAATTTCTAGGCAACTCCTAGAATCACATCCGTGGTTTGATCGACCCTTCTTCATAATGGCCGATGCGTCCAGATTTGGAATAGGAGGTTTTGTTTACTAACTAGAGGATGATGGCACCCCTAAAATAATTAGTATGGTTAGCAGGCTTTTGTACAAAGCCGAAACAAACTACATGACCTACGAGAGGGAATTACTTGCCATCCTCTACACACTCAAAAAATGCTATTTCTACCTCCTTGGCTACAAAATTGTGGTTTTCACCGACCATCAAAGTCTGGTCATATTGAGGAACGAGAAACGTTATTGTACTCCGAGGGTTGCACGTTGGATTACCACGTTAGAGGAATTCAATATCAAAGGTATTAATCACGTCGCAGGAAAGAAGAATGAGATAGCAGACACCTTGTCTCGCTATCATAAAGCATACATCTGCCATGATGATAATTTTGTCGTACCTACCACCACAGTGTTAGCCCCTGAATTAATAGTCAGTGTGATAAAACCCTTATCCGCGGACACCGAGATCAACTCAAGAAATTTTGGACAATGGTACAAAGAAATTCCCAAAATGCAAAAAAATGATGCAGAAATTTCTTTGGCTCTTCAATACCAAAGCTCCAGAAAGGTCACCAAGGATGGAGATTTCTTTTACATCCGAGGTCGAGATGGTAAGAAAAGAATTTATTTACCCACCGACAAACGTTTACAATGCATTAAATATTATCATTCTGACGCTCAGCATCCAGGCATAAACAAAACCCCAACTATTATACAACGATATTTCAATTGGCCAGGCTGCAAAGGCGACGTAATAGAATATATAAAAAAATGTAAAAAATGTATGACATGCAAAAGAGCCAATTTCATCCCCTATGGCAAATGAAAAATGTGGTGGCCAAATCAAAAGGCGAATTGCTCGCCGTTGATTATTTTGGTCCATTACCAAAAGGCCGTGGCTCCTTCGAAAAAATCCTGGTTGTTTTGGATGTGTGGGTTCACCTCTAAAACCCACAGGTGAATAGATTTGGATTTGCGTGTTCGGGTGTTACCGTTTTGGTAAGGCAGCCAACCTTTTACAACATTCCTAAACCGGCGACTAACAAAAGGCATCGCCGGTGTATATGCTAGGCTAAACACGCACGTCATCCGCGAGTATTGAAAGATAGGCGCGTGTTTCGTGTTTAGCCTAGACCGCAGCATGTGCGTTTTTGTACGCAAGTTCGAGCTAGGTTATGCTTGTAACACGTCGGCTAAACAGAGAACAAATTTTGTTGCTTGTCTGTTTAGCCTAACTGCTACGAGCGCCTATTTGTTTTTTAACGTCCGTAGACTTAATTGCGCGGACTTGGTGATGGACCAAGTCTGCGGTCTGTCGACTGGGGCTGAGCCCCAAAAGGAGGGAGGACATGGTCCCCTTAACTACTCCCCCCCAGTTTCACTGTCAGTGGAACTACTCACGTTCAAAAGTCTGGGGGAACCCGTGGACGACTCATTTGTGTCCAGTGGGTGGCCTCGCATTACTGTGAGGGTTGGCATTTCCTCCAAAGATTAAGTCTCGGAGGGCCACGCCGAGGGCATGTCCCGCGATAGTCCCATCGTAGTAGGATAGTCTCCGGCATTGCTGATAGTTAGCTCTGGATTGGATACCACATTTTCTATTTCTACGAGGGTGATGTCCATGTTCGTCCGCCTGAGTATTTTTTTGGAAAGGAGTATAACTTTGGAGAAGTGGCAATTTGGAAATGCCAGTATTCTGAAAGTTGTTACGGACGACAGAGTTAGAAAATTTGAAATTTGAAAATTTCGGGTCTGGTTTTGGAATTATGGAAAGAGCCTGATTTTCGGAGGTGAGGAAATTGCTCGCCTTCCTACCATCAGGTGGCTCTGTGGTGTTAGCCACAGAGGAACAAGCCGCCGATTGGTCCGCAGGAAACGGAAGAATTTTTGGGGTTTGATGCGTCATCTCATTGAGAATTGACTCAACATCGGCAACATTCTCTGAGGATTGAGAATTGTTATTGGCAGGTGGAGGAGGTTGGGTTGCATCAGAAAGCAACATTTCCTCCTCATAATCGAGAAGTTGGTCAACTTCCATTGTGGTAGTTGAGGACATAATGAAAAATAAAAGAGAAAAATATAAGGAAATTCGAAAGTAGAATGAAATCAAAGCGAACAGTTGTAATTGAATTAAAGAGTGGTGCTTTGAGCAACAGTCAATAGGCGAGTGAAATGTGTTTGTCAGTTGTTGCAATGATTTGGTTCGATTTTCCTTTTGCAATCAGCTGTTTGTGACGTCAGTCTATAGTGTGTTTTATGTGTTTTTATCTAACCTTCAATTTTGAGGTCAACGTGCTAG
>WOFM01000476.1:0-96782 GCA_011428145.1 Ericerus pela
CAATAATTTCGGAAATAAGAAAACTAGCCGCAGCAGTAACAAGTCCAAAAATGAAAATAACACATCACAAAATACATTTACAACTCCAACTACCAAGGAAATAATTCAGAGGAAATTTCAGAGGACGAGGTAGAGGACGTGGATATTAAAATTATAATGGAAATAATTATAAAATGTAATAATAATAATAATTCAAATAATTTTCCCACTCCCCAAAAATCAAAATAATTTCCAAAACCAATACAGTTTCCAAAACCAAAACTACAGAGGAAACAATTTCCGTGGACAAAACAACAGATTTTTTCGTGAGAATTTTCGTAATAATTAGATAATAATTTCCAACAATACCTAACAACTTAACCAAATCCCATTCATGTATGTTCCCATGTCATATCCCAAACCAAAATCAACTATATCCAAACCAAATCAATCCTAAATCAAAATGCTGTCCAAAACAACACTCCTAATATCCTGCTTAACCTACCCACAACAAAAGGAACATCGCCAAAAAACGTATAAACAATCCTGCAGTACAAGATGCCACTGCAGGAGAAAATAAAGAAGTAGGGAACCACCACCTATTGAAGACATCAACAATAAAAAAAAAATAAACCAAATATAATTGTTATTGCACCAACGGGAAAAAACAAAACAACATACTGTCGTTTTATACCTCCATGTAATGTATTAGGAAAGATACATTCGGATTGATTGACTGTGGAGCTGAATCACACTTGTACATTGGAATCTAGCAAAAAATCTACCATTAGAACCTACAAATGATAACTATATGCTGCAAACGAAATAGAACTACAAATAATAGGAGTTTCTACAATCCCTATCATTTTTAAGAAACGTTTCTTTCCCAATTAAAGCATATGTTGTCAAGGATCTAATTGAGAATATTATAATAGGTTACGATTTCTTGAAAAATATAAAACCATCATAGATTTTTTGTCTGGAAAATTTTCAATTCCATGTGTAGAAGAAACCATTTCAATATCAATCCCAAGATGTTCAACAAACACCAAAGAAGAAAAAGAACAAGTAACATATGTACGAACAAGCGATACTTATTTAATTAATCCAAATAAAAAATCGCTTTACAAACTTTACCTCCTTTCGTAAATTGCTGAAAAATGAAAATTTTGAAATAAAACTAATTTAATAATCTCAAATAATAATTCAATTGTTACAATTTTCAATCCAACAAATAATACGAAAAGGATACGTAAAAATCAAATAATAGGTACATTATGTTACTATGAGAAAACACCAACTAATCAAAATAGATTTGTGTCACACAAAACAAACTTTGTGATCCCAAAGGAGTTGAAATCAAAATATCAAATAAACTATCGCCTGAACAAAGATCAACAACAATTGACAAAATTAAAGACTATGTTGATATCTTTACACACTCTACAAAAAACCTTTCATTAGCTAAAGTACCACCAGAGCATATTCATCTTAAAGACAATACCCCTGTGGTAAGAAGAAATTATAAAATGGCTTACAAAGAGAGAATGGAATGGTTGAAAAAGATAAATGAATTGGAAACAGCTGGAGTTCTCAAAGACAACCATCAACATACGAATCACCTATGTTTCTAAAAAAGGAACAAGGCGGATCTTTCAGACCTTTAGTTGACTACAGAGCTGTAAACAACAAAATAAAAAAAGATAGAACTAGAGTCCCAAGAATAGACTATATGGCCCCATCTACGAACGAAAAAGTTCTTTTCTATCATAGATCTTAACTCTGGATATTTTCAACTACCACTCGATGAAGAATCAAAACTTATCACTGGAATCAACATTGAAGGAGTTGGTTATGTTTTTAACAGCATGCCACAAGGATTAAGTCTTAGCCCCTCAGTATTTCAAAAGGCTATGGTTGATATTTTTCACGATATCCTATGGAAGAAAGTTATCGTATATATTGACGATATCTGTGTCTTTGGAGAAACTTTCAATGATTGTTTAAACAACACAGTAGAAATTCTATCAAGATTAAAAAAATTCAACTTTCGTGTAAAAACAAAGAAAAGCTTTTTTATGCAAGACTCCATAGAACTACTAGGACATAAAATTGGTCATGGAAAATTAGAACCATTATCTAAAAACATCGAAGCTATCAAAAATATGAAACCACCAAGAACATTAAAAGAAGTTAGAAGATTTATTGGAATGGCCGGATACAATCGTAAATTGATATCTGGCTTTACGAAAAAAATGTTACCCCTTCTAAAAATTCTTGAAGGAAAAGATAGTAAATCGAACGAAAAAATTGTTTGGTTACCCGAACACCAACAATGCTTCGAAAATATGAAAAATATACTTTTATCAGAACCTGTTCTACAAATTAATAACCCAGAAGCTTCAACATTCCTTGAAGTTGACGCATCCAAAGATGCTATAGGAGCAGTATGTCGTCAAATCGATCCCGACACAAATAAAAAATACACTATAGGATATTTTTCTGAAAAGCTAAACAAAAACCAACATCTTTGTTCCTTTGATCTTGAAATGCTTGCAATAACGAAATCATGTCAACATTTCAGAGACTTTCTACTTGGAACAGACTTCATAATCTATACAGATCATCAACCATTGACGTATCAACACCGTTTTAAAACTCCATCCCCCAGATTAGCAAGACTTGTCTCAAAACTCAGTGAATTTACATTTGACATTAAACACATATCAAGAAAAGAGAATGTCATGTCAGATTTTCTGTCTCGACCTTTTAAAGACACTGAAGATTCAATAAGATTTGAAAATGGACAATTCTTGACATCAGACAAAAATATTAATGCTATAACAAGATCAGCAACAAAACTAGCCGAACAAATGAAAGATAAAATTCAAGATAAAATTACCTCGCCGAAAAAAGGAAGCATCAATCTATTTTTAAAGCATAATTTTGATCCAATAACCAAAAAATATGAAAATGGAATTAAAGAAAATGAAATACCTAAATTTCATATTACTGGAGAACCAATAAAAACACTACATTATGGAAAAGATATCCCCCTTGAAACATTAGCTTATTACCTACAAATAGACGATTATTGGGGACAAGTATACAAATTTTTAAACCAAGATTTCATTGATGATCGTGCGTTAGTAAAACAAATAGAACGTCATATTTTATTGGTGATGATGATATTATGTACAAAAAGAAAAGTTTTAATTATAACCCATTTTCACCTGTACCAATAATTCCAGATGCATTAATCCCATCTATTTTAAAAGAAATGCATGATAATCCTTCTGGAGAAGGACATTTTGGCCGTAAAAAAACACTTGAAAAAATTAAATCGAAATATTTTATACTAGGACTTGTAAAAAAAGTCAACGAGTATATTAATTCATGCCATGAATGCCAACTACAACAAAGAAATCCGAAAGAAATCGGATTGATGAAAGCAATTCCTGTTAAGGAATTTAACCCTTTTCATCATATCGAAATTGATTTTATTGGCAAATTTGATAATAACTATGAATGTAATTATGTTCTAGTCGGCGTTGACAAATGCACAAATTTCTGTGTAATAGAACCTGTACGACATCCAAATGCGATAAGTGTCGTTAAATTTATTAAAAAAATTATGACTACATACGGTAAACCTAAGATCATTACGTGTAATAACGGTACACATTTCCGTAACGACCTTGTACATAAATTTTGCAAAGATCAGAACATAGACATAATTCATTCATCAGCCTGCAGTCCGCAAACTCAAGGACTAGTTGAACGAATGAATGGAATTATTAAAAAATGTCTATCTAAATATAAACCAGAGAGGGAAGAAGAATGGACTGATACACTTTTTAATGTTGTGTTTGCATATAACACATCACCCATTCACTACCTCAATAATACCTCTCCGTTTTTCTTTCTTCATGGCTATCAACCTCGAACGCTATTTGATGACAAACACAAAATAAAAACACCAACATCAATCGATCAACGGAATACAACTCTTAAAGAATTGCAAAAAATAAAAGATCAAGTACCCGAACTAAAACAACAAGCTGCAGAAAAAAAACTCTCAGTATTACAACAAGAACAAAGTAATGAAAGAATTCAAAACGAATGATCTTGTTTTGATTCGTCAAAGTAAGAATGTCGCAAAAAAGCAAATTTAAATTTTGTGGACCTTTTCGTATCGTTCGTAGAAATTCAGATTTAAATTATACAGTTCGAATTTTGAATGAAAATGACGAAAATAATGTAGATGAAAATATTCATGTCAGACGTCTTATCCCTTACACGGAACGCCTTACAGACAATAATGAATATTTCATACCTCCTGAGGTTAAGGATAAATCAAATATTATTTATCCTAAAACCAAAGAGATTATAGTCACAAATCAGTCAAAAGATACGACTCAACATAACAAATTACATACAAAGGAAAATAATCACCTAATTTCCTATACCAATGACAAACCAACTATCGAAGATGCCACAGATAGTGAAAATGAAGAAGACAGTAAAAATGATACTAAAGTCAGTCTTCAACGTAGTAAACCTGTAGAAAAAGCTTGTAAATAACACCTGTATATATCACTCTCAATCCCTTCCTTTTCGATACCAATATTGAATATATTTTTTCCTTTCACTAATTTTGTATATATTATCAACTGATTATTATTATTTTACATATGTATATATTATCTTATTTTTTTACGTAGTTATAATTTTATCCATTCTTACTCTCTCCCATACCCTTTTCTCTACATTTTTTCGTAATAAGAAAAATACACTCTCTCTACTTTCTCTATATTTTCTCTCTCTTTTCTCCCCATAAGGGATCAATTTACATGTTTATTTATTTTACTATCCCAATATTTATCTCTTATTTTAATTATTTCTGAATTAGCATATTTTTATATCTTACCTTTATATTTGTATTTTGTATTGTCGACACCAAAGTTTTTAATATCTTGAACAATCCTAAGCTGGTCATGCCGCGTGACCTTGTCTGGCCAATGCAGGTTGCCTGGCAATGAAAAGCGCCGGAACTCTTCCCCACATTCCCCGAATGATTGCAGGACCTCTTCCTATGTTGAAATTTCGATATTGAGGGACTGCCCGGAAATGAAAAATACTCCGTCCACGACCCAATGGAGGCAAATTGTCGTCTTCACTTTCTTCTTCGCTGCTGTCTTCTATAGCAGCTGGTGCTTGTAAAACAGCCCTCCTTTCGACAATTTGCAGATTCATCATTTCCCTATTTCTTTCAATTAACTCTTCATCTCTAGAACACCCTTGGCATTGTGGTGGCGATGGTGGAGGATTTTCGGGAGTCACGGCTCTATTTAGGCACTTATTATTCGTGTCCTTCCATTGAACAACCTTTGAATCTGTCCAAAATGTATTGGAATCTCGATTGATTTTTTCAATTTCATGATTCCATATACACCTCTGCACAGGACTTACTGACACCCTATCCATGCAGAAAAAATGTCTAGGGTCATTTCGTCGAATGTTATTGTCTCATCAGCTAAGGCAATCCCACCCAACGGAAAAATCCTACAATCCAAACAACCCCTGAAACCACGATTCTGTACGTACTTCTTGACATCCGATTCCCAATTCGACTTAATTTCACTACAACTGGTACTACCCGTATTCTTATTCTCGGATGTTATTCTCATTTTCTTAAATGTGTTTTGTATCGATTTCATTTTTCTTTCCTTCTGCATCCTTTCGATCGTGCTTTCCAAATTAATTTCCAGAACCGAGCGAACACGAACACGCATTTATGCGAACGACCGAAATAATTGACAAAAATTGTCCGAATAATTAATAGCGAACTCCGCGAATTTATATAAATTCAAAGTTATTTTTATTATTATTCGGATATAGCAATTAAAATATTGTTGTAGTAAAAAGTTTTAAAATCGTAAATAAAATTTTTCTATTGCAACAGTACGAATAAATTGTGAAACACAAAAATAATAAATTATAAAAAACTTAAAAAAATCACTCTGGATATTAATCTAGATCTGAACCTGTCGAAACTCAAAGAACGAACCAAACTTCCTCTAAATGATTTTCGTTATTTCTTTCCTTTCTCATATAATCCATATTTTTCTGAGAAAATTTTGATCTTATTAGCTTATTCTAATTTTCCTATTTTCCGATCTTATTCACGTGTGAGATCTCATATTTTGTTCTCACGAAATTTCTTTTTAGTCTATACCCATGGTTTTGTCATACATTGCATTTTTCTTTGTTGCAGATGGTCGTTTTTATTTTGTATGGTCTCCATCTCAACATCTCATATTTCACTTGCAGTCAAATTGAACCATGTTCACAAATCGGCAATTCCGACTGTAACAGCGTCTACAGGAGCGTATTTCGAGGAATACGAAAGAATACGTGTCTATCAACAAACTATCCCAATTTTGTATAGCATTCAGCTTAATTTAACTGACTCTGCTGATTTCATCAGAACGAATATTTATAGCAATTACAACGATAATTGCAATTGGGACGAAATTAAATGTCGTTTCCATAAAATTAGCATGAGATACAAAAAACTTTTCGAATCTCTCATCAAAAACAATCTTGCTTTAATTCAAGATTTTGCCCCGAAACCCCATCCTCTTCGCATTAAACGTGACAATGCTATCGATAAAGTCAGAGACTTTTTTGGAGATCTTCTTTCTATCTGCTGTCGTGTACTCACGTACAGAGATGGACAATCCCTTATGGAAAACGAACTTTCTCTTAAAGTCCAATATGATGTTTTAAAAGAAACAGTCATATCGGATCATTCCTCTTTACTCAATGTCACTGAAAACTTCAAATCATTTTCCCAAAATTTCCAACACTTCTACGATGATTTCTTCGTTGCTAAAGCTGCATTCGATGAAACCATTTGAAAATTTTCTGAAGAATCGTATGTCGTTGGAGAAATCTCCAATTTTGATAATTCTATTCGTACATACTACGATGCATATCTTTTTCCAAAGTTTCGTCTTGTGCAAAAACCCTATTCCTAAAAAAATTGTACAATGAATTAATCAAATCGTGTGCATTCCGTTGTGAAATAAATCATGGCAAAACCCTTGTTTTCCAATTTGCTGAAAACAAATTTGCAATTACAAACCCTTCCAATATCAGTGCGTTTGACACTATTTCTAAAAAATCATTCGATATCTCTATTAATATATCTTTCCCTGGCACAGTTCTTTTAACAGTACCTTGCCACGTCCAAATTATTAATACTGAATATGATGGCTACTCGGAAATAATTATTCCGATAGGTTTTCCTTGCCCCCGAGATATGTCCGATGACATCCTCATCGAACATCATCTTCCATTACTATGGACAGATTATAATGTCATTACTGATTCAGACATTAAGAAAACTATTTCCCTTCCAAGCATCAATGCTTACAACCCTAATTGGACTATGTTCATTCCTAATTTCTCTCCTATGCTATCAACCAATGAACTTAAGGAAAAACTTGATAAAACCCAAATCAAAATCCAAGAATTTGGTGATCGAAACTCTATTTCTCTTCTAAATATTATTGTACTTATTTGGTTATGTGTTATTACTATAATTATTATTATCATTATATCTCTTTTTATTGTGAAAATTAGAAAACCTCTCGAGAGTAAACATGTTAAACAATTAATTGATGAAATTACGAAACCTATTGAATTTATTGAAAATACTAATGAAAATAATATTGAATGTATTGAAGAAAAATGTGAAAAATGATTGTATTATTATTATTATTATTAAAGATTTATATATAAGCATATATTGTCAAAATATGTATTTATCGAATTTAGCTTCTATTGTAAACTATAATTCAACCTTACAGACCATATATTTATATTCGAAATATTGTTTTAAATTTCTATATGATCCTAAAATAAGAAATTTTTTTTCTCTCTCTTTATTCCTTTTATCTTTCTTATTTCTATAATTTATCTTTATCCGAATTTTTAAATTCAAACTTTCTCCTAAACTTTGAATTTCAAAATTCCCCCGGAATTTTATGTAATGATAATTTTATATCATTTTCTATTATACCATATATTTCGTATTTTATTAACAATTATTCCTCTATCTCCATTTCGTATATAATTTCGCTCTCACATCCTGTCTAAAATGACGTTAGTAAGACTTGTCAAGACTTGCATCATGACGTCACCTTTTCCGGTTAATATAATATTCTCTTACTAAAAATAATGATGTCATCTATTCCCAGAATACAAAATACAACTCTGCAATATTCCTAATTCCTCTTAAAATTATAACTACACCCACTTTATGTCATAAGCATGTTATTCTATTGGCTCACTCTAAATTACGTAGATTATATTTACCAATCATACTGTATATCTCCCACGACACCAATGTATATTTCATTCGAATCCATACCCTTAGATTTAAGCCTAATCACTTACTAACTTACCATTATTCAACAAACATATTTTCTTGTACATTATAATATTCTATGTACATATTTCTGAAATATACACTATAATTAAAATAATATATGTGTCGTGTACATTTTGTAACAATTATACCGTTACAACGTGTCGCACGTTAAGAGTAACGTGTGTCCAGGTACTCTGAACAATTCGAGTATGAGGGCAGAGTTGGGGTCTGCGAGGTATTAGGCGAGTTGAGGGTCGTGTTGTTTGCAAAGAACCATTTCATTGTATGGCACCACATACGGAGAGGTAATGGCGGAGATTGATATACGCGACAAACAATCTGCGGGTATATTGTCCTAACCTTTGATGTAGCGAATATCCCCCATAAACTGCGAGATATACTCAAGTTGATTTTGCTGGCATGGTGAAGCTTTCTCGCACGCCTGAAACAGGGCAGTTGTTAGGGACTTGTGGTCCGTATAGACGGAGAAAACACGCCCTTCAACCAGTTACGTAAGTGCTTCACCACTGCAAAAACAGCGATTAGTTTGTGGTCGTATGTTGGATATCGGCGTTCGGTGTCTGATAATTTGCGGGAGAAAAATGCCAAAGGCTCTAGTGATCTGGCACTGTTTTGATAGAGGGTAGCCCCTATTGCGTGGTTAGGCACGTTGGTTGCCAAGACGAGTTGTTTGTACTCGTTGCGATGCGCCAAGAAAGCAGCATTTGCTAACGCCTGCTTTAGGTCCCGGAAGGCAGTTTCGGCAGTGTCAGTCCAAATTATCGGGGTTTTGTCACTTTTATTGTTAGAGTGGATAAGCGCGAAGTGTTTACTCTGAATGTGAGCCCAATGTTTAATTGTACGACGGTAGAAATTCACCATTCCTAGAAAGCGCCTAATTTCATGAACGGTTTTAGGAAGTGGGAAATCGAGTACAGCTTGGACACATTTGGGAGTGGGTTTGATACCTGAGCTGTTGACTCGGTGGCCAAGAAAGGTGAGCTCTTCACATTCATGTTCGGACTTGTTACCATTGACAGTGTGGCCAGCGTTGTAAATACGCCGAATGACCTCGGTAACATGTTCTTCGAGCTCATCGGGGTTGGAGGCGGTAATGAGGATGTCATCAATGTACGCGTAAGCGTAGTCGATGTCTCGCAACAATCCATCAATGTACCGTTGGAATGTTTGGGCGGCGTTTCGAAGTCCGAAGGGCATATAGGGAAATTTGTAGAGACCAAAGGGGGTTATTACGGCTTTTTTGGGGATGTGTTCTTCGGTCATTGGGATTGTTTAAACGCCTGTACGCGATCTAATTTAGTGAATAGTTTGGCACCAGCTAGTCTGGCGTGGAAATCCATAATATTCGGGACAGGGTATTTGTCGGGGATAGTTGTGCGTTGAGTGCTCTGTAGTCACCGAGCATGCGCCATGTTTTGTCGGGCTTCATGTGCAAGTGCAAGGGGGATGACCAGGCACGTTTGGAGGGTTGGCAGTCACCACATTTGAGCATGGTTTGGGAGGAAAGGCGGGCTGCCTTTAACTTCTCGGGATGTAGACGACGGGCACAGCAAAACACCGGTCGACCTACAGTTTCGATATCGTGGGTGACTTCGGTAGGGGAAATCCTCGGGCATAAGCCTCCTTTACCGGTTACGCCGGGAAATTTATTGAGGATTTTTTGGAATCGACTATTTGAGTGGGCGATGGTCAGGCAGATCTCCGGGGGATAGTCGATGGGGCGAGGTTTACCTACTACGGCTAGTCCAGTGGTCTTATCAAGGAGGTGCCCTTCGCTGACATCGGGAAGAAGTTGGTAGTGGCTGAGGAAGTCTGCTCCAATGATGGGATCAGCGATATCAGCGATGATAAAGGCCCACTTAAATTCGCGTTAAAGGCTGAATCCGTTAGTACTAATTGGAGTTTGGTTCGCAGTGTAGATTTGGAGCTTAGTGTTGCATTTCCGGTCTTCAGCGGTTGGAGGTATAGCCGATATCTCCTCTCCAGTGTCAATCAGGAAGTGATGCTTGCTAAGCAAATCTTCCACAAATAGACGGTCTAAGGTGAAAACGAGTGGGAGTGCCGTCTTGACTGATTCGTTTACTCGTTTCCCGAACAAGTAGGGGATTTGGAATCGCAGCGGTCACAATTTTGGGGTTTGTCCCACCACAAACATTGGGGGTAGGAGCAGTTGCACAATTTCCTCACAAACTGTTGGTGATACCAACAGTAGCCATTGCGGGGGCGCGAGGGAGAGCGGGTATTTACCAGTCTCTCACCATTGATGACTCGTAGCATCGTCCGTGATTTCGAACGACCGGAGCTAGAGTCACGATAGCGCAATCTGTCTCTGGACCTGGCATCGCGTGAACGCGAATGCCTATGTTCAGGGAACGGGGCGGGATCTTTTCGGGGGTTGACAGAACTCACCTGTTTTCCAGCCAAGAGCTGTTGAGGCAGCTGGGTAATGGTAGTTAACTCTGAGGAATTAGCCGTGGTGCTGTCAACTGGGATGCTGCGGGAGATGCGATAGTGGAGATGGTGCTGGTCTCAGGGGTTGTCGATGGAAAGGTTTGCTCGAGAGCTATTGCCTCGTCAGCTTCGAGCGCTGCCTGTCGAGAGGTTGCAGGCTTTGTCATGGCCAATGTCTGGCAGTTATTGACCGGGAGGGATTGGAAAAGGAGGTTGCAGAGGACGTTGTCATTGACTCTTCCTTCATTTAATGTGACGAGGCGGTGATGGTACGCCGAAGGCCTCTCGGAAGGTTGATGGTGGGTATTCTCCAGCAAGGTTCTTATTTGGGTGTAGGAGGAAGGGGAAAATTCCTGCTGGATTTGGTTGCGGAGGTTCGACCAAGTGTGCAGCAAGTCGTTGGAACTGTAAAGTAATTCCGACACAGCCTTGGCTACCTGGGTCGGCAAGTGGCCAGAGATCGTCAGGTAGAGCTGAGACTCACTGGTATTGCCACTGGCGCGAGCAAGGTTCTCAATCTGCTGCAGCCAGAGACGCACATTCTCGGTGTTGAATGGTGGAAAGCCTGTTAGTAACCGTGGTGGATGGGCTTGTAAAGAGGGCGAGACAGTAGTCACGGTGGAATTTGCTTCCTGCCAGTGCGATTTCTGATTGAGGATGGGGGACAGTCTCAGCGTGGAACAGTTAACCGGCTGGTGCTGGTTGACCGGAAGTTCCTCCCCCAGGAGGTAGTTGTCGAGGAATGGGCCAAAGTTTACAAGTGTGGAGGAAAGTGGGATTGCCAAATTTGTTGGTACAGTCGACGAATGCATACTGATATGCGGCGTTGAATGGACGACAGTCGGGAGGTTGGGCTGGTTCTCCATCCTCCTGGAAGGATTGCTGACTGTGGCCTTTGCAGGCTTCAGTGGGAGAACAAGGTCATCGAGGGATGACGGGATTTTTTGGAGGCCATGGTGGTAATTGAAAAAAGAGGCTAAATTTTCACTTTCCTCGTCGGCAGCTGATTGCCGACTGTTTGTTTCTCTTTGGGATGACTGTTCGGTACTTGTGTACTGACGTCGAGCCTGGGAAGAGGAGAGGGAAAAATGAAAAAATAGGGAGATGGAAAGGGAAGGAGAAGGAGTACCTTCTCCGTTGGCAGTCGAATGCCGACTGATTTTTGTGGTCGTTGGTTGGTACTTAAGTACCGACAAGCAACGTGGGAAAGGGGAAGGAGAAGGAGAACCTTCTCTGTTGGCTGACGAGAGCCGACTGAGTTCCTTCTTCGATTGTTGGCAGGTATGCCAATGTTTGAAGAAGGGGCGTGGTTTGGGAAATCAGCTGTTTAAAGCTGATTGGTTGTCGTTTCCAAGCTAGTTGGAAGCGGTGGGGAAGGAGGTGACGGTTCCTACCCCTGTTGACGGTTAAACGTCAACAACAAAAATAAATACTTACGTCGGAGGTCACCACTTGTGGGTGTGTGTATATGAGTGTACACGACACACACAAATACCAATAATGGTCAATTACGTGTACTGCTGAGAGTGTGTGCTGGCCGAGCCGAGTAAACAAGTTTAGCTGCACGGATGAAACGTACAGTCATTTGCACAAAAATGTAGTTCGTGGGTTTCACCCCACTGGCCCGCTAGGTGGTTGACGAGTGTGTAATAATCACTCGTTCGTCATCGACCACCCGTCCCCACAATTATTATTATTATTGTTCCATCCCACTTTTGCAGATGATTCAGTTCATCTACAAAACGTGTTGAACAAATTATAGACAACTATTATTCCTAATTCTCGGAATAATAGCTATCTATATTTTACTTAGCTTCTCACGAACGGACACCACCAGATATGCTGACAATGAAGTGTCATCATATTTGGCGGATTTTCCGTATCACGCCACCTTTTGGGTCAGCCATCTTTTGATTGAAACAAAGAAAACGAAAGCAATGTCATGTCTTCATTTTGAAGACATGGTCATTCCTAAACCTGAAGTCGAGTAGAAATGTTAGGGTTCATACTCGTTGCTATGGACATTGGGCATCACTAATATTAAGAAATAGAAATAAGTATAATTTTAAAGTGTATATAATAGTTAAAGTGAAACTCTAATAACAGATAAATGTTCATAACTTATCTTATTTGTTGAGGTAATTTAAAAGTATTGAATTACTCTCGCAACAAATTGGCAACCAAATAAAAAAACCTTCAGAAGTAAAATTTAAAAATCATAATAAATTTTTTTTAAATAAAAATTTCGCTATTCCTAAAATAAAAATATTTTTTGCTCCTGTGAAAAGAAAATTTTTTATATACCTATCGCAGATTGTTAATTCAATTTTGCTGGAGCAAATACTTTTGTGTAATATCAAAACAAATCGTGACTAAAATAATTCAAATATTTAAAACAAAATTAAACAAACGTCTACGAAATCAAATCTTTATTGCAGAGGACCGCAAACATCTGATTAAGACAAATAAAAATAGTTCACTTAAAAATAAGTTAATAACAAAAAACAAATCTAAAAATAAACTTAAAAATAAATCGAAGATCCAGATCCGGTTCCTGAAATTAAAAATAAATAAAATCAACCCAACCGTTATCCAAAACCACAGCGCAGAGAATGAGAAATCACTCACCAACAGCGTCGATCCAAACGAAACTAACGGTAAACTACAGAAGACTACAGTACACTATTCGCCGTCCAACTGTAAGCAAATTACAAATTTATCTTCCATTACTTCAGAAAAATTTGAAACTATTATTGCTATCGTAAATAATATTGTAAAATGTAAAATTTCCCAACCCTCGCGAATGTCTGAAAAAAGTGAAAGTACGAGTGCATCGCTCCCAGATATTTTAGACTCAAAAGCCGAAGACAATATTTTGGAATTTGTAAACAATCCTAAAAATGTGTATGAGAATTTGTCTGAAGAGGAAAATTACCCACTCCTTGTTAACCATTGGGGACGTCGAGAATCTACTTTCTTTCTCTATCGCATGCTAAAAGTGGCAAAAGTAAAAAGGATAAAAGGAAGAACACGTATTGAACTTCAGAAAAAACTTTACAAAGGTAGACACTCAAAACACTGGTTTTTACACATATTATACTCTAACCCCAACAATGAAAAATTTGAAAGGACAAGTAATTATGATAGATTAATCGAGGAAAGTAAAAGTTATCGTAGATTAACAAGAAGTATAAAAAATAAAGACCCCAACGAAGCTGAATAAATCTTCTCCGATACAGAAGAAGAAGATTTAGAATCTAAAGAAAAAAAGTTAGAAACAGAGAAGAGAAAAAAGGAAGAAACAGAAAAAAGACTAGCGAGACGAAGCCTCAGTTCAAGTTTGGAAAAACTCTTATTTAAATTATCACGCCACGCATTCCCAAAAAAATTGATTTCAGCTACAACCGATTCTTTTCTCCCAAACCACAAAGACGAAATCTTCCTCGAGGAAGAATCAATTCTGAACCAAACTTTTGTCGACAGACCCTCACAGTCTATTGCTGATTTGTCACCATCAGTCCCTCAAGGACAGGGAAAGTCCTCACAGGCTGAAATCGAACACTCAATACAAATTCACGTAAAAAGTCCAGAAAATTTAGAAAAACCCAAAATGAGTTTCTTTTTGAATATGAAACTCAGGCAAAAACTTTCGAAGCAACTGAACATGAAATGATACGAAATCTAAATATAGCCCTCAGTAGTACAGCTCTTGAACTTTTCGCAGCAGAAACAGAAATAACCCCAGAAACTCCCTGTACAGAAGTTAAACGAATCTTAATACGCTTCTTCAAAAAGGATAAAGATACTGTGAAAAAACATATCAAATCATTGAAATTTGATGACTCATTTTTCAGTATTAACGTACCTAAATTTTTCCAACTCTATAAACAACTAGAGGCAACAACTAGCGAGAAAAAAATTTGTGATCTCTAACTCCCAAGACTAACAGGAGAAATGAGGAAATTCTTTACATCAAAAAATCTCCAAACACAGAGCGAGGTTTCAAAGACATTCACTGATCGGAAAGAATTCAAAGAAAAAGCCTTGGATCTGACCGATGTCCAAAAAATGGAAGAGATGCTAAATAAAGCAACAGAAACGATCGCCAAGCTAACAAAACAGATGGAAGAGATGATGAAGGGAAAAGCTACCAAGAAAAAAGAACCTGTGAAACCCATAACTCCACCTATCTCCCCTACTGACCCTGTTATTGTGGCATTAGTGGAGGCAGGATGGAAACCCCAAAGTGCCAATAAACAAAACAAAAATCAAACCAGAAATCAGATGATGGAAAATGAAAATACAGAAACCAGACCACGCAGAATTAGAAACATAAATAATAATAATATTACTAACGACTCAAATGACAGTAACCCGAGAAGAAGGCAGTCTAGAGAAAGAGAAACTAATCAATCACAAAATAACCAAAGTTCCTATAGACTCCAAATGAGAGAAACTTATTGTGAACAAAATAATAATCGATATCCACCCAGAGAGATAAATTGCTTCAATTGCGGAAGAATAGGACATCTCTCAAGAGATTGTAGACTACGTAATCTTCGTACACCTCAATTCCCACAAAGGAATTTTAGACCACCACGATTCAACAACAACTTTGCATCAAATTTTGGTCAACCGTTCAACCCCTATGGACCACCGCAGCAGAATAGTTATGCACAGGCATATATTGCCCCAGTTCTAAATCCACAACCATGGGCCAATGCGACGAATTACGCATTACCCGCTTACAACTTGCGAACCCTTGATGTAGTTCCAAGTATCCAACAAAATCTCACCCAACAACCAACAAACTTGCAGTAGAGCCCATTTACTCTGCACTATATTATGGCAATGATTTTGGGCTTGTAATGGCAAAGTCCATCATTTGGACTGCGCTGCTCTCTTAGTGTTAGATCCAAACGTGCCGCACAATTGGAAAATTCATATCCATAGTGCATCAATGAAGTTAGTCAGGGCAAGGTGTAAACTAATCGTCCCCTGCAACATTGTGAGCTGTGAAGAGTATGAAACACAGGGAACAGTCGACAGTGGCTCTGAAGTGACGCTTGTACAATATGACCTTGTAAAGGACAATGTGATCAAACCTGCAAGAGTATGTATGGTAGCCGCTAACAATAGTGCAATAATCATTAAAGGAGTCGTAGAAATCACTACAAAAATGGGTGACCTCCTCCTCGATGTGAAAGCATACGTAACCTCTGAGGTAACCACACATTTACTACTTGGATATGACTTCTTAGATCGACATAATGCTGACATATTATTTAGTAAAAAATTATTTAAAATAGGACCAGTATGGAAATGCGAAACATATAGTATAATTAAGTTTAAGGAAGAAAATTGCGAAGGATTTATAAAAGCAGACAAAGATTTCTACATAGAGGCAAATAATGAATATTTTGTAAACCTGGATCCAGAAATGGGAAAATCAGATCCAGATGAGTGGTTTTTAACAAGTTATGGTTTAGAAGGCGAATATATTGTCGATGATTTAGGATGGCCAACCTTAAGATTCTATACTCCGCACTTCGACACCCACATCGCACAAGGGACAGTTTTAGGACGCTATAGGCTTCGACAGCGGACTATGTGTGACCATCAGACCAATTCCATCCGCCGTGACCAACCCAGCATCCAACGCATTACGCCGGGGGATACTGTGGGCAACCAAGGTGAGGAGGTTGATATGCTAAAACTTGTCCGCATAATCCGATCTGACGACAGTGTTATCCATGACAATGAAGGATCACAAGTGAAAATTAATAAAAATTTAACGAAGGAACAGAAACAGGCAGTAGTAAGAGTTCTAAAAAAATATATTCACATATTTACAGAAGAACCTGCCAAGGTTAAACCTACGAAACTAAAACCAGCACATGTCTACCTAAAAACAGACGAGCCGGTTCAACGTAGAAACCACCATATGGGCATTTTTGAAAAAAGAGAAATTAGAAAGAAAATTAAAGAATTTGAAGAATGTGGTATTATTAAGAGAGCAAGCTCTAGATATGAGAGCCCTGTATTTGTTAAGAAAAAATCAAACGGAGTTTATAGATTATTAGTAGACTACAGAGGTGTAAATGAAATAGTAAAAAAAGATACAAGCAGAGTCCCTCGTCTCCTTGAAATTTGGGATGCATTACGAGATAAAAAATATTTCGTAACAATTGATCTCAATCAAGGATTCTATAAACTTCTCCTTGATGAAGAATCAAAAGCAATAACAGGAATAAATGTTGGAGGAGTAAGTTACGTATTTAACTCCACCCCTATGGGACTAAGTGCAAGCCTCAGCATTTTCCAAAAAACCATGACCAATTTATTCAACCATATCCTAGCAGACAAAGTATTAGTCTATTTAGATGATATCTGTGTCTTTGGCGAAACCTTTGAAGAAACACTAGAAAATTTAAAAGAAATCCTAAAAGTACTAATTGAAGCGGGTTTACTAATCAAAACCAGTAAAAGTAGCTTCTTCAATGAAAGTATCGAATATTTAGGACATAAAGTATCATATAATAAATTAGAACCATTAGATAAAAACATTAAACCAATTCGTGAAGTTCAACCACGTAAAAAATTACATCAACTACATAGATTTATTGGTTTAGCGAATTATTATCAGAAAATGATCAAAAACTTTTCGCAAATCACAGCACCATTAACAGTTGAGGAAGAAAAGAAAATGTTAAAGCAAACAATAAAATAATGTGGAATAACGAAGCACAAAATTCTTTTGATAAAATAAAAGAATTGATTACATCTGAACCAATTCTTACAATCTACGATCCTGATGCTGAAACATACGTCGAAGTAGACGGATCAAAAACTGCCATAGGAGCAGTAATAATGCAAGTAGACAGAAAAACAAAAGACCCAAACCATATAGGATATTTCTCAAAGAAAATTCCTAAAAATCAACAACACTTATGTTCTTTTGATTTGGAAATGTTGGCTAGCACCGAAACTTGCGAATATTTCAGAGAATTCTTAGTTTACAAAGAATTTAATATTTTTATGGATCATGAACCTTTAACATACCAAAGTCGCATGAAAAAAGCAAATGCAAGAATAAATAGGTTAATTTTGAAATTAGGAGAATTCACATTTAAGATCAAACACATTAAAGGTGAAAATAACAAAATCGCTGATTATCTATCTCATCTTGAAGAAGAAGAAGAAGAAGAAGACAATTACGCAGAATTTTGAAACGGTCAATTCGTAATACCAGAGGGAACACCTGATCCTCCTAATATTATTAAACAAGAGAAAAAAATCAAAGCAATAACAAGTAGCATGAAAAAGAATGGAAAAGATTCAGACGTAGAAAGGGACAATTCGGAAGACAATCGAAGTTCCATCCTATCCGATAATTTGGAAAGATCTGGAAACTTGGACGTGTCCACAAATTCTCAACTTTCTGAAATTTCAGAAAATTCCAAAACAGAAACCCAAATTAACATCACAGACCAGGAAATCCACAATTTATGGGATTTACAACGTGAAGACAAATATTGGGGAATCATAATAAAAATTTTAGAAGGTGGCAACGAAAAAGAGTTAAGAAAAAGCTCAAAAATGCGAAGATCACGCTACCTGAATCCATTTTTTCTTGATGAAAATGGAATTTTATGGAAAAACAATTATCACTCTGAATATCAATATGCTGTACCAGTAATCCCTGACTCCCTCATACCTCAAGTACTAAATATATGTCATGAGAGTCAAAGCAGGGGAGGACACTTTGGAATTCGTAAAACTCTTGCCAAAACGCACGCTCGATACTACTTTACGCAAATGCCTAAAATAGTCTCGAGGAATATACGTTCGTGCCATCAATGTCAAAATCATAAAAATATTAACGAAAAATATGGAAATATAAAACCAATTAATCCTGAAGAATGTATACCACTTGCGCATATCCAAATTGATTTCATCGGAAAATTTAACACAAATAATGAAAAGAAGTTTGTCATAGTGGGAATAGATAAGGCAACAAAATATTGTTGGACCAATGCAGTAACCCGACCAAACGCACATTCAGTAAGTAAATTCTTAAAAGAAATTATACGTCATTACAGAAAACCAACGAAGATTACGTTGTGACATCTGATTACCCATAGCCTTCCCCTTCATGTCACCATCAAATGTATACTACTGTTACGATAGGGAACGGCTCTCGAACTTTAAGATTATATTATAGGTAAGGTAAATGGGAAATACGCCGATTCCCCAACGGAAATAAATTCTCCAATCTACGAAACACTAAGGACACATCGATCAATTATTATTTAACAACGTGGTAACGTGTATGATTACAATATCGATCATCGGTGAACCAATCCTTATCTCTTAAACTGTTCACGTTTTTGGCCTAATGGTGGGCGGTCAGTCTCGTTCTAGATGTGATAGTTTTTCCGTTTGTCGTGAATACGAAATATTATTCACGACATAATACAGCTCTTTAATAAGACATCAAGTCACTTTTTAAATTGTTTTCACCGATACTTTCGAATGTGTACATCGATAGTAAATCTAAATAGTTTGCGATACCATTCTCGGAATTCGAAGACGAATATTCACTCAAGATTTGATGGTTTACCGAACTTCGAGGACCATGAGGCGACTAGATATATAACCTGCACGACCTGATACTAGTTACCATATTTGTAAGTAAACTTTTCAATTGTAATAAAATGTAAACTTTAATAATGGGTCAGCCAACTTATTTATTTCCAAATACATAAATTCTCCCGACATACTTTGTAGGCATAGGGAGCTATCGCTGGTGGGCTGGCGGGTAATTGTTTGAGCTGGTTTGTGGTTTCGACTCTATGATTAATCGAGACTTATTGATATACTTCAAATCATGATATCAATCCCTATACTCGGGATGTACGTTCGTTTTTGGACGTCACATCTACATTTTACTTTGCGACCGTGACAGGACTTGATCAACTTGTCTTCGAGTTCCGTGGCCGAGCCTAATGCAAACGCCTTATCCATAACCTTCCATTCTAACTTTAATTCCATCTGTTATGAGGGTGTGATTTGAGAATTGTCTATTCTTAATCTAAAACGGTATCGTCTACTATGTGAATCGCGATGGAGATAAAAGAATATACACCCTGGAATCGACTCGTGAACTGTTGATTAAATTCTACCATAAGGAATTCATACATCCTGGATCTCAAAAAACACTAGAGCTGGTGCGACAATTTTTCAATTGTCCTGGAACCAAATACAAAATTGAATTATTATGTTTGAACTGTGAAACCTGCAAAAGATCGAAGAATACGAATACGGCAGTGTCAGGTCCTTTCTTATCAGCTTTTGCAGACAAACCTGGCCAGCTATTGTCCATCAAACTGTATGGTCCATTACCATCAGGAGGTGGAAAAGTAAATCGAATTTTCGTCGTTATGGACGTTTTCTCCAAATTCACGAAGCTCTACACAATAAACAAAGCTTCAGTTAATGTCTGTATCGACAGAATGAATCATTTTATCGAGAAATATGGCAAACCTGAAACGATTTTATTCGACAATGGAAGCCAATTGACAACATAAGATTGGATCGATCACTGGAAGCAGTTGAAAATCCAGGCCAGATTCACATCACCAAACACACCATCGTCGAACCCGGTCGAAACACTGATGAAAATCATCGGCGATGTCCATTGAATAAAATGTCCAACCCAGCATAGTAACTGGTACCAACACATCGACGAGATCGAGCGTAGGTTAAACAATATCGAGCACGCTACTACTGGAATACCACCGGCAACGTTGATGGAAAAGGTAAAATTCGATTGCGAAGGAAGAACGATACCATTAACTGACAAAGAGTTTAAAATGACACTAGAAAAAGCAGTACAAAACACAAAGAAAACGCTGGCACTGCGGAAAAAGAATAACAAAAGCAAAAATCTCACCTATCTCAAGGTTGGAGATATAATTTACACGAAAAACCATACACTTTCCGATAAAGCCGTTGGGGTTTCGTCGAAGCTCAACCCAAAATTTGTCGGCCCCTGCGAATTCATCGAAGTGAAGGGAAATGGAAGTTATCGAATTCATACGCCCGATGGGAAGATCCTCCAATGAAACGTACATGAATTGAAACGATAAAATCCATCCATCATCAAGCGACATCACCAATCCTAAACAAAAACATCTCGAGAATAAATTCCATTAATCACACATAAAAATTAACTAAGATAAATACAAGATAAATCGATCAAAAAAGTAAGATATTTCACTTACGTCATCATTCCATCCATAGTCAAAGAGTTCAACAACCATGACATCGAATCATTGATTTGATCAACTCACCGATGATCATCAACTCATCGATGACATCATTGTGGGGGGTAGTTGAGATATTTAACCATGCAACAACGTAGTTCATTCACACCAAGATTGTCAAACGTGTTGTTGCACTACGATTAACAATTAACTGTCTTTCGAAATTTTCAGTTATTTTAAATCTTATTTAAAAAATCTTTTCTTTTTCTTCTTCGAAAATTCGAACCGAAATACTGGAAGATATTGATACGTAAGTAAATTAATCCCGATTCCTCACTTGAATAACTAACCAATTATATCCTAAACAAAAATTCTTCGTAAATTAATCTAGTCGAGAACTTATTTATTTCCAATTACATAAATTTGCCATACATACTTCGTAGGCCTAGGGAGCAATCACTGGTGGGCTGGCAGCCTAACTGTTTGAGCTGGTTTGTGGTTTTGACTCTACGATTAATCGAGACTTATTGATATTCTTTGAATTGTGATATCACTCCCTATACTTGGGATGTACATTCGTTTTTGGATGTCACAACATGTGATAACGGAATTCATTTTTCGAACAAATACGTGTAAAATTATTGCAAAAATAACGGTATTAAAATATTCTACTCCACATCATATTAACCGCAAACTCAAGGACAATTAGAGAAAATGAACAGAACGATAAAGAAAATGATAGAGAAATATGAAAGTACAGATAGCGAAGAATGGCCAGACCACGTGTATAACGTTGCCTTGACCTATAATATGACACCAATTGAAGGTTTAAATAATCACGATCCATTTTATCTAATGCACGATTTTAAAGGATAACCCCCAATAAATTTAAACTTTCCGTCACCACTTATCAGTAAAACAAGAGAAGAACAGGTAAGTGAAGCAGACAGAATTTGAAAAACAATTTCCAATTTTGATAAAAGGAATGAAATTAAATATTCAGAACGTTATAATAAAGGAAGAAGAGAAATTTCATATGAAACCAACGATTTAGTTCTCTTAAAAGCACCAATAAATTACGGAAAAGGCAAACCAAAATTTCTAGGACCATATAGAGTAATAAGAAAAATTTCAGATTTAAACTATGTAATTCAGATAACCTCCGAGGATGGAAACAGCATAGATGATACAGTTCATATAAGCATACTTACGCCTTATAATGCTCGTCCTGATGCTAACTTACCATCGAACATTGAAGATATTACATCTGATAACTCGGAAAATGAAGAAAATATTCCAGAGTCTAACCCAAAAAGAAAAAGAGGTAGACCAAAGAAAGAAAAGAGCTTTAAGGAAAATGAATCAGAGGATAAAAATTAAAATCATTGTCAAACGTCCGAGAGGAAGACCACGAAAAGGAATTTTAAAGAAATCTGGCAATAAAAATAAAAAAAATAAAAAGGTAAAATTTTCTGACGAAGCTTTATTAAAAGGGAAAGATAGTTCAGAATGGAGAAAGAAATTTGAGTTAAAAGACCCAGAAAAAAGAAGGATAACCTTATGAAAAATTCAATCGATTACACAAAAACAACGTATTGTGGAAAGCAAATTGTTCAATAGGTGTGTTGAGGGAAAAAGTATAATACAACCTTTGTCTCTACCTATTCAACATACTTCTCAGGATATTAAAAAACCTAGTGAATTAAGTTTAGAGGAATATGTGAAAAGATACTCCGAATCACCACCCGAAATATTGTATTATAACCCTTGTAATTTAATTCGTAACAAGTATAGATAAAATTTTTTTTAAGAATATTGTAAGGACCATTTACGAGCTTATTTTCTCCCGTCAAAAATAAAAAAATTTTTTTTTACTCACCAATTACCAATCATTCTGTGCATCATGAGCAAAAGCCTCCCCAATGTCCGGCTTTACTTCACCTTGTACTTCACCTTCCAGATGATCGGCAGTTGCAGGATCCGGAGAAACTGACCAACGCCTTAACTGTTGATGCCGAGGAACTAAAAACATGCGCCGATTGGACACGACCATTTTGCTCAGACCAGAGGTTGGCTCACTTCTTGGACTTGCTCCACATAAAACACGTCGATCGTGAGATATGGTCATTTTTTCAGACAGATCCAAAACTTGCAAAACCTCGATATAATGAGGAGTATCGTTAATTACGATCTTTCGCCTATAAAAGCGAATAAGATAGTCAACAAAATACTGACATTGGGACCTATCCATAATCGTATTGGCATATGCAGTTTCGGAATCATGAAACAAACTTTAGCGCCAAAATTTAAAAGCTGCATTGCCATAATAACAGCAGTCAATAAATTCAAACCAACAGCCTAACCGGTGATGTCGGACGGATTCACATCAAGTGTTGAAAAGCTAACCACGGATCCTTCCCACTTCCATAAACTTGCCTCCAGAAAGAGGAAGCTGAACTGCGAGGCGAGTTGTACCATCGACTGCAAACAACACTCTCATAAAATCTGAGGTATCACATGCCTCCACAATCAAAATGAAGTGTTCAGTGAGTCGCCAGGAAAATTTTTTGGTACGCATCCACTCCTGTTGGTCCATAATCCGCTGCCAGAAATGAATGAATGGCTTTAAAAATCTTCCAAAGCCCAATCACCCCAGTAAACAAACATGGACAATGCGGCAACCAACAACGCAAATACGGAAGAGACGTCTGCGTGAGCATGAAACTTTCTGACATTTCAACAATCGCCGTATCAGGCACCATAAATTTGGGCAGAGCGCGTAATTTTGCCAGAGTCAGATACAGAGGAGCATCCTGAAGAACTTCTTCACTAGCACGATCCATATTTAAACTCAACCTCTCGTCAAAATTGTGAAGAAAATGTCTTTCAACGTTTACTAAATTTAAATAACGAACTAAACGAAAAATAAATTATATATATAAGATGGAAATTATGACTAATAGGAACATTAACTATAAATCTAAAGAAGGACAAGGATGAAGAAAATCAAAGCGAACCAACATGTTGAATACACCGAGAAGACTGCGATACCTCCATATATATCCGAGTTGTAAAGCAAGATGAATTCTTGCTGAACAATCAAAATATACTGGAGTCTGCCATCTCCCAAGGCCTACCCTCGATGGTAATAGTGCGAATCAAATTCCAGAGTCCCACACTAACACAGATGGTGTAATTTCCGCACATATGTATATTTTTACGAGAAAGAAATAAAAATCGAGGAAATATTTTGCATCGATATACATTTTTACAACTTATTATTTTCTCTCGACAGATAACAACTAAACAACGTACCGACAAATATAATACTGCATCCAACAGCAAAATTTCGTGTGATTTGTAATGATTTCAGAACACATGATGATAAAACTTGCGGTTATCGTTTTCATTACAATCACCATACTCGTAAACAAAACTGAGAATACAAGCTTAAAAACAAAAATTAGTGCATCATCAGGATCATATTTTGAATTAAACAAATTCAGTAAGGCTTATGAGAAAACAATTCCCATAGTCTATAGCCTGAAAATTCCAAGAAGACACAATATAGAAACACCCGAATGGCTCGATGAAATAAAAAAAGTGCAAAGTTGCACATCCACGGAAAACACATGGTGTATACAGAGATCAAAAAACATGCTGAAAATCCTAGACTTAATTGCAGCTATTCAGCTAATAAACGAAGCAATAATCAAAGAATTTGACAGAGAACCTTCAAAACGAATTAAACACGGAATACAAGTCCTTGGTGATTTTGACACATGGTGTTGAAATGTCATGACACTATCTCAAGGCAACGATTTCATATAAAACAAGAAAAATCTAAAATCCCAATATGAAAAACTTCGAGAATCCGTAATAGAAAGCCATGTAGAATTATTAAACGTCACAAATGACATTAAAAACTTAGAAAAGATAGAATTCGATAACTCCAAAATTTTAAAAGATAACGCTTCAGCATTAAAAGACGCCATTCAAAACCAAAATAACGAAATAATTATAGAAGATAGAAGAGAACTCATCTTCGACACAGCTCGAACTCTTCACGCTAGCTTAATAACCGAAAATGCTCAACTTAGCCACCTATTCCTTTCATGCAAAAATAACCATCTCCCAGCAGCAATTGTTAATGAAACAACTTTAAAAGAAGACTTACAAAAAATAAATCCAGTCTTACTACAGAACAAAATTAGTAAATTGTTATGTGACAGGAAACGAAATAGAAATCGAAATCAAAATTCCACTTCAGAACCTTCATGCCAAATATGAACTTTACAACTTTATTTCATTAGCATTTCAAACTCATGACAATAAAATTTGTTCATGGGATCAAGAACCTTTGATCTTATCCCACAACAAATTTGATGGGTCAATAAAAATCATAACTGGAACAGACATTGATCTTTGTGGCAAACATAGCCTGTTATGCTTTCCTCCACAAGACTGCACAACCAATAATAAAGGAAATTGTGCGAGGGCATTATTTCAAGGAATGAAATTTGAAGAAATAATAAAGAAATGCACCTTCAAATGCGAACTAAATCATGAAGAAATTGTAATCAAACAAATTGAAATGAACCAATTTGCTCTAACAAATGCTAAAAATCCATTGATATTAGTTAAAACCATAACAAAAACAAGTACGAGTATAACTATAAATAACTCATGGCCCGGAGGGACTCTACTAACAATTCCTTGTGTAGTAGAAATCCAACAGTTACAGAAACAAAACAATGCAGAAACAATCATCCCGGCAGGATTCCCATGTATAAATGAACCTGAAAAAGACATTCTCATCGAACATCATCTACCACTAGTTTGGACGAAATATCAATTCATGGAACTTGATTTTGGTCTTCGTCAATCATTCAAATTTCCAAATATGTCTATTGCCTACAATAATAAATGGCATGACAACATACCTTACTTTTCATCAATAACTCCAATTCATAAACTCGAAGAAAGACTAAAATCAGCAGAACTAAAAATCCCTGATCTAGGATACCAGGACACAATAAACACGGTACATTTACTACTAATCGGTTGATGTAGTTTATTAAAACTCATAATAGCCATATTGGTCTACGTAAATTTAAAAATAAATTGTGTTGCTATCAATGCGCACAATCAAATAAATGATCTGGCATTGGGAGCAATACATCGTTAATGGTCATAACTCTAAGTCCATTTTTTTGTAATACAATATAATAAATTAGCATTAAAAAAGCATAATAAATTTGATTATGCCAAATTATCTCCATTAAGTCCATTTGCAAAAATAAATTTTTATGCTCAATTGAAAAATTTAATTTGATTTTTTATTTTATGCGATGATCAATTCCACAACGTAAAATTAAGGGACATTTGTAAAAAAAAAAATATATAATATTGTATTATGAATAAATTTAAAGATATAATAGATTAAAATAGTAAACTTTCAGGGACCCAAAATTTAGCGAAGCAGGAGCTTCGGGCATTCTTTCGCCCAAAGACCTTTGTTCCATCCCGTTTTTGCAGACGATTCAGTTCGTCTACAAAAACGTGTCAAACAAATTATAGACAACTATTATTCCTAATTCTCGGAATAATAGCTGTCTATATTTTACCTAGCTTCTCACGAACGGACACCACCAGATATGCTGACAGTGAAGTGTCATCATATTTGGCTGATGTTCCATATCACGCAACCTTTTGGGTTGGCCATCTTTTGATTGAAACAAAGAAAACAAAAGCAATGTCATGTCTTCATTTAGAAGACATGGTCATTCCTAAACCTGAAGTCAAGTAGAAACGTTCTGGTCCATACTCGTTGCTATGGACATTAGGCATCACTAATATTAAGAAATAGAAATAAGTATAATTTTAAAATGTTTATAATAGTTAAAGTGAAACGCTAATAAAAGATGAATGTTCGTAACATATCTCATTTGTTGAGGTAATTTAAAAGTATTGAATTACTCTCGCAACATTTATTATTATTATTTATTATTATTATTATTATTATTATTATTATTATTATTATTATTAATTATTATTATGATTATTATTAATTATTATTATTATTATTATTAATTATTATTATTATTATTATTAATTATTATTATTATTATTATTAATTATTATTATTATTATTATTATTATTTATTATTATTATTATTATTATTATTGTGGGTGTGTGTATAAGCAAGTACACGACACCACACAAACACCAATGCAGGTTGGTTGCGTGTATACGGAGTAGTATGTGTGCAGGCTGAGCCCAGTAAACAAGTTTAGCTGCACAGACAAAATGTACAGCTGTGAACGCAAAAACAGAGTTTGTGGGTTTTACCCCGCTGGCCCACTAGGTGGTCGAAGAGTGTGTAATACACACTCGTTTGTCAACGATCACCCATCACCACACCATTCTCCACTTAGTAAGTTTCTGGAGAAACTTACGGTGACCTGTGATGCCAGTAAAGTGTGGCGCAGCGTTCACTACTACGCTCACAGATGTCGTTCACGTAGTAGGATCGACAGGTCTCTTCATTTTGGGCTTACCGAAGTTTTCAGGGAGAGTAAGATGGGAAAGGAGTGTACGGGGCACTTGAGGCTGGGGAGTGGGACGCCTTCTAGTTTGAGGTCTCAAGAGCGGAGTCAGGGGTCGAGACGTGGGAAGGCTCATAAGAGGCGATTGGTAGGTTATAGGCGTCATTAAAGGTGGCATAACCAGGGCCTGAGGGTATACTGGTGCCAAGAGCTGTAGATGTGGGGAAATGGGATATCTGGGGGGAGGCATCACAACTTTGGGAAGTGGCATCGGTGTTGTCGCTAGGGCAAGTGACAGGGCGTTATGTGCTGCGAGCACAGCGGCGGTAAATTTCTCCCCCAGCTGCAGTGTTTGATTCTGCAACACATGAGGAATCACCGGTTGCAGTACCCGGGTCTGTACCACACGGAGCAGGCTCCTGTGTGGAAGCCTGAGATTGAGTGGGAGTTTGGAATTTGGATTTGCCGCGCCTTTTGTCCCGTTTAAGCTCCATATAGGAGTGGCTGCGAGCGCGAGCTTCACGCCGAGTGTTGCCACCTGCCCTACGGTTTAAACGGGGACGCTTTGCCGGTTTGCCATCAGCCGGAGGACTCTTAGCACGAGAGGTGGACAGCTGAGGCTCGGGGACATTTTCTGGGGTAGGTGTTGCCGTTAAGTCGATAAGGGACGAGTTATCCACAGCAGCACTTTCTGTCGGTTTGACCTCTTTACGTACTGGCGAGAGTATGCATTGAGGGACCAATGTGGGTTTGGGGGGAGATGAACAGTTGGGGACGGAGTAGGGTCAAGTTCCATCGTCGTCTCTTCCTGGGCAGTTGGTTTGACCAAAGGGCGAAGTAAAGGCAACATGCCTTTCGGGACCGACGAAGCCTACTGGTGCCTCTGCTACTTTGGAAGTTGACAGTTGGTGGTACCGCTTTTGTTGCTGCAGACAGACATTTAAAACCACTGGTAAACAATGTGGCAGTCACTTTCACTCGGCACTTCTAGAGAGGAAGTGGTTCAATCTGTTTAACAGTCCTGAGTAGTGGGAATTCCCCAGAGGGGAGGCCCACTGAGGAAGACAGTTGAGGACCGGGCAAAGGTCCCTTAGATTGAACGTGCTCTACGACTTCGGCAAATGTGTGGGTGTCAATCCACGCATTGTCTAATTGTACAGCAGCCCGAGCTTGAGGTGGTGTCTCCAACAAGTACGCGGTCTTCCTGGGCTGAGGCGCAAAAACCTGAGAAGGAGAGCTATGGACAAGCCGCACTGTACAAACTCAGAGCCCCATGCTGCCACTCCAGGAGCAAGCTGGTACTGTTGAAGGGGCGCACCTTTACCCATGGCAGCAGACTCCACCCTCTGCCTCAGCGTCGATCGCTGTTGCGGTACTCGCAAAGAGTACGACTTGCACACTCTTGTGCAGGTCCGACAGAGGTAGGCGTCACGGATGATGCCGATACTTGATCGGACATAGAGGATACAGGCAATGTCTGCTTCACCGGTGGAGAGGTGGCAGTAGCTGTGGAAGAGGGAGACGGGACAACTTCAGCAGGTGACATCGTGGGAGCGAATGAGGGAGGGGGGAGCGATGAGCGTCTACACGAGGAGATGACGGGGCATTGCCGTTACCGCCCTCTGTTGCTGGGGGTGTAGACCTTAAAAGGGTGTTTCTTCATCTTCTGAAATCTTGGACATGATGGGGCAAAGACTGTCTTGGGACATTTCACCAGTCTATTACCCTACGTGAAATTTAAGTTGAAAGCACCTGATGAACAGCATTGGATGAAGAGTATATAACTGCTGGTTGCATCAAGAGAAGAGTGAGTTTCTAAAACGTGAATTTTACTAGTTTTCTTGACCATAACCTCCGTTTATTTTTGTCTCGTAAACACGAACGAGGGTGCGGTTGCGTCAGCTGTTGTTGCACATTAATATTACAAGTTTGTTTTGTGAGTGGGGCCAGTTCATCTTCCAAAGAAGAAGACGCATCGTATTTATGCGACTGGGAGGCGTCACGAAACAATTTTTGTAATACCTCGTCGTCTACAATGGTTGACATGTCGTCAGTTGCGTGAGCTGACCTGGATGATTCCAGGAGGGGAAGGGAAATTGCAATTGGTTCGAGCTGTTTGACTAGGAGACAGGCCGATGGGGTGCGATTGTGTATTTTCCTTCGATAACGCTTCGGGATGCGATTCTTTATTTTGATCGTGTGTAATTACGATCGAGGAAGAATCGAGCGTGTCGTCTGTGTATGGAGACAACATCCAAGTTCGGGGTGAAGCGTTTGGGGGTGAGTCATCGTTTTTGGGTAAAATGACCTCAGATGACAAGTCAACTATTGGTCCCGAAGGATCATTGACAGAAGTTGAGTCATCTGGGTTGGCTTCTATATCTGTGTAGACATAGGCCGTCTTTAGTCGATCAACTGATACGCGTGTGTTTCGTCCTTATATGTCGATCTCGAACCATTTATCCGTATGGATGAGAACTTTGTATGGTGGGTCGAGTGCCTTATGAGGTGTATCAACACATAGCCATACGTTTTGGGCTGATTTCAGATCAGCTGGGATGTATGAGGGATAGTCGCTGCAGTTGCGGGAGATTTGGGTGAATGCATTTGCACTTTCACAAATGCGTTGTGGAAGGTTGGTTCCGTCAATGGGAGTGATGGTCCTTATAGACGGAGAAAACACTCCCTTCGACCAGGTTACGGAAGGGCTTCACCGCTGCAAAAACAGCGAGTATAACGCAGTTGTATGTTGGATATCGGCGTTTGTTGTCAGATAATTTGCGGGAGAAAAATGCCAAAGGCTCTAGCGATCTGGCACCGTGTTGATAGAGGGTAGCCCCTATCACATGGTTAGACACGTCGGTTGCCAAGACGAGTTGTTTGGACTTGTCGGGATGTGTCAAAAGAGCAGAATTTGATAAGGTCTGTTTGAGGTTGTGGAAGGCAGTTTTGGCAGTGTCAGTCCAAATTATCGGGGTTTTATCACGTTTTTTATTGGAGTGGATAAGCGCGAAGAGTTTACTCTGAATGTGAGTGCAATGTTTAATTGTACGCCGGTAAAAATTCACCATTCAGAGAAAGTGCCTAAGGTCATGAACGGTTTTGGGAAGTGGGAAATTGACAGCTTGGACACGTGTGGGAGTGGGTTTGGTACCTGCGCTGTTGACTCGGTGGCCAAGAAAGGTGAGCTCTTCACGTTCATGTTCGGACTTGTTACCATTGACAGTGTGGCCAGCGTTGTAAATACGCCGAATGACCTCGGTAACACACGCTTCGAGCTCATTGGTGTTGAGGGTGGTAGTGAGGATGTCATCAATATACGCGTAAGTGTAGTCGATGTCTCGCAACAATCCATCAATGTACTGTTGGAAGGTTTGGGTGGCATTTCGAAGTCTGAAGGGCATATAGGGAAATTCGTAGGTACCGAAGGGGGTTATTATGGCTGTTTTGGGGATGTGTTCTTCGGTCATCGGGACTTGGTTAAATGCCCGCACGAGATCTAATTTTGTGAATAGTTTGGCACCAGCTAGTCTTGCGTGGAAATCCATAATATTCGGGACAGGGTATTTGTCGGGGATAGTTCGTGCATAGGGTACTCTGTAGTAACCAAGCATGCGCCATGTTTTGTCGGGCTTCATGTACATATGCAAGGGGGATGACCAGGCACTTTTGGAGGGTCGGCAGTCACCACATTCGAGCATGGTTTGTGAGGAAAGGCAGGCTGTATTTAACTTCTCAGGATGTAGACGACGGGCATGGCAAAACACCAATTGACCTACAGTTTTGATATCGTGGATGACTTTGGTAGGGGAAATCCTCGGGCGTAAGCCTTCTTTACAGGTTAAAACGGGAAATTTATTGAGGATTTTTTGGAATCGACTATATGAGTAGGCGATGGTTAGGCAAATTTCCGGGGGATAGTCGATGGGGCAAGGTTTACCTACAATGGCTAGTCCAGTGGTCTTATCAAGGAGGTGCCCTTTGCTGACATCGTGAAACAGTTGGTAGTGGCTGAGGAAGTCTGCGCCGATGATGGGATCAGCGATATGGGCAATGATAAAGGCCCATTTAAATTCGCGTCGAAGGCCGAGACAATGGGTATTCTCCCGCAGAGTTCTAATTCGGGTGTAGGAGGAAGGGGAAAATTCCTGCTGGATTTGGTTGTGGAGGTTGGACTAAGTGTGCAGCGAGTTGTTGGAACTGTATAGTAATTCCAACACAGCATTGGCTACCTGGGTTCGCAAGTGGCCAGAGATTACCAGGTAGAGCTGAGACTCGCTGGTATTGCCTCTGGCGCGACCAAGATTCTCAATCTGCTGCAGCCAGAGACGCACATTGTGGAAAGCCTGTGAGTAACTGCTCGGATGGGCTTGTAAAGGAGGCGAGGTGGTACAGCTTATCGCAGTGGAATTTGCTTCCTGCCATTGGGATTGCCAATTGAGGATGGGGGACAACCTCAGCGTGGAGCTGTCAACTGGCTGGTGCTGGTTGAGTAGAAGCTCCTCGCCCAAAAGGTAATTGTCGAGGAATGGGCCAAAGTTTACAAGTGTCAAGGACTGTGGGATAGCCAAGTTTGTTGGTACATTCGACAAACGCATACTGGTATGTGGCATTGAGTGGACAGCAGTTGTGGGGTTGGGCTGGTTCTCCATCCTCCTGGAAGGATTGCTGACTGTGGCCTTCGCAGGTGTCAGTGGGAGAACCAGGTCGTCGATGGACAACGGGATTAGTTTGGAGGCCATGGTGGTAATTGAAATAAGAGGCTAAGATTTTATTTTCCTCATCAATTGCTGATTGCCGACAGTTTGAATCCCTTTGGGATGGCTTGTCAGTACTTGCGTACTGACGTCGAGCCTGGGAAGAGGAGGGGGAAAATGAAAAAATAGGGAAATGGAATGGGAAGGAGAAGGAGAAGGGGAACCTTCTCCATCGGCAGTCAAATGCCAACTGATTTTTATGGACGTTGGTCGGTACTTAAGTACCAACGAGCAACGAGGGAAAGGGGAAGGAGAAGGAGAACCTTCTCCGTCAGCTGACAAGAGCCGACAGAGTTACTTCTTCAGATGTTGGCGGGTATGCCAACATTTGAAGAGGGGCATGGTTTTGGAAAATCAGCTGATGAAAGCCGATTGGTTGTTTCCAAGCTATTTGGAAGCGGTGGGGAAGGAGGTGACGGTTCCTTCCCCTGTTGACGGTGAAACGTCAACAACAAAAATATAATACTTACGTCGGAGGTCACCACTTGTGGGTGTGTGTATAAGCAACTACACAACACCACACAAACACCAATGCAGGTTGGTTGCGTGTATACGGAGTGGTATGTGTGTGGGCCAAGCCCAGTAAACAAGTTTAGCTGCACAGATGAAATGTACAACCACAAGCGCTAAAACAGAGTTTGTGGGTTTTACCCGACTGGCCTGCTAGGTGGTCAATGAGTGTGTAATACACACTCGTTCGTCAATGACCACCCATCGCCACAATTATTATTATAATTATAATTATTATTATTATTATTATTATTATTATTATTATTATTATTTCTATTAGAATTTGAATTTGCATTTTGATTTGAACTTTTGTTTGAATTTTGATTATAATTATTATTTTGATTTTTATTATTATTGTTGTAATTATTATTATTATTGTTATTATCATTATTTTGGGGATTTTTAGTTTTTCTGGATTCCTGAGATTTCTAAATGTTTGCTTTTGCAGTGCTCATCTTTTCCATCTCAGCTCCTCATTATGGAAGAGACTGAACTAACAATTTTTTCTTGTTTTTTCTCCAATTTTCCATTTTAAAATTCTTCAATGTTTTTTTCTAATTGTTCTATTTTTGCTCACAGAAGAGGATCTGAGTGGCCAAATAATTTATCTTTTAAATCTAAATAATTTGAAAAGGCTTTACCTAACTCTTGAAGCATAGTAGGTTTTTCTCTAATTAAAAATTCCCTTTTTTTCAGGTAAATTTGCAATAATTTTTTCAATAATACGTTCTTCCGTTATGCCAGATTCTATTTGTTGTATTTATTTTGCTACGACTATCATGTATACAGGGAAATTAGATTCACCTTTATACTTTCTTTCTTATAATAATTCTCTTAATTAAAGCTTACTTCTCACAAAAATTTCTCATATTTTTGTTTTTGTATTTTGCCAGTTATTGCACTCAGGGTAATCCTGAATTTTATCTTCAAACATTTGTTTAGCTAGACCAGAGAATGCAATTTTTATTTTTTTAATTTTTAGATTGGCATCCCAATTAAAAGATTCAGCTTCATTTTCAAATCCCTTCAAAAATGAGATTATATCTTCGCTTGGGGTATGTCCATTGTGACATCTGATTACCCGTAGCCTTCCCCTCTCGTCACCACCAATTGTACTACTATTACAATAGGGAACGGCTCTCGAATTCTAAGTTTATAATAAACATAAGATAAACGGGAAGTACGTCAATTCCCCAATGGAAATAAATTCCCCAAACATACGAAACATCGAAGACACGTTGATCAACTATTATTTAACGATGTGGTGACGTGTATAATTACGATTTCGATCATCGGTGAACCAATCTTTGTCTTTTTGACTGTCCACGTTTTTGGCCTAAGTGTGAACAGTCAGTCTCATTCTGTACATGATAGTTTTCCATTCGTCGTGAATATGAAATATTATTCACAACATAATACAGCTTTTTAATACGACATCAAGTCACCTTTTGAATTGTTTTCACCAATACTTTCAAATGTGAACATCAATAGTAACCTAAATAGTTTGCGATACTACTTCTCCAATTTCAAAGACGAATATTCAATCGAGATTTGTTGGTTCACCAAACTTCGAGAACCATGAGGCGACATGATTTATAACCTGCATGACCTGATACTAGTTACCATATTTGTAAGTAATCTTTTTGATTGTAATAAAACATAAACTGTAATAATGGGTCGGCCAACTTATTTATTTCCAACTACATAAATTTGCCCAACATTCTTCTAAGGCCTCGAGAGCTATTGCTGGTGGGCTGGCAGCCTAACTGTTTGAGCTGGTTTGTGGTTTCGAATCTACGACTAATCGAGACTTATTGATATACTTCGAATTGTGATATCATTCCCTATACTCGGGATGTACGTTCATTTTTGGACCCTACACCATAAAGAGAGGGTCTAACGTTTATTGCAACTACGTTTGAAATATTTTCTTTGGAAATATTTATTGATTGGGAAGAGGATATTTTTTCTGCAATATGAGATGTGCAGGGAGTCTTAGGATTTTCCAAATTTTAGTAATTTCAGTTTCTGGACCTGGGAAATCTTCGTCAGATTTCTCAGAGGACTCAGAAATGTTATTTAAATTTATTATTGATTTGGTTCTAGGAACAGGAGTAGGATTTTACAGATTTTCCGCTAAAGGGGTAGAAAAGATAATGGGATCAAAATATTTTCATACGATAGGATTTTCAAGTTCCAGAATTTGTTCACAAATTTTTCTTGTTGTTTGAACAATTATTTTAATCTTTTTTGGAGTTAAAAGTTTTTGTATTTCTTTCCTTGAGATAATTCTTTGTAAAATTTCTTCTTTAATTTTTGTACTAGAGAATGTATTTTTATATACGTTAATATTTAAATTTTGGCATACGTTAATTAGTTCAAGATTTTTCGCTTCAATAAGCCATTTTTATTAGAATTAAGCTCAGCTAAATTTTCCCAATTTTCACTCATAAACACCAATTTTTTTTGCGTTTAAAATTAAAATATACTCTTACATTTAAGAGGAAATGTGATTTATAATTAATATTAATTTTTACTTTTTTCCACTTGTTTGTTTTCACAGGAGCTTGAGATGTCCGTTGTTTGCTGGTTTGCCGCTGGAACGTAGATTTGTAGATGTTTCTTTTACACCTTGGCTGTTGTTTTTGTATATAAATTTTATATTTAGTTGTATGTTGGCAGTTTTATTTCTTTCCACAACTGACCTTTTTTCACTTATTTAGCCTGTACTTCCTTTCCTCAAGAGTGTGCCTTACGCATTTCTCATTGAATACTTAACTAGAGGTTTCAAGGTTAACAAAGTACTTCGGATCAGAGGAATTGAAATACCAGCTCGATTCAGCAGCTCTGGAATTTTCTTTGAAAGCAGATACTGGAGCGTGGGTTTGATTCGCTTTAGGAGACCAGTTGGGTGCCAATAATGTAACTGCCAAAAGAAGTCTAATTGTATCTAGATTGGACCACTTTCAGTGTTATACCTCACGAACGAATACATGTGACAATATTCATTTCTAGTTTAGTATTTAGAATTTAGTTGTCTTTTAACTATTGTAGATCTTAACTTTTGTTGAGACTCAAATATAAAACACAATTAATATTTTAACATTTTATTGAACTTTAACATAAAATTGGGATTAATTCACAAAATATTTTTAGAACATTTAGTTAATTTAACATTAAATGATTTGAGCTGAGCTTAAAACTAAACTGCTCTGAACTAAACTGAATTGCTCATAGATTGTTAGAGTTTATATACCAGTTTAGGGTACATGGTGTACGTGGCTGGATATAGTGAATAGACTATGTGAGGTGAAAGTTTTTTGAATTAGGGATTTGTTGATTAATTATAATATTTAGGGACAGAAATATTTGGTCTCTGTTTATAGAGACAATGTTTCTTTGTTTATCATGTTTCAAATGGGACTAATTAAGGAAATAATTTAGGTTGTTTACTAAAATAAGAATGGGATATTTCGATAAAATTTGAATACCTGAATTTCTGGTATTGAGACATTGTGAACGAATATTATTCGTATTATCTACAAAATATATGAACATATACATTACAGTTTCCAGAATTCCCTGAAATCAACCAATCAGGAATGTTTACTGAAAAATTAACTGTGAGTGGCCAGTTTAAAGTTTATTGATATATTAGCTTCAAAAAATAATTATGAGGAATAATTAAATTTAAAAAAAAAAAAATGAAACCGACTGCGTTTAGGAACATAAAACATAATAGAACTAAAATGTTGAAAACAAGTTTTCTAGGTTTTGAAATTTTAATTTTTTATAAAATGGATTTATAACCAATGCAGTCCCTGGCACAAATAGCTATTGATATTAATATGAAGATCAATACTGGATTGAAATCAATAGGCCTGTGGAGACTTTTTGACACAATAGGTATATAAGTATTTAAACATTCTTAACAATTGGTACCTCAATGTTATAAATAGATGTAATAATGCTGTGTATTAGAATATTGTCAAATCTATGTTAAATTTACCACAAATGGCATCAGAGAAATATGTATTAAAATGAAATCTAATTGCTTGAATTATAAATTTGCATTTTATATATATATATACAATACATATGTATGTATGTAACTTGAAAAATATTTGTGCCAGCAACTGCGTTAGTTGTAAATCCAATTTATAAAAAATTAAAATTACGAAACCTAGAAAACTTGTATTCAACATTTTAGTTCTATTATGTTTTACATTCATAGAGGCAGTCGGTTTCATTTTTTTTTTCAAAAATTTAATAATGTTTCATGATTTACTTTCTACATTATGGTATATTGTTAATATTAACATTTATATGTACATATAAATGTTTATTATATGCCGGATACTTGATTTCAACATGGATCTTTTTAATTATACCATGTCAGTTTGTTAAAAGGTATTGAGGGCATCCATCGGGAGAGAGGTATGATTTAATTGAAAGTGTGTTTCCCATAATGAGGTAAATCATTTTGATAGATAGCCTTTTCCGGTCCTAAATTAAAATTCAAAACATGTTTGCAAAAATTTGGAGGTTTTGGTGATACAAATCCGAATCATGGCTGGCTCTCCACTTACTGCATTATTTGAACAAAATTTTTACTTTTGGTAAGTTTTTAGTGTGATTTTGTGTTTGCTTTATGGTTTTGGTTGTGGTCACACGAGGTCACCCCATTTGGCATACCACAAGGTGAGTCGAGGTGATGCTGAGTAAATCTTTCTGATTTATCCATCGCAAAACAACTTCTGATGATGCCATCATTCACAGATAACCAAACTAAAAATTACCAAAATTTCAGAATAACTATTTCAAGATCAGCTCAATATCAACATGAAGAAAAAATTTTTTAATTCCATCTTTTTAAAAAAATTTACAACTTTCACCCTTTATAACAGTGAAAGGAGGACACTGAAAATGAATAAAAATTAAAATTATTTAGAGTTGTTCATTTTTTGTTTTCTTTCATTTCCTCATTCGTTCCAGAAAAAACAACACATCATTACGATCCCCACTTCGTTTTACATTACCATTTTCTCCTTCCACTTTTTTTAATGTCCTTATCTACTTCTTCTCATACAAATCACAAATAAAACATTGGTAAAGAGTAGGTGGTGGACACTTTTTCAGGACCTAACTCTGATTTTCAATGCTAAATATTTTGTTCATCAACTGTGATTTGAACTGTTATTCTGCAAGTGATTATTATTCAATAATTTTAATTTTTTTGTCCTAGATTCCCAACGTAGATACAAGGGCTTAGGATTTATTTTTCATAAAAATTGAGTGATACATCGACCATAATTATATGAGGTACCAGCTGATTTCAAATTTTTAGTTTTCAATTGGATTGAAATACTCACTGAGTTCTTTATGAACCAAAAAGAGAAGATGATTTTTTTCAACAAATTGATTCGACCATGTGTTTATATGGCTTCGAGTTCACATTCTCTGTTCATTTTTAGACTGATTCACTTATTTGTCTTTCAGTCACTCTAAGAAGGGGTTAGAAAAATTGTTTCTCAAAAAATTTAGTAATACTTCGTTGATTACTATTTATTTAGGGGTTGGATTGAAAATTTTCAGTTCATATTTGGACTAAACCATTCATGAAGCAAATTCTTTTAAATTTTTTGGAAAAGGACATTGTAATATAAAATCTAAATTCGTAATAGTGCAAAAAAATTTTCCAATCTACTTGAATGACTAGATGTAGTGCTACATCAAAATTGTCATTTCCAATATTACATAAGTAACCTTCTTGCATAGCCCCGTCATTTAATCCATAAATTATGATTTGTTTTATTACTATCCAGCCGTTTTCTCACGCTTTCTCTTGAAGCCATCGCTTTTTTCTGCCAGCGGATATTTTCAACTGATAACTACAAATATACATGGAAGATTCATCTAAATGCAATAGCTTTTTACAGCCAGACGATAATGAATCCCGAATATATACCAGTAACTTTCCTCAAACCGGAAAATGCAAATTATAATTATGGTACTCAGAAAGTATACAAACAAATGATTCCATGTTACGGACAACATAGACCAATTAGGTCAAACTGGAAATTGGACGATTATTACGATACATTTTTTGTATCAACAGTCAGAATTTGGAATATCGTTTATGTATTTAGAAAGGCAATAAGATTAAAACGAGAGGTATTTGTGATCCATCAAAGAATTGAACTTCCAATGGACGAACAATATATTTTTTCAGAACTACAAATTACAGAACAGGCTTACAAAATGGCTTCCATTTTAAACTCGGTTCAAACAATAAACTATGACCAAGAGGTCGTCAAAAGAATATATGTCAACGAAATGCCTCAAGATGAAAATACTCCATTTGAGTGAGTACTTACCTAATTTCTTTTTTTATAATCTGAAATAAAAATTTATTCAGAAAAATAGGCCACAGTGAGATACGCGGATTACGAGAATTTGCAAACACTCTTCATTTTAGAATTAATTGTCGGTAAATTGTGGCCAAATTATAAAATTTAGTTTAAAACAGACCATATTAATTGGAGCCATCTTTTTGTATTGATTGTGGCTCTCCTGAGGGTATGAATAATTGTTGCCTTTGTGAAGGTATGAATAAATTGCAACCTACTATCTTATATTTGTGACATACATTATAATATCAGCCTTTTTTGCATTATTAAAAAAAAACGGTTGAAATTAGTTACAGTTGGTATGGGTTTTAACAAAATTGATGGGAAATTTGACCGATACTCTGATAAAGCGAGTATTGATTTTTTCAAGGTTTGTTTTTGTGAAGGATGGCTAAAGCAGATTTTTAATTCTCAACAAATAATAATATTTAAAGATGATGAATGAACTAACTAATGAAAAATTTTTCATCAAAAATTCTGAACTTATAATTAGGTACCTACTCTTTTTTTCAATGGGGTTTCAATTTACAAAAATTTGAAAAACAAGGCAATAGAAAAGAAATAATGTGTTCTCAAAAAGAAATATATTTCCTTACCTGATTTGGTGTTAGTATGCCTATGTGAAAAATTCTCCTTCAAAAATACGTAGGTAGATATGTATTGTATTAGATGTCTGTTTTAATTTTAATTCGAGGAAAATTTTGACATTTTTTTGAGTTTATTTTTCAGAACAGACACTGTGATTGACCGCAATTCATACAAACTACAGCTACAGTTTGTCCAAATATATTCCGTAGTTTGTATAATCGCAGTCAACAGCTCACATGTTCTTCTTGGTCTCAGTTCATAAGCAGTTGAAAACATGTTGGACCAGAATTCGCTAGTCACCTTATCAGAAAACTCTTCTTTGGGCGCAACAAATCCACAGTTTTTGACTTTTGGGGAGATGGTGATGATTCACAGCGAAGAAATCTCAGGTGATGTCCTATAGTGTAACAAAAGTTCGGCCGGATTAAATCGTGATCCACCCAAAACAAATTTTGGTATTTGTCTTGTCCTGACCCATCCTGAATTCAATTTATGAAAAATTAACTCCATTTTCATTTTATAATTTAAGATTGATCTGTAAAATGGTTTTTTTCTTTAAAAATTTTACCATAAACCTTCGACCCTATCTATAATAGCAAATTTCTGGCACACGTTGAAGAAAAGCTTGTTACGCCATTGGTGATTTCCCAACTCAATAATATTGCGTAGAATTTTTTCGGTGGGTAAATGAGACAAAATTACTCGATTCCTCAGTAAGGAAGAATGCTCTGATCTGATTTAAAATAAAAACTAAATACCGAAATTAATTTTACAGTATGGTAATTTATTATTATAAAGACCACAGACCACTGGTAGGAGATGATGCAATGCTAAGCCCAGATTTGATTATAGTCATTGATACATAAACTTTTAATTTCAAAAACTAAATTTCTGACTATGTTTCGTTGATAAATTTCCAAAAATTATTATTGATAGATAAGTAAGTAAAAGAAATAAGTAGGTTTACCTACATATAGTTGATAACTATTTGTTCCAAATGTTGTAATTACCTATATACAAATATCGTGAATGTTACACGTTGTGAAATACCTTACATCGTGAAAGAGATTACATTACAGAAAGTAGTCTCTAGTTATTTGTGTATTCATCAACTTCGTACAAGAGTACACACATCTAACCTGAAAGTTATAAATCTTCTTCTAAAATGGAAATAAGAGGGGCCACGGACTTACCTCATCACATAAATTTTTCAGAAAATATTTTCCTACCCAGCATTAGTTACCTCAAGATGATAACCGAAAAAATAATTTCTCAAGTCTGCTTGGTTTTGAGAGGAAAGCAATTCTAAGACTGAATTGAAATTTCCCAAGAATAATTGTTCAATTTGTGGGTAAAATAACGGCTCATTTATAAATAAGTCTTATTTCTTCACATACCATAGCGTGAATATTCGAATAATTTGTTTTCCTTACCCTTGCTCTTGCCAGGGACAGGAGCTGCCAAGGCAACTCCTGCTCATCGCAAGGACGCTCCTCAAACCCCTCACCATGACAGTAAACTAAGTAGGTACGCTGAGATACAAGTTGCTATTAGTCAATCAAACACGCACCGTGTTTTAACTGGTGTAATCAGGAATATGATATTGGTGTTGCATTCTGACAATGACACAATACTGTGGTGAATAACTTAGCTACTTTTTTTGTCGTAAAAAAAAAAAGGCATACAAATCATTTTTATCGGATTACCTTTCTGTCATACATCGCAGATTATAAGATGAGAAACATATAAAAAACATATGAAAAGGTAACTACTAAATTATTTAATGAATTTTTACTATTAAAATTATGAAAAAGTTGTAATTACAGACGAGATATCTAGTTAGCTAATTCTCATATCTATAGCTCCATTACCTTGCTACCTTGCTACGTTTTATGATAAAAGTTATGGTGTCAGGGTATGACTTCGGAAATTTTTTCTACTAACCCTACTATTAGTAATTATTATTCAAGAGTTTTTTGATCCTAACAAGAAGATAAGTATCTTCTATTTAATCGAATTCTTATTCTCGAGAAGAAAAATATTAATTGTATATTTATCTCGTTTGATTCTGTTCTTAAGTGTTTAAAGGATTTACAGCAATCAAATGAAATTTGTTGATACATTTGATATATTTTTTTATGTGTTTGTGAGAGTGTATGTGGTTTATACTGGCCACTGGCCAATGTCAATTGTTTCATTGCCATATAAATTTGGCAGCTGATAACGCCTCCACAATTTTTCCTTGTTTTCCAATTTCATTCCTTTTCTTCTCACAGCTACTCTCCTTCTGCCTCCTTTCTTTTAATTAATAGATTCGTACATTCCGTCTTAATTTTTTCTTCTGTTCAGGAGGGAAAGTAGAAAATAATTTTTGTGGAATACCAAATTGATTTATAAACGTCTGAAATGTGTCACCTCCACTTACATTATTATCTTATTAATCAGTGATAATTCGTAGGAATAGACAATTGATAGAACCATTCTGAATTTTTTAGATTATGCAGGTGCTAACCAGTCTCTTTGAAAACGAATTATTACCATCTAATAGTCTTCTCCAATCCATCATTTTCACCATAATCCATATTTCAAAATTATGTTTCGAATAGTTGGAGACATTGCAAACTTCAATAATTCTCTTTGTTAGTGAAATATAATTTTTCTCTTTCTTCATCCCATCCTGAATAAACAGTCAACCGTCATATAAACTCATTTTTAAGGTGAGATTAATTCATTATTCTTCTCACTATTCTTTCATTTCTTTCCCATTTTCATTTCATTCTTATTAGTATGGATGTATTATTGATTTTGTTGATTATAGTTAATTAGAATGGATGTTTGGTTAGGCATCATTGCAACAGTTTGTGTTTTGTCAAAGTTCAGTATTCAGTGTAAATATAAGTTAGTGTATTGATTCTATGAACAGGCTGTTGATCATAATTTTGAATAAAATAAAAATTTCATAAATTTTTAAATCTGTAAATTAGTCTATTGTCCAGAAGTTTTTAATTGTAGAGCTAAATAGATCAAAGATCCAATAGCTATTTGAATCCTAACTTGAGTTTTAGCTATAATCAAAGAACAGAGTTAATTTGTCACAAAAAATTCGGTAATAAAATGTATACTAACCTGAGATACTTATTTTAGTAATACTTACCTTTTTATTAGTTGATTGCTCCTATGAATTTTTCGGAACTGAAACAGAAAATAATGGACAATTAATTTTTCAATAGAAAAGTGTTTTTACCTAAAAGAAAAATTTATTTCTTGTAAAATAAAAGTATCAAATAATGAAATTTAATGCACCTAAAAATTACCAATCGGGAAATCTCCTATATCTGTTATCAGTTCCATAATCCAGACCTAGCTTAAACCTTCGAATGAAATCACATTTAAATTATTCCAGGAAATTTGTTGAGTTTTTTCAATCCTGATTTTTTGGTGCTTACAAAATAAAATTTACCTCCATTCAAATTTGGGTCAACTACTTCGTCAATCTGGTTAAATAAATAGTCAAAAATTTTATGTCTGCGTTATGGATCTTTATTGGTCAGTGCTGGTTGTAGAAAATTAATCAAACCAATTGAGCTGGTCAAAATCAACAAAGAAAGTAATTATTGTAAAACTTTACCCATTTGTGTATTTACATTTATCCATTTTTCAAGTTATGTGTCCTTTCATTGCAGTAATTACGAATATAAATTTTCATACCTAGTTACTTTTATGGTTCAATGTAATTTGGTGAACATGTTCTAATTTCTTCCTAATTTTAATTGAAATGATGAAAAAGTAAGTTATATACAGGGAGTCAAGGCAGTATAAGGCGGTATTAAAAGATTCTGCATGTAATTGACGTCGAGGATTTATGTCCATAATTCCTGGCTTATCCCGACACTAAATTAATCTTTTGTCTTAAAAGAATTCGTAAATGGTAAAACTGGTGAGAGTAAAAAATGTGCGATGTGATGCCTGTTACTAATTTTGTCTTTGACAGATGTACCTCCCCTTGTATACCATAAGATGTCTAAAATATAATTTTTTGCTAAACTTCCTCCGATAAATGTCCTTTTTTTAAAAGAATATTTTCAAAAATAAATTATACCAATATAATAAAGGCCATAGCATGAAAGTATACAAAAATATCACACTGATATTGCCTTATGAATCTCGACTTGACCAATGTCAGTTTTTTCATTTAAACATCATTAAACGCCATAAACACGAACAATAAACTGGCAAAAGCATGTAAGCATATAATGGAAAAGTAAAAATTGTGTGTGATGCTAGAGCTAAGTTACAATATATTATAATTATACGAGCTAACTAGCCGAAGTTTCACTTACCTGTTGTCTAATAATTGTTCTAACTCTCTGTTTATGGACCTAAATGAAACCCCATGAAAAACTAAAAAAGCGTATAACAATACGTGCTAGGGTGAACTGAAACATTTAATGAGATGAACGTTTTAATGAGTCTTCATTTTACTGAGTTTCTCTTTTAAAATGTAAAAAAAAAAAAATTTGGAAATACCTTTCAGCCAATCCGCGCCGGAATTGCTAACATATTGCAATAAATTATAGTTAATAATTTTTGTGAATTTCTTAGTTATTGTTTTTGAAATCAAGCATTTTATAACCAAAATGATATCCCAAATAGCTACATAGTAAGTATCGTTTGGCCGATCCGCACCAGAATTAGTAAAACATTAGAACAGATCGTAGGAAATATTTCTCCTGAATTACGTTCCTATTGGTCCAAAAGTAGGCATTTTATAGTGAAAGTAAAATAAAAAATAGTGTGACTGGAAGTACCAGTCGGCTGAGGCGCACCAAAAATTACGGCAAGTTTAATAGTTTATAATGAATATTTGTTATAAATCTCGTAGCTATTATTCGGAACGACAGAAAACAATATTATAGTCTACCCCAAGTGATGTGTTTGACGGCGTTCATATTGTATACACACAGAACCTCACACCTTCTCACACAAACATATTTTATTATTTTCCCTTTCTTCGCTCCTTCACAAAATTGGCACTGAGATTTACACCGATAATTGAACATCGTTTTAGTTTTTACTCCTGTAGACATTAAAAATATGTTCCACTCTAAAAACGAAACAGAATGAGAGAGAGAGAGATTGAGAGAGAATAATATCCACCTCACAAAAAAATACGATGAGAAGTGTTATTCTATTCTCTTTTATTACTTTTCTGTTGTTTCGAAAAATGTTTTGTAGGTTCTTTGTTTTCACATAGGGTAAAAAGTTGTAAATTTGCCTCCAGAGGGCTAAGGACTTTCCTGATAGCTATAAACCTTAATTGAAATAACACAATTTTTTCTGGAAAATCTTATACAAATCCGTCCAGAGGTTCTGGAGTAATAGTGTTTCCTACAGTTTTCGGTCCATAGTATTTTATAATAGGTAGAGAGGTGATAGGTAGTAAGTTTACATGTTGACTGGTGAACCGAGTTTCACACAAAATAAAATGGAGAGCTACGAATAAAGTGGATCAGAGGTAGTGTTTATTTGTGTTTGCATTAACGGACATACACCACCACATGTACATAATTATATCTTATAAAGACGTTTTACAACTGAGCAAGTGCATGGTATCCGAACCTTTTTTGTTGAAAGAGGTTAAGAGGCCTAGCATATGAAATGAGGGTAAGGGAAAAATTTTAATTTCGAGACAAACGTATTGGAAGTTTGAGTTTGATGTTATTCTGAATAGGTAGAAGCTACGATATTTTAGTAATTAAAGTATAAAGAAGGCGTTAATCTAGTTCTCATATCAGTTTTTATAGTACCTAGCAGTATTTCATTTTCGCTATTTTTGAGGTATTTGACTACAAGTAAGCAATTTTATTAATTTTAATGAAAAATTTGTGCCTTCAAACACTTTTCAATCTTTTCATTTCCCTCCATTTATGGTATCTTCATCCCATCAGATTAAAAAAATTGCAAGAAAAAAGTTGGAACCTTTCTAATATGATACTAATTCAAAAAATTGAAAATTTTGTAAAAAACAAATTTCAAAAATATGCTTTTACTCTGTAACCGTTCAACAATTTTGCGGATAAACAAAATTAAATGTTTAAAAAAAAATTAAACAACAGACCCTTGAAATCACCGAAAAGAGACAGAGTTCTGCCCACCGAAATGGAAGTAATGCAACGAATTTCATAGTTAGTGCTGTGTGATTTTTTGAATTTTGATTAATAAGGTCTTAAAATATAGTTTCGTTGCAGTGAAAGTGTTATTTAGTCCCTTTTCCTATGTGAGGCCTCTTTATTAAATTTCAGTTGCATATTCTCTAAAACAAAATAAGAAAATATGCGGTCGACGATTTCAGGAGAAAAACGTGTGCCCAACTAATAATACAAAATATGCGTATATTTAAAATCGATAGGAAAATTATTCCATGAATTAGCTTGGATAATGAAGCTATGAACTGAAAAGATTACTGCTATAAAAATTAAGAGGTATCTAATCTTGTTTCGTATTGCGGTGATTATCCATTTTCATATTACTTAAAACAAAAAATGTACCTACTTCAAAAACGATTTTTCTTCTAATATCTTATCCGATTAAAATAGGCAAATAACATTGGGCCTTCAGGATTCCGATCAACTAACTGCAACAGTGAAATACATCTTGACAAACCTAATTTGTTTGGACATCCGCACTCTGAAAATATAGAACTTGGTTCCATTTAGATAATCAAAGCAAAATAAGTTGGGTAAATAACCGACTGGATGAAAATAGTTTTATATGTTCACTACGAGTTAATTGATTAAACTAGAAATTTATAATTTTGTTTCCATATTCTCTCTGAGGCCTATACAAATTTCCATTCGTAAATATTTTCATTAATTTTGTGAAATTTTTACTTATAGAGATCCTCTATTGAGTTTGGATCGAGGGAAAAAGGTCACTGTATGTTTATCAATCTTTATGGACAAATTTTACAAAGACGAAGGTTTTGTATTTGATGAAGAAGGATTTTTCAAATATGATACGACAACGGTTCAAAAACGTCTGCCGAATAAAAAAAATACGTTATTTGTACACTGGCAACTCATGTATCCGTGTGGTGCAAAAAAAATCAAGAAAACACCGAATGGACTTTATGATTTCTATCTATCGAGTGGACGCCGACCGAATTCCATATTCGTGTATAAGTCTATTTATAAGAAGCGCGTTTATGTTTCGCCAGTGTATTTCATAGAAAACTTTGATTTCACTCATTTGACACCATCAAGTCAAAATGATCTCTAAGGTATATCTGACATATATCCCTAAATTTATCAGAATGTTGCACCTAACTAATCTTTGATTGTCTCCATAAGCCGAGTAAACTAAGACTACAATATAATAAAATTAAACAGATTATTAGTATTGTTTTTCATTTCAACAAATGTTTCAATTGGAGAGGTCTGTAATAAGAAATATCTATACTTAGGTAATACTGAACCTGATGTTGGATGGATTGATTAAAGCTGAGAACATTCCTTGATCTATCAACGTTTACAGAGAAATATTGAACAATTCAAATAAAAAACCGTGAAGTTTTAACGCTTTTCTTCCGAAAAACTAATGAATATTACAAACCATAAAAACAGTCGAGGCAACAATAGTTCTCAAGATAACATAGTCTGCTAATTTCCATCGATAATGACGTTCCTTATGTCATTTTATGCCGTAAATCAAAGAAATACACTTACTTCAAACAACAAACATAACTGTTTTGTATTGTAGTTTTTTATTTTTGTTTTACATTTTTCTCCGAAACATTTAACCACTGGGCAACAAACACTTATCAGAAAACTTTAGTACCTACTATTTCTTTTGTATTTTTTATTTTTCAAAACACAAAAAACAGACTTTTCTCCAAAAAATGTTTCATTTCCAGGTTTTTTGGGCAAACTACTCTACTAATAGTAGTAGACACCAAATTTCTATCAGACTTGTATAAATGCATTTGAACATGTATCGTGAAAATTTTAGTCCAATCCCTTTGATAGTTTTTTTGAAAATCTTGGAAAAACATTTTCCACAAATCTTTGTTCTCCAGTTTTCTCAGAAACTACTGGACCAATGTTATAAGCACAAAATTTCTTTCAGATCTGGTCCTATATAAAATGTTTAGGCGTGAATTTTTCAGCTCTATATTACTTTGGTAATTTTTCTATACGCGTGTTACATCACCGGGTTTATGGTAGGTACTGATTATGGGGTCCGTACCAAGTGTGGGGTATCACTGTATTATTTAAACTATTATTGCAGTCTGCTGGAAAAAAATTTAGTTCAGTTAGTATAACTGTTTTATTGCACCAATCAGCCAAAAACGTCAAAAAAACATGCCTAATACGAATTTTCCTCTTCCTTTGATTTTTATCAATGTACTCTTAAAAGTTTTGAAATTTTTCATAATTTTAGGACAAAATACTTACCTACTAATTGAAACTTTAAATTAATGTGATCAATATCAACAGAAAATTTGAACATTTGGCTTTTGTTTCTAAGTATTGTAAATCCTGTAAGTTGATTCATTCAATTTTTCTGATTTCATCGAATCAAAATTGAGATGGTGAACCTAATATGACGTAACAATCATTTAGGTTTAAAACAACAAATAATGGAGTCAGAATATTTGTGGGGATTAGACATCACTCTTATGAGGTTATAGGCTCGGCCTATCGATGACAGTCGTCACCATTGTTGACAGATAATTGTGCATTGCACGTTTAAAAATAAATGTATGTTTTTTTGTACTTATCTATCTTTGTAAATAGGAAAGTTACAAATCTCGGTCCATGACAAATCAAGAGATAACAATCTCTGCAATGTCACAAACCAACTTTACCATAGCCATAGCAACTGTAAATTACGAAGAATTATCAACACATCAGCCTATGTAATTAGTACATAGGTGTGTATGTGTGCGTGTAGGGAGCCGGATATACAAGACCAGAAAATATTAGGCTAAATAAAATAGAAGAGGAATAGATGTCTAGAAATCATATGACTAGGTGTGACAATTGACCAAAACAAATTTTCCATCAAATCTTTGAGGAGTAGAAACATACCAACTCCTCCAACAGATCAACAAACATGATCTGCCCCAACTTTTGGCAATACATCTAGAAATACTGAAAATATTAGCTAACAAGGTCCAATAGCACAGCCAACCAAAAACCCACCCACCATGTCAGTAAGTGGATCTTCACAACCCATGCTGACTCCGGAACTAATAGCTCAATTGGTCCAATTACTAAACAACAGGACTGAGCAAAATACAGCTTTCTATCAACGGAGGATCGATATACTGGAATTCCTCCCCAATGAAGTCGATGTCTGGTTGACACTGCTCGATGAAAGATTTAAAACTGAGAACATTCAAGCAGACCAACAATCTACACACATTTGTGGAGGCATGCCCCCACAAATAATAAGACAAATCCCAAATATCATGGACTGCACTCAGGGAAAAACTGATAAATATTCTTGGTTCTGTAAATAGGTAAAAAAATGTCTTTCACAAAACAAAAAATGAAATAATAGATGAAATAATGGGTGGAATGAAAATAAGGGACGATAAACCATCCATTTTCATGGCTAAATTATGGAAGAAGACCAACTACATAGTAGCCCCTTCTGTCATAAGTAACAAATTTTGTAAGTAACTCCCCCAACATGTTGTACAACTGGTCTAGACTACTAAGCCAAAAATGCTGATAATGCACTACAGTACTTGAAAACACTCACCTTCGATTAGTGCAGTATCAGTAGAGAAAGGAGAACTTACACAGCTGAGAGCACAGATTTCCCAGCTAACTTCACAAATGCAAAATAACAACAACAAAAACCAAAACAAAAATAAAAATATTAACCAATGGAACAACCGGTCTAAAAGCAGACATAATGATTACAAAAACAGACATAATGATAACAAAAATAGACAAAGCCGATCAAAAGATCGAAGAGACGGTAGTTCATGCAGGGGCTAGAGTCCCACTACCCCTAAAAAGAGAAAATCTTCACCCAAATCTCCTTCTTTCATATAGATTTGTAGAAGCCGCCATTAAATGTAATAATAAGTTCCAATGGTGGGGCTGGACTTACAAATCTGAAGCATCAAACTAACACGAGGAGCCATCTATGTGGTTGAAGAACCCCTTGGAAAATTACTCATGCCACAGGTTCTTAAGGGACAGGAAAAGTAGGTGAAAGTATCTAATAGACTCAGGTGCAGATCTAAGTATATTGTCAGAAAATAAAAAACACAAGATGCATTTTCCAAAATACCACCTCTGTACTGTGAATGGTCAAAACCTTTATGCCTATGGACTAGAAACAATCAAAGTCAACATCAGACTGTGAAGAGACATGACTTGGTCTGTTACAATTGCGGATGTCCTAAATGCAATCCTTGACGCTGATTTCCTAGCACACTATGGCCTAATCATTGACCTCAAAAATGGTAAATTGATTGATAATGAAACAAAACTTTGTGTGAATTGCAAAAAAAAACTAGTGCCTCAACTTGATACAGCAATTTCCAGTTGTAGTAAAGTCGATGAATCATTTTTACAGATTCTGTCAGACTATTCTGGAATTACCCAACCATCAATTTTCAGGAACCCTACATATAAACAAGACACTTCATTACATACAAAAAAAGGGCTGCCATGCCATGCTAGAGCAAAAAGGCTTCTGCCAGATGAAATCAAAGCAGCAAGGGAATACTATGACAGAATAATAAAAGAAGGTATTTGCAGACCTTCAAACAGTTCATGGAGTTCCCCAATCCACTTGACTAAGAAAGTAAGTGGAAAGTGCAATGTTGGAGACTACAGAGCCTTAAATGCCAAAACAGTACCTGACCATAACCCAGTCACAAATATTATGGACTTTAATGCAAACGTGAAGGGTAAAACGATGTTCTCCTAAATAGACATCAACTGGACATTGTACCAAATCCATGCATATCTGGATGACATTTGCATATGCTCAGAAGGAGGTGAGCAACAGCACGAGAAGAATGTAAGAGCTGTTATACAATATATACACGCTGCTGGCCTTACTATCAATATAGGTAAAAACTTATATGCACAAACTGAAATAGACTTTCTCAGCTACAGAGACTCGACTGAAGGCATAGCCACACTAAAGACCTAAGTTGAGGCAATTTTAAATTTTCCAAAACCCTCAAATTTGCCAAACTCAGTCTTTTCTTGGGGATGGAAAAATTTCTACAGGCGCCGTATGAAAAACGCTGCAGCTGAACACAGCAAGCTGTTTCCTTTTATAAAAAAAATCAAGAAAAGAGATAAAACTCCCATAGAATGGAATAATGAAGCTGTAAAAGCATTTGAAAATATCAAAAATTCGCTGGCCAACGCAGCCCTACTGGCTCATCCTGATAAAAGTCTGCCATTATGTGTCGCATCTGATGCCTCTGACTTTACAATTGGTGCAACACTGTACCAAAAGGAAAATGACCAATTATTTCCACTCGCTTTCATTTCAAGAAAGCCATCCAAAACAGAAAGAAATTACAGTACATATGATAAGGAATTATTGGCAATGTTTGCTTAGCTGAAGGATTTCAGGCACCAATTAGAGAGTAGATGCCTTACTGTGTATACAGATCATAAACCCATAATACATGTCTTTACACAAAAAGCTGAGCCAGCATCTCCAAGAAGAGTGTGACAGTTGAACTACATAGGTCAACTAATTAGTGATATTCAGTATATAAGTGGAGAACTCAACACTGCAGCTGATGCACTCAGTAGAATCAAAGTTATCTCGGCACTTGCCCAATTAGCTTATACTGAAATAGCAAAAGAACAGCTTAAGGATTCAGAATTGCAAGATCTACTGTCAAACGATGACACATCCCTCAAATTGAGGCAAAGAAAAATTCCTGGTACTGATGTCTTATTAAGATGTGACATTAGTACAGGCAAAAATAGGCTACATTTGCCAAAAATATTTTAAATTGGCATTCAACAGTGTACACAACCTATCACACTCTGGACACAAATGTACTGCTGATTTAGTATCATCAAGATTTCCTGGCCACAACTAAAGTCTGACTGCAACAAATGGGCTCGCACTTGCCTGAATTTCCAAGAGTCCAAAGTAGGAAGACATACTCGATCACCATTTAAATCTTTTAAAACAACAGACTGGTTCAAAACAATACACATTGACTTAGTGGGCTCATTGCCCCACTCACAAGGACACAGATTCCTCCTCACAATAATTGACAGAGCAACACACTGGCCAGAGGCAATACCATTATATGAAATGACAGCACCAACTATAGCTACCAAATTATATGAAAATTGAATTGCCCATTATAACGTACCTGAAGTCATAATAACTGATCAAGGTTGCCAATTCAAAAGCTCGCTCTTCCAAGATTTATCAAAAATACTAGGTATTTGTGGCGACGGGTGGTCGATGACGAACGAGTGTGTATTACACACTCGTCGACCACCTAGCGGTCCAGTGGGGTAAAACCCGCAAACTACCTTTTTGCGCTCATGGCTGTACGTTTCGTCTGCACAGCTAAACTTGTTTACTGGGCTCGGCCCACGCACACTCTCAGCAGTACACGTAACCGACCGCTATTGGTATTTGTGTGGTGTCGTGTATGTACACATACACACACCCACAGTATTCAACACAGCCACACCACAGCTTACCATCCTCAAGCAAATGGTAAAGTTGAGAGATGTCATAGAGTTTTAAAACCTTCTAAAAAAGGTGGGTGTAATTCCGCTACCACGACAAATTGGTTTTTCACAAAATATTATGTCATATTGGCAGTAAATTTTCAATTATGCAAAACAGTGGTCCATGCGGAAATTTTTTTGTTACAATGTGTCTATTATGCAAAAAACTGTCACATGGTGTCAAAATTGACTAACTTTTAGGCTTGTGACAATTGGTTGAACAAAATGTCACACTGTGACAAATATTTTCAATAGAATATAGCAGAAATAGCATCACAATGAGGCAAATATATTCAACATACATAATGCTATATTTTGACAAAATTTTTCAACATAATGAGGTAAAAAAAGTGTTACAAAGAGACAAATATATTTGGTATAATAATGCTATGTTGTGACAAACAATTTAACAGAATATGGCAGAAAAACTGTTACAAGGAATCAAATAACCAATTAATGAAACTTGAGACAGTATAGGTACACTAATCACAAAATTCATAACTTCAATGTTCTATCAATATTAACATTCCATTAACAGTTAAATTTCAGATTCAAAAATAAGAATGTAATATAAAGCAACTGAGTTCTGTCCCAACTCAACAAATACTCAAGTTAACTATAGTAATTCATTAATTATTAATGTTTCAAATTGTGGGAACTTTTGTATTATTTTGTCATTCAAACTGTGTAGTGAATTTTTGTAAGTTTCTTCAGTTACTATCATCAGTACTCACAGAACTACATCACAAGTCATCTACAGATTTTCTTGTTGGATCCTTAATTAGTAAAATATTTTGCTACTGAAACAACTCTATTTGTTATGATAACAGACGGGAAGTATTTTTTCAATTATTTATTTGTAAAAGCTGAATGAGGTGGTGATACTTTGTGGTCTTATTTTCTGATTTCAGTTCATCAAAGTTCAAAGAAAAATTTTAACTTTTCATTAAGTGAAGAATGCATTGTAAAGTTGGTACACACAAGTTTATTCCACTTACAATTAGATTATATGGGCAAACTATCAACGCAGTCAGTGATTTGGCGAAGTAGAGGCGACCTGTCTTTTGGGACCGACGATGCCTTTTGCGTGGCTACTGGTGCCTCCACGACTTTGGAAGTCAATGGTTGGGGGGACTGCTTTGTTGCTGCAGACGGACTAGTACCACTGGTACTCAACGTGGCAGTTGCTTTCACTCGGCACTTCAGAATGGGAAGCGGTTCAATCTGCTTAGCTGTCTTGAGCAGCGGGAATTCCCCAGAGGGGAGGCCTGCCGAGGAAGACGGTTGAGGACCGGGCAAAGGCCCCTTAGATTGAACATGCTGTACGACTTTGGCGAATGTGCAGGTGTCAATCCACGCATTGCTTAATTGTACAGCGGCCCGAGTGTGAGGTGGCGTCTCCAACAAGTACGCGGTCTTCCTGGGGAGTGGCACAAAAACCCAAGAACGAGAGCTACAGACAAGGCCGCGCTGTACGAACTCAAAGTCTCGAGCCACCATGCCAGGAGCAGGCTGGTACTGTCGAAGGGGCACACCTCAACCCCTGGCAGCAGACTCCACTCTCTGTCTCAGCGTCAATCGCGGTTGTGGTACTCGAGAAGGAGTACGGCTTGCACCCTCTTGTGCAGGTCCGACAGAGGTAGGCATCACGGATTTCGCCGATACTTGATTGGACATAGAGGATACAGGCGATGTCTGCTTCACCGGTGGAAGGTTTTTGTGGGTGTGTGTATGTGTGTACACGACACCACACAAATACAAATAGCGGTCGGTTGCGTGTACTGCGAGTAGTGTTTGTGGGCCGAGCCCAGTAAATAAGTTTAGCTGCACAGACAAAATGTACAGCCATGAGCACAAAAAGATAGTTCGTGGGTTTTACCCCACTGGCCCGCTAGGTGGTTGACGAGTGTGTAATACACACTCATTCGTCTTCAACCAGCCGTCGCCACAGTTTTTCTCCCTTGATTTCTGATACACAATTAATATTTTTATATCTTCGATTTTCCATATTATTTTTATTATTATGGAAATTTGGTTTTCTATAATTTTTATTTCCCCTTAATTTTCTTGTTTCACAAATAACATCGCCAATATTTTTAATTTCATATAATAGTTTATTTTCACCTTTTGAACTATAGCTATTATTTTCATATTCTAATATTTAATTACTATTTACGATACATTTTTCCCATTTTTGAATAATTTCATTTCTTTTTTAATGGTTCCTACATCTAATTTCAAAGACTCAACATGTTTTTTCATTCTTTCTAATTCTGCTTGTATTTCCATCTTAATAAATGTTCTAATTTTTTTCTTAAAAATATAAAAAATTTTGAAATACAAAATATAATTTCTTAAAATTTTTTTGATCTATGTTAGAATAGGTGTTTTCTCATTTAATAATCTACTGTTTGAAAGATGTGGTTTATTACTTTTTCATGTTATTTTTTCAACTCTTTCTTTCGTACACTTTTTAACAAAAAGTACATTATTTATAAAATCTTTGTTGTATTTATATTGGCTTTCATATTTATGATTTTTCTTTAATTATTGGGTTATTCTTTTGAATGTTTCTAATAGTATCTGTAACGGCCAAAAGAGGTGGTAACGTACCAAATTAAGACCACTTTCGGGAGTACACCATACACGAAATATCACGTACTTAAAGTAGTAATATTTCTAGAGTAAATTCAAGTTTATCATCCACAAGCTATAGTGGACCTTAACATTTGTTTGAGACTCAATAATATTTTAAAACACAAGAGTGAGTTAACACATTTAATAATATAATAATTTGTACATACAGGTACAATAACATACGTTAATATTTATACATATACGATCACAATTCAACAAGCAAGACTATCTGTTCACTAGAGACTTCTACAAGAGAGGTTCCAGGTACTTAGAAGTAGCTGTCGAGGAACTGTGTTTAATTCCACTGAATCGAGGGATTATATACTCGTTCAGGGTATGAGAACGTACGTGTCGGATAGGTAAAGTGAAGTAGGGTGTTGTTATTGTAGGGTTGTGCTGACTCGTCGAGTACTCGAGGGACAGGTACAACTAGGTCATGAATATACAGAAAGTATATCTATATACATAAAATTAGATACGGGTAATTTAGTGGTTGTTTATAAAGAGTTATAGGATGAAAATTGTTGACAAATATCTACGTTTTTGGTATTTGAAAACGAGTGAACGAATATGTTCGTCATCTCTAAAAATAGACGAAAATATACGTTACACAATTCTCCGGGGGGAACAAAAAAAATAAGGAAAAAAAAATTTTCCAAAGTCTATCCAACAAGTACATATTTCTTATTAATTATGCATGATTAAAGTTATGCCATATAATGCGAGTATAGGTATATATATTTAGAATAAAATATTTTACGAGTATTGTTTATGAGTAACAAATTTTTTCTTAGGTATATATGAATGATTAGTATATTGTATTATTTTGCGTAATTTTTACAATGCTGTGCTTTTCGTTAGGTTCGCACAGTTTTGGTGGCAGGTTAATTTTAAGTATACTATAATAATCATTAAAATAAGTGAGATTGCACTTAACCATATTAGGAACATTTCATTTATAAAAGTTATATAATCATTGAAGCTTTGATCAGGTATATGAAGTTTGATGGATTTAATTTTGTTCTCCAGATTGTTCATGGAGACAGTGTGAGGAACAAAGTTTTTCCAATTGGGGTTGTAGACCTTTGTCGTTGCCAGATCAATGGCAAGATCGAAAGGTTCTATTGAATCAGAAAAGTATGTCCACAAGAGTGGTAAATGGTTTTCAATTTTAATAGTCTCTTCTAACGATTCAGAGAGACAAGGGATTTCTATGGGAATGATTACTGTATTTTTATTATTTTCATCAATATCTTCAATTTGGATGTGACAGGGTACGTCCAAAATGAAGGTTCCGGGGGAGTCATTATTTATTTTTAATTTTTCAGATTTTTTCGTAACGGAATTAGTTGCTACGAGGGAGTTAAAATTTACAATAGCAAACTTGGTGTGTCCAATGGGATGCACCAATATTTGATTATTATTTGGATTGCATTTGAAAGAGCAAGATTGTAATAGGTTTCGATTTAAGTCTTGAAAGAAAAGATTCTTTGCACATGAAGATAATTTATCACTTCCTCTGTTAGACGGAAGGAAGCATAGTGGTTTATCTGAGTTGCAATAATGGAGGTTAGTTCCACTAATATAACGTACGGAATTTGTTCTGATTTCATGAATAATCAAAGATGGTTCTTGATCCCAGCTACACAATTCATTAGAATGACTTTTGAATGTGAGCGGAATAAAGTCGTAAATTTCGTATTTAGAATCTAATTGTTTTAGGGGAATTTTGATTTCTAATTCTAAGGTATTTTTAAAGAAGTTACAATTTACAAGTTCAGCGTGATAATAGTTTTGAATATCCTTAATGGGGATTGCTAGGTCGAGTCCTAGATTTTTCGTGATTTTCAAAAGTTTTACTAAGTCTTTTTCTAATATTTCTTTCGAAATAATTGAGGATGGGATCATATGAGATTTACAGGACATTAGGATATTTGATAATCTTAACGTGTTTATCAGGTAATTATCATAGAATCCTTGTATATAGTTTAGGGAGATTAGAAGTTCGTGTTCTTCTAGTGAATTTTCCATAAAAGAATTTGTATGCGAAATAAATTTTGTCATAAAATTATTTGTATGGTCAATGAAGCTATGTAGGTTAGTAGATGTATTTACTAAAGCTGCATGCTCAATTAATAGCTGATTTTTAATAATATCGTATTCTTCTTTCAACGAGATTTCATTCGCCAAGAAGTTTCGTCCATCTCTAAAGTTTAATACTCGACAGCAAAATCGTAGCGCATCTCCGAAGAATGATCTGATCGGAGTGAATACGCTTCTTTTGCTTCAAATGGAAGATGGTGTCGAATAGAAATCTTGTATCATGGCGATGTTTTGTTCTTTAAGATTTTTTATTGTATTTTTTAAACGTTTCGCCATTTCTGCATATTTGCAGTTTTTCCAGGTTGTTTCACTGCACAACCGGTGTTTGAAGTTTGTTTCTAATAATTTATCTGCTGATTCATGCAAGTCTAGCTTAATGGAGTAGATTATTGGGGCAGATTTAGAATATACGAAAATATTGCTTATTTCTTGAAAATAAGCGCCAGTTGACGCCGTCGTAATCCTATATGGGTCAGACGATGTTCTTTGCGCAATACTAGTCGAAGAAATAGTTATTGCGAAATAGAAAAGTAGATTCGTATACATTTTCTGAAACAGAAAGAATGCAACGTTTAAGTTATTTACTAGGCAGATGGATTATTGTTTTACGAATTTATTTCGACGTGACTTAGTTGGGGCACGGGGAAAAGACAAATTTTGCCGACATTAACATAATAAATTTCGGTCGATTGATTACTATAAAATTATTGGATTCGAGTGCAGTCAGTATTCAGTCTTCTCTCGTTCTCGATCCGTTCGACTTTCGTTTGCCATTTTTCGTGTGTTCAGTGTTCTGTTCGTGTCTGTGAAGTGTATTTTTCGTACTTTATCGTTTTCTTATTTTTTATTTTTCTCTAATTCAAAAAAAAACTTCCTATCATGCCTATTAAATATATGAATGATCGTGTTTTTACCTCCACCGGTTTAGTAGAGGTCAACGAAACCTGGTTTCTCGGGGACCAGATTCTACCAAAAATGCATCCCTTTCAGAGCTGTCCCTGCGAGGCCAGGCTCTACTTTGCACTCCATCGTCTTTTTTCTCTCTTTTATCGAGTTTCAACAGTGCGTAACCGCAGTGCCTTTCTGAACGAGTTCGAGCCTCATCGTATCCCCGGTGAGGTGATATAGGAGGATCTTCAGTTCTGGAGCCACAGCGTCCGGTTTCTGTGTTGTCCCGATTCAGAGACCTACGTAAAGGAGTTGCTTTTTGAGCTGAGGATTTTCTATCCTCGATCATTGTCTATTGATTTCGGGACCACTGGTATCAAACTGACCTTTCGGGGCAATTTGGATACCAGAGGTTTGGTCGGACTGGGCATACTCGCTGGGTTACACGTGGGGTTGGTCTGTGTCTCTCAACAGACCAATCACACTGTGACGTTTGAGTATGTCCACTTGGATAGGTGCCACCTGATGGATCTAATAATCGGGGTGGACTGTTCCAAGTTTGTCCGTTTCTTAAACCAACATAATAAACCCCGTCTCGACGTGTCAACCTCGATGCTGGGTTTCCATTTCTCCCGGCACTATGACGTTAGTGAGCATGGGCGCGCAATTACCCTACGAGGTGGGTGGCTATTGTCCGAGCCAATAGTCTACTCTTTCCTGTGGGACACCCCATCCATAGAAGACAGCGCCTATACAGAGGATGGCAGCTCACCAGAGAGTCGGAGTGCGGAGGATGGAGCCTCTCCAGTATCCACCGGCAGCAGCAGTTCATCAGACGGTGAGCAGCTGACCGAGTTTCTCACTGGTTACGCCGAAACATGGGCTGATGGTGAGTTTTACTATATTCCTAATATTAGTTTTAAATGTTATGGTAGAAAGGGAAAGGAGCGAGAGAAGAGAGGAAAGTTTGTGGCTGAAAAAACCGAGTAACTACGGGTAATATACCTTACACACAGTTATTTTGGTTTTTTCCGAGGGCGACCCCTTGGTTTGGATATAATTTGGGTTGGGATGGGATTTTCGATGTTTTCGTCTATTTCTTTTGTTTTTATTTCGTTACTTACTTCGTCGTTATTACGAGATTTATACGGAATTAATCGTCGTACGTGAACTGTTTCGTCGTATGCAGTTTTATCGTCTGTTTTAATACGAATTATGTAATTTAAATCCGTGACCTTTCTAACAATTTTATATGGTCCGGTATATTTCATTTTATTTTTCGCGATGTTTTTCGATTGACGCAGCAAAACAAGGTCATAAGGTTTGAAGTCAATGATCTTGTGGTGTGCATTATAATGTTTTGCGTTCTTTTCCAATGCTTTCTTTGCTAAGCTCGGCGTTTTTTCTCTCGTCTGGAGGAGATTTTTAATTTCTTCTTCACGAGTTGTTTTGTTACCACTTTTTCTGGTATTTCTGGGATATGTACTTCTGGATTAAATCCATGAAGTAGGTAAAATGGAGATTTATTATTTAAGTGTTCAATTGGACTTATATTGTATGCAAAAATAATTTTGTTAATTGTTTCGATCCATTCTTTTTCGTTTGAATGATCGTATTTAGACAATGATTTTTTTATTACTCCGTTGATTTTTTCAACGAGTCCTTGCGATTGGGGGGAATAAAACGAAGAATAAGTAATTTTAATATTATTTTCTTCGCAGAATTTACGGACGGTTTCATTTGCAAAATGACCTCCGTTATCGCAAGAGATTTTTCCTGGGGTGCCATACGTGTAACAAATAAATTTCAAATACTCAATTACGCATTGAGCATTTGGGTTTTTTGTTGGACGTATGGTGCAGAAATTTGTGCTTTTGTCTACACCGACAAGCACGTACGAGTGTTCATACTCGGTATTAAATTTTCCAATGAAATCGATCTCTAAATGCGAAAACGGTTTAGGGTTTTTGATTTCAATATGTTTGAGGTAGCCAGCCTCTTTCGGGGAATTTTGTGTCATTTGACACTCATGACACGACAATACGTATTCTGTAATTTTTTGTACCATGTTTTTGAAGAAAAACTGGTTTTTTATTTTATTTTTTGTTTTTTTAACTCCAAAATGACCTCCATACAAAGGATCGTCATGTAGTTTTTTTAGAACTACTGGAATTAATTTTTCGGGAATTACTGTAACCGCTTCATCATACGATGAGGTTGGGTTAGGTAATTTCTTTAATACATTATTTTCGTCAAGAAAATATAATTGTATAGTGCGATTTAATTTTCGTATTTTATTTTTATCTTTTTTTATTTCGTTATAATTTAATAATGAAATTACATTTTTCCAATGCGGGTCGTTTTCCTGCATTGTTTTTAAATTTTCGGGCAATTCAATTTTTTGGGGGATTCAGAAGTTTGACCTTCTGATTGGGGAGGTAATGTGATGTCGGGAATTGACATTTGTGTGACAACTGGGGTCACAGGCGGGGTTGGGATGATCTGATTATCGAGGTTTGCCTCATTAAGAGCAGATCTTGTAACTACGTTAGTAGTTTGGTTGGGGCAGTTTTCGGAATGATTAGATTCATTCGGCGGGTTTGTGGTTTGTACCACAGGGTAATATGGGAAAGTTGATGCAAGGGAAGGGGGAAAATAGTGTATTCGGGACGTTGTACTTGGGTAGTACCACGTATTTTGATTTTGATAAAACAATGGGTTTAATGGGACAGAGTTGTCATTGTGAATTCTACACAAAGTATTCACATTTTTCTCTTCGTCTTGAAGAGCATATTTTTTATTTACCAGAAATTCACCTTTTTCAAATGTAATTTCGTCCGGTTCATCATGTGGGCGAGATAACATATCCGCCATGCAATTATTTTTTCCTGCGATATGTTTAATTTGGAAGCTATATTCGTTTAATTTAGATATTAATCGAATTAATCTTGGGCTAGGAGTATTAAATTTCTGATGGTAAATCAGAGGTTTATGATCCGTGTATACTACAAAGCGTAATGCGAGTAAGTATCCACGAAAATGGGCTAAAGCATTTGTAATGGCTAACATTTCCAAGTCAAAAGAACATAATTTTGACTTGGCCGGTTGGACTCTTTCAGAGAAATATCCGACAGGATGTTTATGCTTCGTAACGGGATTAGTTTGCAGCTACACTGCACCTAATGCGATTTTCGAAGCATCAACTTCAACACAGGTTTCCAATTTTGGATCGTAAATTGCTAATACAGGTTTGGAAATCATTATTTCTTTTAATTTTTCAAAAATTTCCAGATGTTCTTGATTTAATTTTATTTTTGCATCGGGAATTCGCTTTGTCTATCATAATTGTGATATAACACCAAAAGATCAAGCTGTAAAATCTCCTCTTAATTAAAATCAAATTATCATAGCAACCATGAGTAACCCCTCAACGGATTTGTAACATCGAAAATAAGATTCCAACACCTGGCTGTAACATCGGTAACTATGATAACTAAATTTAAATATAATTCAAACTGTAAGAGAGATCGCTTCACTCGAATTAGGGCCTTTTAACAACAAATTATGGGGAGTTGTGTGCGAGACCATGAGGCAAGACCTCATAGTTTTAAGTAGTATGTAGGCTAGCTTCGTTTACGTCGTTTTCCCTTATGATCTATGACATTAGTGTTTCTTGCAATCTGCAATCTTGTGCTGTTCTTTCAAATTTCAACTTTTTAATCATTTTTATTTTCTAATTAATTTTCAAACAATTATGTGATGATCATTTTGGGACATCACATAATTAATATGGCAAACGTGACAGGACATTGAGCCTTGTCTTTATGTTCAGTGACATAGCCTGCAATCAATAGCTTTTTCTACACGACAAACAAAACTTTTTTATTAAAATTAGAAAATAATAATAAAATAATTTTGGAATTATACACGAACAACTTTTTTGATACCAATAGTAGTAAATATTAAACCACGGGAAAATTATAATGGGCATATTTAACCATCCAAATTCAATAGAGATTAAACTAAAAACTTTTCAAAACACTAAAATTTTTATTATTCTAAAATTTTCTGGACCCAGCTCTCAGATAGCCTGAGTAGTAGATTAGCAAGGAATACCATTTTTTTGATGAGCATATTACAATCCATCTGATTGGTTGGCACTCTGTTCCTGGTTAGATCCAGAGTTCACTAAGTAAGAACCTAATTCCTTTTCTCGTTATAAAAACTTATTTTGGTTTTTGATTCTTTTTATCAGCAACCAGAAAATAAAGAATATGGCGACCATTCCAGGCTGTGTACTGGATAGTCAATCTGATATTATTTGGGCTCGTGACCCTATTTAAAATGTGACAGGTTGTTTCGCTCACATCCATCATGTCCTAGATGTTTCGATTTTTCCTTCCACCCAACCTAGTGAATGTAGTTAAACCTAACCTTACTATAAAACTGTGACCTTGTTGAATGTATCTCCAACCTCAATCCACAGTCTGCATAAGCCCTCAAATCAATTATTTTCACATGCCCATTGAGCAACAAAACAACAAAAAAAATTTTCTTTATATATACTTATTAATATTATGTCTTTTTGTGTAATTTCCTATTATGTATTTTTGTGCATTTATTAATTTCGGCCATATAACATGTATGTATTTTAAATTCAAGATGGCTGATCACCATACCCTTTTAATAAAATTATAAAAAACCAAAAAAATTATCTAGTCAAAATATTAACATCGAGAGTGAGAATTTAAAAATAATAAGTAACAAAGCCCATATTTAAGATCTTAAACTCCACTCACGATCAAATGAGAATGATAGAAGAATAATTAAAATAAAATAATAAAATAATCAATTTTTAAGTATCCTCTCTCAATAACGTAATGCTTACGATAAATTTAGAAAAAGTAGAACAATTGAAGTAAAATCCTAATGCCAAAATCAAACTCTGGTCCCAGTTTGATTTGCATATGGAAATAATTTATTAGTTATTCAAAATTGATTCAAACGATCTTTTCAAATAATCGAAATTTATTAATAATTTCAGTGGCTACATTAAATGTAAATCTTTGATTATAGGAATCCCACTGTTATCCTCAAAAAGAGAGAATTTCGAATCAAGTAGGATCAAAACAAACAATATCTTCTTAAATACCCATGGTGGTTAGTATAATTCAACAAGTTGAAATATTTTGAAAAAAACAAAAAATTATTGAAGTTTATTTAAAATTATTCGTATGAATTATCCATCATAACTACGAGAAATCATGGATAAGAGCAAAGATCAATTCCCACAAAAACGTGGTAAGAAGTTATATAAAAATTATTAAACTCCTAAAAATAAAATTAGACATCATATATCTTATAGATCCTCCAAATCAGGAAAAGAAAGAGAATAAAACTCCAGACAAATTAGAGGAATAATTAGAATAAGAGAGAAAAGAGAGATTGCTTACGAGAAGAAAGAAGCAAGAGAAAGAAGAAGATCAACTTCTTTTGAACCTAAGAGGAGAGTCATCAGGAGAAGATGAAGGAAAATATAATCCGATGAAAAACAAAATAGAAACGATGGTAAATGAGATTCCCAAAGGTATTAATCCCCTAGTATTCTACAAAGGATTAGCGGATATAAGTCTTGAATGCCAATTTAAACAAGAACCGAGAATCATGAATTTAGAGCTACAAAAGAATAAATTAATTCAAGGAATTAAAATAAGAAACTCCGAATCTGAACACCCAAATTCCGATGCTTCCCACAGTAGTATAGGTCGACGAAAAACATTTACAAAAGTGCAGCATACAACAGATCAGAGTGAACCTGGTGGAACTTTCAGAGATCAAGAAGAGAGAAATGAATACCTAGGCCCAGCCAGCTCCACTACCAGACCATCGATAGCTCAAAACGCTCAATTATTCCCCTCTGATCACACTGTACAACAGAACAATGAAATACCAATAGAAATAGATTTGACCAATAGAATAATCGCACTTGAGAATTCCAGAAATGATAAAGACGATATAGTCTGAGAGATAACTTCTCATATAGAAGAAATTATAAATAATCGTTATTTGACTGATTTCCAAACTGTTTGTGATCAAACCTCAATAAGATCAGTTCAAAGGAGGTCCCTATCTGAGTCTTAAATAATTCTAGAGAAACTGAATGATAAATCAAAACCTTTGTTTTTCGCGGATGAGAAAAACAATCCCGATCTCTCCAAAATAGATATTTCGAGACCTCCACCATCTTTAAAAGAACCTCAAGTAGTGGTATAAGAAAAACCTGGAGATATTATTTTCGATCCTAAGAAACTTCCAAAATACACAGGGAAGAATGATTATCAATCTCCAATATGTTTTATAAGAGCTTTTGAGAGATGTACAATTAATATCTACGATGATAACCAAAAAGGCAGCATCTTTGGAGAATGTTTTGACCTCGCATCCTTTCCAAACTCCGAGATTTATTCTAGAGGATGGTCTTATTCAAGATGTAAAAATCATTTCCTTCAATTGTACTGGACAGATTCTCGAAAAAAGCTGAAATCCGAGCGATACAGAATGGCTGTTATGATCCTAATAAGTATGAGCATGTATCAACATACATTCTACAAGTTTATAGCTAATTATTAGAATGTGAGGAGACAACACAGCGTATTTTCCATATTCTGAGTAGAAAGATCCCAGAAAAATACATGACTCAAGTGTAACAAAAACATTTTAAGAATTTTGAAACACTGTTAGTGAAATTTGAAGAGATAGAGAACCAATTCAACTTTCCAATAACAACGCCACTTCCAGATCTGCTAAAAAGAAGAGGTCCTTCAAATGAATTATCCTCAACAGCGACAACAACAAGTACCTCCAGTGTTGAATATAACTCTGGTTCAAACACCAGTTACATCTGCATCATCACCACCAATAGAAAGTCAACTATCGCAAGAAGATATATCAGAATACAGTTGACAAACAAATGATCTTTCGGGAAACCATTGGTGACAGAAATGGTAGGCCACATTGACCGTCAACCTAAAAACAAAAGGCCAGAAGAACAAATGGCGTTGAAAGCCACAAATTTCCAACCCCAATTCGCACTAAGGATTGAATACATCATTCCCGAGTGAAAAGATTATAAGGTATTCGGAGACTCCACGATCATGAGCTGGTTAAAAAAGACTCCATTATCAAATGCTCATAATCTTGCACCTGAAAAGTTAGAACCAATCGAGAAACTGACAAACTTAAACCAATTGATCGAAATAGTTAAGAAAAACTCGTTTGAAAATGATAAGATCATAATTGGTTTAGGTGAATCACTAGTAATGAATGGAAACATCGAAATCCAATCATTTGCAAAGACATTACAGAACCTAGCTGCATATTTGCTAAATGGTCAACAAATATTAACAGCAGTCTTTGCAACAATACCACCAGATTCTGCTAGAATGGCTAACACTCTATATATGAACAGGTTGAAAGATGTGAATAATAGAATATGGGATCTAGTAAAAAGCTTTACAGACATTTTTGTAGTGAATTTAGAAAAGATGTTCATACAAAAACATCAAAAGAAAAGACTCATGTCTACAGATGATCCACCTAATGGAATTTAATTTGACAGAAAAATAGTAGCGTTAAATTATCATTACACCAGAGAGGAAGCGATGGACATAGATCGAGTAATGTCTCACCTAGTAAAGATGATCATAGAACCTCCAGGTATAAAGAAGGTCAGTGTGCATTTCATGACAGCTGATATACCTAACAATAATTTAGTACTGGATTTTCATTTAGGGGGCGAGAAAAATGTAGAGTGTGAATTTGAAATAAACTTAGGCACAGCATGTCTCTGTATTATAGATGATGTTGAATCATCATCTATGCAGAAAATTATTTAAGCATTTCGTTCAGTTTTTCTTGAATATACGCAGAAAACAGTTACAGTAAAACCTGTAATTTACAGTCAACTAAAAGTCCTCAAACAAACTATTTATTGTAAAAAATAAAAACATTTTCCTCACAATTTTTTGTTTATATTACTGGAACTGACAGGGTGATAAAGATAGTCAAAGAAATTAGGTAATATACTGATATTTCCCATCAATATGTAGTCTGCAGCCATGTTCATCACATTTTGTATCTGTGCTTATATGAAGCCCACAGCAGGCTATGGAAATATATCATCCAAAAAATAATGAAAAAAATTATATATTTATTTTTCAACTTCACAATAAGAAATTTATGAAGCCTATAATAATTTAAAAAAAAAATTAATATCAATTTTTTTATCATCCTATTGCTTACCAATTGTGATAGATATAAAAACCATGCGTGGAAACTCATTATATCAAATCATATGGCCATTATATTCGTAAGGAAGTATATATTCATATTCATGCCCATTGCCAAGGTGGAAGGAGAACAAACATCCTTCTGGTGCTGCTCTTTCCCCATATGACAAAATCTTCAATTTTTTTCTGATTTTTAAAAAAAAGGAAAAAGCCTATTAGTGATGTTTTTTAATTTTTATAATCAATAAAAATTTGAATTTCAATTGTAATAATGGGCCAAGTTGAAGTTTGTAATAAATTATTTATATTGTACATTACAGGCTACCAGTGACTTTGTAAAAACTAAAAATAGTTACAAATTTTACATCATGATTGTGGAAATAATGGATATAATTGGCTGAAGAATTCTTATCATGTGTGTGGGGCCCACTCCAATGTATTTCAGCTATAACATATCTTATATCTTTAGTGGACTACACATATTGACTCCGCTTTTATCATCAACCAATGGCACCATGGTTGAGTGTATATATAGTGCTACCCCATTGTGCGAAATTCAAGCCTATGATAAAAACTTTTTGTAGACGACGGGCACGTCAAAACACCGGTCGACCTACAGTTTCGATATCGTGGGTGACTTCGGTTGGGGAAATAATCGGGCGTAAGCCTTCTTTACCAGTTACGCCGGGAAATTTATCAAGGATTTTTTGGAATCGACTATTTGAGTGGGCAATGGTAAGCAAATTTCTGGGGGATAGTCGATAGGGCGAGGTTTACCTACTACGGCTAGTACAGTGGTCTCATCAAAAAGGTGCCCTTTGCTGACATCAGGAAGCAGTTGGTAGTGGCTAAGGAAGTCTGCTCCGATGATGGGATCAGCGATATCGGCGATGATAAAGGCTCACTTAAATTCGCATCGAAGGCCAAAATCTACCTGCACCAGCTTAACTCCGTAGGTACTAATTGGAGTTTGGTTCGCAGCGTAGATTTGGAGCTTAGTGTTGCATTTCCAGTCTTGGCAGTTGGAGGTATAGCGGATATCTCCGCGCCAGTGTCAACCAGGAAGTGATGCTTGCTAAGCAGATCTTCTACAAATAGACAGACTGAGGTGAAAACGAGTGTGAGTGCCATCTTGACTGACTCGTTTCCCAAACGGGTAGGGGATTTGGAATCACAGCGGTCGTGATTTTGGGGTTTGTCCCACCACGAACATGGGGGGTCAGAGCAGTTGTGCGATTTCCTCAGGAACTGCTGGTGATACCAAAAATAGCTGTCACGTGAATGGGAGGGAGATCAGATATGTACCAGTCTCTTACCATTAATGACTCATATTGTCGTACGTGGTTTCAAACGACTGGAGCTGGAGTCACGAGAGCACGATCTATCTCTGGACCTGCCTACGCGTGAAAGCAAGCATCTATGTTTGGGGAATGGGTCAAGATTTTTATGGGGCTTGTCAGAATTCACCTGTTTTCCAGACAAGAGCTGTTGAAGCTGCTGGGTAATGGTGGCTAACTCCGAGGAATTAGCTGTTGGTGTTGTCGACGGGGATGCTGCGGGAGTTCCAATAGCAGAGATGGTTCCAGTGGCAGGGGTTGTCAACAGAAAGGTTTGCTCGAGAGCTATTGCCTCGTCAGCTTTGAGCGCTGCTTATCGAGAGGTTGCGGGGTTGGTCATGGCTAATGTTTGCTGAATATTGACCAGGAGGGATTGGAAGAGAAGGTTGCAGAGGACATTGTCGTTAACTCTTCTTTCGTTAAAAGAAACGAGGCGGCAATGGTACACAGAAGGCCTCTCGGAAGGTAGACAATCGGTGTTTTCAAGCAGGATTCTGATCCGGGTGTAGGAGGAAGGGGAAAATTCCTGCTAAATCTGGTTACGGAGGTTTGACCAAGTGTGCAGCGAATTGTCAGAACTGTACAATAGTTCCGACACAGCATTTGCTACCTGGGTTGGCAAGTGGCCAGAGATTGCCAGGTAGAGCTGAGACTAGCTGGTATTGCCACTAGCACGAGCAAGATTCTCGATCTGCGGCAGCCAGAGGCGCATATTCTCAGCATTGAAGGGTGGAAGGCCAGTGAGTAACCGGAGAGGATGGGCTTTTATGGAAGGAATGGTGGTACAGCCAATTGCGATGGAATTTGCTTCCTGCTGGTGCGATTGCCTATCGAGGATAGGTGATAGCCTCAGTGCAGAGCTGTCAACTAGCTTGTGCAGGTTGACTGGAAGCTCTTTGCCTAGGAGGTAGCTGTTGAGGAATGGGCCTAAGTTGACAAGTGTGGAGGACAGAGGGGTCGCCTGGTTCGTCGGTACATTTGACAAACGCATACTCGTATGCGGCATTGAGTTGATGGTAGTTGGGAGGTTGGTCTGGTTCTCCATCCTCCTGGAAGGATTGCTGACTGTGGCCTTCGCAGGCGTCAGTGGAAGAACCAAGTTGTTGTGGGACAACAGACCTAGTTTGGAGGCTGTGGTGGCAGTTGGGACAAGAGGTTAAGTTTTCACTTTCCTCATTGGCAGCTGATTGGCAACTGTTTGAATCTCTATGGGATGGCTGGTCGGTACTTGTGTACCGACGTCGAGCATGTGAAGAAGAGAGGGAACGGTGAAAAATTAGGGAAATGGAAAGGGAGGAGAAGGAAAACCTTCTCCGTCGGCTGACAAGAGCTGACTGATTAACTTCTTCAATTGTTGGCAGGTATGCCAACATTTGAAGAAGGGGGCGTGGTTTGATAAATCAGCTGTTCAAAGCCGATTGGTGGTTGTTTCCAAGCTAGTTGGAATCAGTGGGGAAAGAGGTAATGGTTCCTTCCCCTGTCAATGGAGAAACGTCAACAAAAATATAATATTAATCACGTGGGAGATCACTACTTATGGGTGTGTGTACATGTATGTACACGACACCACACAAACACCAATGTTGGTAGGTTGCGTGTACACTGAAGAGTGTGTGAGGGCCAAGTTCAGTAAATAAGTTTAGCTGTACAGACGAAATATACAGCTGTGAGCGCAAAAACATAGTTTGTGGATTTTACTCCACTGGCCCCATAACTGGTCGACAAGTGTGTAATACACACTCATTCGTCAATGACCACTCGTCACCACAGTTCTAATTTCGTGTATTATCAAAGACGGTTCTTGATCCCAGCTGCACAATTCGTTAGAATGCCTTTTGAATGTGAGCGGAATGATGTCATATATTTCATATTTAGTATCCAATTGTTTTAGAGGAATTTTAATTTCTAATTCCAAAGTATTTCTAAAGAAAACACAGTTTACAAGTTCGGCATGGTTGTAGTTTTCTATGTCCTTAATGGGAATAGCTAAGTCCAGGTCTAGGTTTTTTGTAACTTCCAAAAGTCTTAAGATGTCTTTTTCGAGTATTTTTTTCGAGGTAATTGAAGAGGGGATTATATGAGATTTACAGGACGTTAGGATATTTGATAATCTACGAATCTATTTTAGTAAGATCGCGTTAAAAAAAGATATAATTCGAGAGACAAATGAATAATTTTTAGTCGGTGGGTTACCGTTATCTACTCCTCCTTCCTCCTTTGTCGCAAAGAATTTCTCTCTTTTTACAAACGGCTCAATTTTGATCGTGGATGAAGAACAGCTACAGCTAGGCTGCTGAAGTTGTTGTTACGGCAGCTTGATTTTAATTTACGACGTACTCGAGCACGGACCAGGTTGCTCACTCTTTTTAGAGGTTTTCACCTCAGCTTTTTGAACGACCTGACCAAACATAATTGAGGTTGAGGACGAACAAAATATGAACGAAGATTTTGTGAGTTATTAATTAACTACCTGCAGCATCCCCTCACGACACATGTGGACATTACTTACAAGCTGTTGAACAGCTTGTTCAACGGTGGCACAGTGTTGTTCTGCTTCTTTCAGCATGGCCCCAACTCGCTGGAGTTCCGCATAAATCAATTGGGCGACTCTTTCTTCTCCCTCGTTGGAGTATCCATGTGTGGAAAGACTCTGCCTAATGGTATTGTAGGATTGACGTAACTCATTCCTGAGTTTGAAGTGTGCCTCGTTGGTTCCGGAGTCCGTGTTAAGAACACGTTTGCAGAACGATTCAAATTTGTCAATCGTTTTCGATAAATTATTCTTTTCTACAAATATGAACGAGGAAAATTACGAACGGAATATTTTTGTATGTGAACCATGTGTTTTGATGAAGTTCGAGAATCCAAATAAGAGTATTTCTTTCTTACCAGCCATTTTTTCTTTACAGGAACGGATATATCTTGAAGTTTTAATGAACTTTTAACAGAAATTGTGTTATAGATCTAGAAAAATCACAATTTTAATACTTTTCTTGATCCGAGTTTCTTCACGAGTTAACGTCAGAATCAACATCGTCTATTAAACAGAAGCACAATGTTAACAAAGGTTCATTGGTTTGTGATTATTTCAATGGATTCTGAAGGTTCATCATACAAATTCTGATCATGATTTATGATCAAACGAGCGCTAGGAATTTCTCGGTCAGGTTTTTCGATGATATCAGTTATTAAATGAGAAAGAGTTCTATCGATATCTCCAACTTTGTTTTTGTTGAATTGCCGAGGAACGGGAACAATTCTTCGTGCATCCTTTTCAGGAGGAATATTCACTGAAAGTTGATTTTGTTCATATTTCTTGATGAAAAGGTTTTCTAGATCCAAGATGAACAAATCTGGATAATCTTGTTTCAATTACCAGATATGGCTATTAACTTCTCACAGGATCCCACGGTAAATCAAATTTCCCATCCTTGCAGGGTCTAATGAGATCGTTGTTATGATAATCCTCGAAACACGATTGTTTTAAAATAAATCAAATACGAACATTTTAAGTTCGGCTGTGAAATCTTCGATATTGAAATCAGCATGAAGTACAAGTTCTTCCCCAAATCCATTGATGATCATTCTTTCTCGAAAACATTTTTCTTGACTATGTCGAAGAAACGAGAGTGTATTTATTTTCTCGAAGCCAGTTATTTTCTCAGCGTCTAAGTTCGGAGTGATGGATAAGGTGGATTTACGGAGCCAACTAAGTATTGTGGCATCACCTATGACCTTCTAGTCCTTCCATTTGGAGACAACAAGCTCGTTTTTGAACAGTTGAGCAGGTTTAGAAGTTGATGTGTTGGACGGTGTAGAATTTGGCCTTGGTTTTGTGAACGATTTAGGCAATCAATCTGGCCGACAATTGGCGCCTCTATTTGTTTCCCAAAGGAAGGTTGTCTTTTTGGTTGATACAATTTTCAATCTCTTCAATGGTGAGCTCCTTTTGATTAGGAATGGGATCGATCAAGAATGCAGCGTCTTTTGTAACTGGTTTGTGAGATTGAGGAAAAGTGATTGCTTTTTGTGGTGAATAGGTAGTCGATGGTGTAGTTGATTGAACTCCACCCATGTTTGGCAGAAATGGTCTTCTCGGAGGTTTATGAAAAATACAGTTGAGGAACTGCATTTTTGTTGAGAATGTTACGAAGTCTTCAAAATCTGAAGCGAGTAAATTAGCTTCGTATGGTGTCGGTATTTTCTGCTTCATCAGAGCAAAAATTCTCTGGATTGTTTCTCCACATTCCTGAAGTTTCGTGTACATGTGGATTGCATATGTAGCAACGTTTCCAAGACAAAGTGGATCGTAGTGGCTCTGTTGAATATATTGAACCTCGGCTTGTTTGCAGGATTCATTCCAATTTACCATTAAGAAATGTTTACGAGCTGCACGATATGCCCATCCTCTGGAATAGATTTTCCAGAAAGAAAACAATTGGTATCGAAGATGGCTCCAAACAACATGCCACGATATTGATCATCTTCGGCGTAGTTATTCGTACATTTTTCAAATTCTTCGATGAAAGAAATGGGACTTCGTTTGTCAGAGTTTCCACTATACTTTATCATTTTTGAGGGGTCGAGTAATCGTGAACCTCCACAATCATAAGAGTTGTTGGTTCAACCTTGACAAGATGATGTAGGTTTTGGGAACTCTGAAGGTGGTACGAAAGGTTGTTGATGGATAGAATATTTCGGAACAGAATTATCCATCGGGAAATAACTAGGTTTCCTCGTGTCTTGAAGCTGTTGAAAAATGTTGGGTGGCGGAAGAGAAGTGTTAAAAGTTGTTGATTTTCTATCAGTAACTTTTCAATCGAGAAGTAATTCGGTGATAGAATCCAAACGAGCATTGATCGCAAGATGATCTTTGTAATGAGTCTCAATTGTCTGTTGAAAAAGGTTGGAATGGGTTTCAACTCGGTCATATAACGTACCTTTGGGTTGTTCCAAGTCTGGGATTTGTGGAATATACGAGATGAATGCAGAAGGAGGTTTTGCAAAGGTTGAGTTTGAAACAGGGTTAGCAAATGGGTTCTGGTTATTTAAGAACGAGAGTAACGGTGGTATAGCTTTTTGCGCATTGTCACTCATCTGCAAATAATCTTGGTTTCAAATCTCAAATCCTTGTCATTTTTTAAAGAACGGAGGAGGGCTTGTCTCTAAGATTTGAGTTCCACCAAAGGTAACATGATCAGGTTTTGAACCAGGAAACAATTTCCTTGACATCTTGTGTTCCTGAGTAGGAATGGCACTAACCGGATTCAACATCGGTTCACTTAGACTCGGGTTAAACGTATAATTTTTGGGATGATTGCTTAAGTGTGTTAAGTTGGTAAGGTTAGCAATAATTTCCCTATCACAACGAATTTGTCTCTCGAGTCGCTCAAGTATGGCTCTCTGATCTTGGGGACGTTTTAATTCTAATTGAGCTAAGTTCTTATAAAAGTCTGTTTGATCAACCCCCAAAGGTGGTTCAGGAACATCCAAATAAACATTGGAATCGTACAATGCATTAACAGATCATTTATCAGGAATGTCTTTCTCAACAGGAGGTGGGCTTTGGTTAGGTTGATTTTCAAGATCTGCTCTGCGAATGAGATCACCGTCGATATCAAGGATACGATTTCCTTGATCGTCGAGAATAAATTCATCAGTTGAGGTATCAGGTTGAGGGTTATTGACCCCTGGTTTAATGCTCATTTTACCAAGAGCGGTACCAAGTTCATCCATCAAAAAGAGGGATTGTAGTCCAACAAGCTAGGGGCTAATAGTGGGGGTAGCCCATCAAAGAATGAAATTTTTGTAGCACGGAGATTGGATTACGGAATTGAACTGATCTGGAACAATGATGGGAGATTTTCTCGGCTATTCTACTATATCTAACACAAGCATTATAATATGCAGAGTAGGAGGTCTGAAGCATCTTCGCGAAAACAAAATTATCAAAAAGATTGGGGGATATTATTTTTGTGGAATAATAAGCGGGAAAAAATGACTTATCATTCGGGAAGAAGCAAAAAATATAGGATGTAGTTTTCCATATACATCGTTACATTGAATTTACTAATACGAACGTAATTACGTTAAGAGATTATGAACAGATTTTAACTTACGAGTTATTGATTCTTTTCCACTAACTTTTTTACGTTAACTGATCAAAGATAGACAATATACTCGTTCATAATGATGTTAGGGTCCTTACATACATACATAAATAAATATAAATAAGAATGCATAGGAAATATAAATTAGTGCAGCAAGCTAGTTACTTAAGTGGGTGCTATACTGACTAGAAAAAAGAGACATTGGGCGATATAAATTTAAAGATCGCCGACATAAGAAAACAAGATACATAATAAAATACACAATACATTACACCATAAAATTTAGGTATGGTGGAAAAAAATACAAAATACAATAAAATGGCTTGCTGCCTTTCAGACTTCGGAGTGGGTGGTATCAATGGGCTTAGTATACAAACACTAGAAGTAGATAGGGGAAGGAAAATAACCGCAGGGAAACAACTCAACTAGTAATATGTGGGAACTTTGAACACGAGAAACAAGATTTCTCAAGTCTTACAGGGTGAGGAAATCAGCTGTCCTACTATACATAAAAAAAGGGTGACACGTGCTGCAGAATTAAAATCCGTGACATGTCGATGGTCGCCATTATTCTTTAGTTTAAAGACAATTAAGAATACAAACGTCCATCAGTCTTACGAGGGTTAGCTAGTGTGATCAGCACCGTGCTAAATTAAAGGGTGATCATTGATTGATCGCATACGAGAAAGGTGGACCTCGGATGTGTCCATTAAAATTCTCAAGAAGGCTCTTACGTCTAAATTAGGGAAACTAAAAACTGAGTAGAATTGTGGATGAAGAAAAAAAAGGTTAAATTGAAATAAATAAATAGATCAATGGACATGGCAACGGAAAATTTAGAAAAAATGAAAATCACAAGATGGAGTCACAGAACACACGTAGCCTAAACTACAGAATCCTGTCACGGTCGCCATAAAAGTAATATGTGACGTCCGGGAACATCACAATTACCGGGTGGTGCTAGGTATACTAGGACCAGAACAATTAGTAGGACAGAAAAAAGAACAAAAAGGTGGAAGAAAAATATAAAAAAAGTAAAATCAGTTAAGAGGTTCCCCAAAACAAATGAAGAATACATCCCACATGTAAGGAGAATAAATATATATGGTCATGGTTCAACCACACAGACTCCCTAGTGTACGTAATACTTCACCCAATGAGAAATACCCTACAATAGACCCATTGCCAGATGCTTGCCAAAACTCCTACTCCACATTATATGAGAAAATTATAATATTTTACCTGTTGGCCGACAGGGAAATAAATGTCTTCTTGCCGCAAAATTTCGTTTATTATAAGTTGACTCTGACATTGAGTACGTGGCACATCTCCAGACAAATGATAACAGCCAATTTCATATCCGGCAAACTAACTATGAACCGTGGAAACCAAACTCCAGTAGACGTTTTTCAGGTTGATGACTGCATCAAATAGGATTATTCACCAACGAGGGTTCTGATTGCAATAATTAACAGCAAAAAAAGAAAAACGTGTTCCCTCTCATTTTGCGAGAGGAGAAACAAGTGACATAATTCATGGTCTTTGACGGACTGATTCGTCTTCTAAAAATCAAAAATGAAGACAAATCGAGAAAGAAAAGGAACGGACTATGAGGAATACCTAATTGGAATCAGGCTGCTATCATTCGTATGCAGTTACATTATTATATTATATTAAAAAGGTAAGAACATGGAATGGCAAGTATAGAAAAAAGTAGACGCCGTTTTATCATAAAGAGCGGACAGTATCGAATTTAAAGATATGGGAAAGAGATGGCGAATTTATGATAAGTATATGAATGAACTGGAACAGCCAAATGCAATTCAGGTATCGGGAAAAAACGTGAGGAAAGATTATGGTAAAAAGAAAAAAAGAAATACGAGAATAAATATTAATTCGATCTTTCCCCAGTTCGGATGCCTCAACACTGGTTAATTTATCGGCCCAATATTGAAATATGCATGGAAATTAATAAAATCGGAAGTTTCGAAAGACGAATTTTTGAAACAAAAATAATAATCATTATGGATATCTGAGTTCCACTCTCTTTGTTTGAATTTAAGAGCCATACATTTGAAACCACTACTTTTTTTCAGTTTGTGGCACCACATGTTGCACCAATCAAATTCCTGAATAAGCTGGTAAAAAAGAACGCCAGCTTCTTTATTATTGGGAACATGTTTAATTACGCGGTCCTTGAATTCTTTGAGGAATTGAAGGGGTGTACTATCATCTTCTTTCGGACTGGCGTAAGGTTTAACTTCTAGGGCTTTGGCCTGTAATTTCTGTAGGGCTTTGTTGGCACCTGCAGATTGTGGGGAATTATTAGATTGGTAGTTCTTACTGTTTTCAAAGGTTGATCTACAATCAGTCTTCTCTTCTTCACTATCATCGTATTCGGACAAATTATTTCCAGATGATTCACAGGTACGTGAATCGAAGTTGGAATTATCGTTATTGGACTTATTTAAGATTTTTTGTGAAGTGTTTACCGATGATGTTCCCCCAATTCCACTTCTACCCGCAACGTTTTTGTCGGTATTCTGTGTTGGGTTTTTGTTCTTACAGAACTTATTTTGCCTTGCATAGCGATTAAATTATCAATACTTTCACAAATTCCTCTATTCTGTTCTTTCATGTTTTTATCGGTTTTATCGATCGATTTAATTATTGATTTCGTATCAGTGGACAATTCTACATAATCATTTTTAAATTTAGCTAGTTCTTTATTTTTCTTCGTTAATTCTTTTTGGGTTGAGTCTATCGCAGTTGGGAGTGTCTCTAACTTAGAAATATGTTTGGCTAAATCCCTATACTTATTTTCCAAGGTATCAGAAACTGATACTGATGAAGAGGTGACGGTTTTAATAGGTTTATGTACTTCGTCATTCGGCTTTGGTGTAATCGGAGACTTTAAAATTCCCTGGATTTTATTATCTTTTAACAAATAAATCATAGCTCTAGTTGATCGGACTTCAATAACAAACTTGTCGGTTAATTTATATGTCGACGTTCTAACCAGGGTTTCATCGAAATTTTCATTCCCAGTTATCGGAATCGTCTGATTTGGATCAAAGACTTTGTTATTGAATTCGATAAGTTTGAGTGACATGATGATTGTGAAAAAGAATGCAAGGACAAATGGACGGAGAGAAATTAACTCGTACCAAAAATTTACAAGATGTTGGGGATATTTTTTGGCAAATTTGATGGTTGCCAATTACAAAAGTTTCGTGGACCTAATGTAGAAACATATCTTAAAAATAAGAACGCTGGAGATTGATAGTGTGTTCTACTTACGTTGATTAAAAAATTAAATTTGGATAGAAAAACACGTGATCCGAACATTTAGGGCCTAAACTATTGCACAGATTTACCATTAAATTTGACCTCCTTCAGGCGAAGCTTAATACAAAATTTATAGAGCAAGGCTCTTTAAACAAGTTTATAATGCAATGATTCAAAAGACAAGAGACAGTTCTGATCCGAAGATCGTTTATGTTATTCTTAGACAAAGAAATAGTGGTAAAAAGGACAATAATGCAGAAGGCAGAAGGCAAGTGAGTAGAGTGCAGACGGCAAAATATCATACGATAAATTACGTTAAAAACTCAATAAAAAAAAATTTCAAGGAAAAATTGAAATTGATTTTATTAATAAATCGGTGGGAGAGTAATTTAGAAAAAGATGTACAATTCAATTGAGTGTGTTCCTAGAGGTAAATATTCTGGTAGCTTTTTAGAAAAAAAGGAAAAGATAAAATATTACTTCCGGAAGCCAAAATGAAAATAATATCTAAAAAAACTTGGTAATGCGTAAAAAGGTTTAGGTGCGATACCAAAAATATTTTATTAGACAACAAAAGAGATCGATCAATTAGATCGTCAGACAGAAGAGAAATGTGGAATGAAAGGGGATAGATCTTCCGTATCACACAATCCAAATAATTAAAAAGGCAGAACATCCTAGACGCCTATTCGAAATTCACTTCGTGTACAAATGAAAATCAAAGGTTAGACCTAAGACAAACCCAAACAGTGATAATTATTGCCTGGTACAAACAAATATGCACACACATGGACAGTAACTATATACACATGTAAGAAAAATAACCGTATGATTAAGTACCTATGTAAAAAAACATCCAACAGTCACCAAAAGAAACTGGACAAAATAATAGCCTCGTGGTGCAGACATATGTACAAAGTAACAATTTTGAAATATTACGTTAAGACAGTGTTTTAGCAACAAAAATGGGAACCGGATCAACAATTAGAAGCCGGTGATTTTATAAAAATTGGCGGTTGCCACATGGATTTTAAAATGTTAAGGTGGTAAACCGGATCCCTGACAAAAAGTTTTAAATTTAGGTAAAAATCCAAAAAATGCTAAAGGAGGTCCCTGTTCGGGTGCCAGATTTTGTATAATTAAAAACCAAAAATGTGTAAATTGGAAGTAGTGGTAGAGGTTACTCGTAGAGAACTGTACGTGTTCACAAGTGGTAAGTGGAAAGTGTAAAAAATGAGGTATGCTAATTGGGGTGACCTCATGTTACCACAACCAAAACCATATGACATACACAAAATCACACTAAATCTTACCAAATGCAAAAACATATGATCTAGACGATGTAACTTACCGGAATTCAATTTGTTCAGATAATGCAGTATGTGGATAGCCAGCCATAATTCGGACTTGTATCACCAAGACCTCCATTTTTAGCGAATATGTTTGGATTTTAACTTTAAGAACCGGAAAAGGGTATCTACCAGAATGATTCACCTCATCATTGGAAACACATCTTCAATCAAATTATATCTCTCATCCCAAAATAAACCCTTATTACCTCTTAGCAGATGAACATGATGGTAAATAAGAAATTCATGTTCAATTCAATATCTGGCGTATAATGAAATAAAAACATATATACAATAAAATAATATTAACATACCATAATACGCTGTTGAATACAATTTGGAAACATAAAATCTTCTTTACCGGACATCAAGTAGAAACATCGACATCGTAAGAATTTATAACAAAAGAACAAGGTTGTTGCGAAAGCAAGTGCAAAAACAAGAGTAATTTCGTCTACATTTGAATGAGACGAAAAAGACTTCAACTCAATCAAATGTAGGGGAAATTATCCAAATGATAAATTTCATCCGCTTTCTTAATGAGATAAGAAAGAGGAGAAATCAATCAGCCTTCGAGTAACATATTAAACCTGGTGAAAACCCACTGTGGTAGGTTTTCATCGTGTATCCGGACTGGAATATCAAGTATACTACACTGTTTATTTTTTTGTTTCACTTTTATAACAAATATGACGTGAATGAAAAACGTCTGTGTTTAGTTGACGGTTCAAAACGGACTGACTTCCCCTTTCATATTCCAAATAGAAATCATCCGATCTTTTATCTTGTAATATTCAGGGAAGTCCGTTCGGGTACGTATTCACTGAGCTCCGCATTTACACTCCACAGTATTTCTACCACATTGTTTAATTTGGTTGAATATAGGAGAACATATATATATCGTATGGAGAAGAGATTAACATATATGGAGCTCAATATTCTCGTATTTTTACCTTATCAATTAATTTTTTTAATTTATTTATTTTTTTTCTACGTGAGAGAGTTCCTCACATAATTGCCCCCTTACAAGTTTTCAAAATATACAGCCCAAATATATTTCGGAAACTTGGAGCAAAGTAATAACTTAGTAATACTAGATTAAATTAATCGGTGGTCCCAGTTTTAAATGCAAAACAAAACAAAATTTATTTTATATATATATATAAAAAACAATGTCATAATATGATCTCTATAGATCTTAATTGAGTATGTGTCTTCAAATTAAATCATAAAAACGAGTCTGTAAACTAATATTAATGATCTTTTACATATAATAAGAAAAGAGAAGAAAAAAAATTTAAGTTTTTTAAAGAGAGTGAGATATTTAAAAGAAAAGAAAAAGAATTTTAATAGTGTTTATCTTTTCTCTTTTTTTTTAGTAATAAATCAATAGAAATATCGTATGATTAATAATGAGTTTTCAAAAAAAAATTTATAAAGGAACTTTAACTCGATAAGAAGAAACCATAAACTTATTATTATCTGAGCAAAAGGATCTGAAAGGAATATTCATTAATCATGAGATTTATAAATCTAAACAAACAATTATAATGTCAAAAGAAAAAAAAACAAAACAAGGGAATGAAGATCTATTATAATTAATGCAGGTCGTCTTGATATGTAGGTTTGTGAACTAGTCTTTTCTGATAGGGGCACTCCATCGTCCTCCCCTTGTTCGTGAAATAAATCAACCCGTCTTTGAGAGGACCTTTTCTTGATTTTGCATAGTGGTGCAAGAAGGAGTGCCCCAGACAGACCAAGTCAGAATGCTTTGACTTACGGAGGTTTGCGAGGTAAAACTCTTCTGGAAATACTGTGTCGTTCCACCCTGAAAGGACGAACGTTACAGCTTGCAACGTGTTGATTGGTCCTACCTTGTCCCAGCTCGGGTAGAGCTTCATTAAATTTGCGTGGTATGGGATCATATCCGGCGTCAAGAGATCTTGGTTAATGAATGACACGGGCATTCATGGGTCGACGATCCACCTTTAAATTTGCCTTTGAAAACAGTCATGTTGAACCTGAATGAGCAGGAGATCTCGTTGGGAAGCTCCGAGATTATTTGCTCGAGAGGCATAATAACTTGTGTGCTCCCCTGAATCACACCTTGAAATTGTACCTCGCCTGCCATTGGTTGGAATTGGCTTAGTGGGACTACTAAGAGCGGAGGTATCTCATATTCAACGTTATGGACAGTTTGCTCTCGATGACAATCTTGTGATGGAGAATGGATCGGAGAGATTGGTCTCTGGGTTTGTTGTTGATACACCATTTGATCTTCAGGTCGTGGTGGTTCTTGCAACATCTTCTGGACACCTGCCAATGTCACTGGATGTCTCTCTAGGTGGTACTGCTGGCCAGTTATTATCTGCTCCTTCCATTGTACCATTAGATCCCTCAGTTAGGATTTCCCTTCAGGTTGTGGAGATTGACCCTGTTCAAGTAACTTATTCTCGATGTTATGTATATATTGCACTTTGATCAGTAAATTCAATTTGGGAGAGCTTTTATATTTTTTTACACTTAACATTCTCTACGTAGGATCATTCACCAAGCCACTTCTCTTTCTCGTACTGGATTCTGAGAGGAACATCACATCGTCATCCGCATCGTTTTCATTATAATAAAGTGTTTGTGGCTTAATTTGAAAGAAAAAAGAGAGAGAAAGGGCCAAAGATAAGGTACGATTTAGTTGAGAGAATTGGGAATATTACATTATCTCTAAATTATTTTTAATAAACTAATTACCTCGAGTGTTGGGTCCTTTAATTTCGACGTTGTTAAACCGATCGAGAGGTTGCTAAAATGGCTAATCATGACCATCATATCATCGATTATCTTATTGATCTGTAGACTCTGATTGTTAAAGATTGAACAAACTGCGTTAACCTGTTGTAAAGACGTTTTGAGAGATTGATTCTCTAAAAGGTGCAGTTTCTTTCTCTCTTCAAGGATCGTGATCGTTTGTTTATTTGTTTCGATGCAAGATGATACCGCCGTAACAACTTTTGTTAACATCGCGTCGGCATGATTAATAGCAACCGCTAACGCATTTTTGGCGTCGTTGCTATGATTGCCAAAAGTTTTGGGTTGATTTGCCGGATTCATCTAAATTATTGAATTTATTTATTATTATAATAAGGGTTTATTAAAGGGTTCTTATTTATTATTTTTAGTTGGGTTTCGTTTTTACCTTGTAATAATTCACAGGTACAATGATCGAGATAATTAATACTAGAAGTATTATCGTTGTTTTCGAGTAATTGGGTCTTATGGGAAAATTTATTTATTTATTAGTATTTGGGTTGTTAGAAATAATTAATTAGGATTATCTTTTTGTCTCCTTACATTTTTCTCATAGGTCGATCCTATTCTTAATTGTTCACGATACGTTTTGAAAGTGAAATTTACTTTACGTCTCCTAGAGAATCACAATATTTAATATCTACACTGTCTACACTGCCCCCTTAAAATAGTTTGAAATTTCACTATAAATTCAGTTTACCTGATTTCCTGGAGAATTTTGAACTTTTTAATCTTATTCCATTTATAGGACATTTAGTGTTGTATCGTGCGTGGTTGAACCACGTGGTGATCTCTGTATGAGTAATGCAATAGCGTTAAGGATTATTCAACTTCACTTGTTTTATTAATATTTATGTTCTGTTTTACTTATTTTTTCTCTTTATTTTAATTTATCAATCGATTTTCACTATTTTCGAACAAACATTATGAGTGATTATTTCTTATTATACACGAGATCATTCTATCACAGTAACTGCGTTTGTTTTTGTCCAATGTTGTTCTTGAATAGTTTTGGAATTACCTCGTTTTTTTAATTGTCCAATGATATCTTCTTTTATTGTCATGTGACTTCCTCTTGATTGTTGATTTGTATTCTTTATTTGCGAGGTTGACTCTTAATCGAGTTTTCAATCGATTTATTTTACTTTTTGAGTTTTATTAATTCAGTTCGAAATTGTTTTGATGTATTTATTGGTGATGAATTGTTAGTTTGGTTTTCAAGATTTTTCGAACTGAATTGATCTTAGTTTTATTTTTTAAGATCTTTAATTCCATGCTGATATAGTTTTCCATCATCAGTACGAAGTATGTAGCTGTTGGAGCCTCTTTTTTCAACAACTTCACACGGACCTATGTAATTATGGGTAAGTTTCGATGATTTTCCTTGAATTTTGTACAATAATTGGTGGTTTTTGAAGTAAATTTTATCGCCTACTTTGAATTCTGTGATGTTTTTATCCTGGTTTGCTTTCTTGCGAATTTCTATTGATGTCTTCGTATTTTCCAGTGCTTTATCTATCGTTTTCTGATGATCTTCGATCGACATCTCCCTGTGTACTCCTCTTTCATCTATTTGAACTCCTAACATTAATGTTGTGGGGGAAAACCAGTTGTAGCGTGTTCAACATCATTTAATCTTTTCTCTATATCATTGATTATTTGGTACCAGTGAGAATGTTGAGTAGGACAAAGTACTCTCAGACAATCTCCTATAATTCTCATCCTGGTTTCGACGAGGTTTGAAGAAGGGGTTTATGGAGAAGTGAATCGACATTCTATTTTCATCTCTTCCCATGTTATTATCTAATCCGCAGATGTAAACTGTGATCCATTGTCTGTCAGTAATATTTCCGCCTCACCGAATTCTTCCATAAATCTTTTCACTCGATCTATATAAACATTCGTAGAAGATTATCTGATCGAAAATAACTTAGTGTATTTAGTAAATAGATCCATAACAACTACTATATGCTTCAGGCCTAACGGCGCACTCGGTGATGGTCCGTATAAATCTATCGATAGTGTTTTCATCGGCTTATCCACTATTACTGATTTGAATTCACCGTGTAGTATTTTATTTGTGTGTTTTGCTTTTTTGCAGGTCTCTCAACGAGCTACATACTTTTCACAGTTGGCTTTCAAGCCTGGCCAGTCATAATGTCTGCGAAGAATTTCTATCGTCTTTCGAGCTACTGGGTGTATGTATTGGTTATGGAAAAGCTCTATTATTGACTGACAAAGAACTGATGGTACTAACAGTCTATGCGATCCATCCTGGCTGATGTAGTATGCAGAGTCTCTGAATATTTCAATTTGAGGTGATTGTTTCTGTACAAGAGAACATGTCTCTTGATCCTTCTTTTGTAATTCTGGAAATTCATTTAGCATTTGGTTAATTGAGATTCTCATATCTGCAGAGCCATCATTAAAACTGCCGCTGAAGTATTGTCACGTAGATCTATTATCTCAGGAAGTGTTCTGAGTCTGCTCAACGCATCTGCTGCTATATTTGCTTTTCCAGGGATATGGGCTATCGAGTTGACGTCGAAGCGAAATAGGTAAGCTCTCCATGTAGCTACTCTTTGGTTTACTGTTTCATTTAATCGGAGTAGGTAACTGGTCTCTTCGTGATGACATTTGATATAGATTTTACGGTCTACTAATAGATATTCATTTTTCCTCACTGTATATATGATAACAGGCAATTCTTTCTCGAATGTGAAATAATTCTTTTCACTCTTTTTCAATAGTCCACTCACAACTGATACTACACGAGGTTCTCCGGTTTCTGGATAAAATTGAACTATTAGAGCAGCTATCGCTATATCAGAGGTGTCAGTGAAGATCGAGAATGAGAGTGTGAAATCAGGGTGATTTTGTAATACATTCTTTGCCATTTCTAGTTTTATTTTATCAAAACTTCTTTGTTGCTCATCTCCCCATTTAAACAGTGTATTTTGTTTTAATAGATCATATAAAGGAGCAGCTATCTCGGCGCAGCAAACTATGTGTGCACGGTAATAATTCATAATACCTAGGAAGGATTGAACTTATTTTTTGTTTGAAGGTGTTTTGATCTTATAAATTGATTCATCCCTTTTTGGATCTGGTCTTATTCCCTGGTTATCGATTAGGAATCCCAGTAATTTTGCGTAGTTTTAGTTGGTCTTTCAGATTTTTTGAAAACACTAACAGATCATCAACGTAAATGGTGCAGCAGTTTTCAAGTCCAGCTAATACTATACGCAGCATGGCTATAAACGCAGGTATGGAATCTTTCAATCCGAATGCTAAACAATTTGAGACATGAGGTTCTCCTTCAAAGAAGAATCCAATATACTTCCTGGATTTTGGTCCTAATGGTACTTGTAAGAATCCATTTGCTAGATCGATCTTTGTAAAGACACATGCCCCTTCGAACTGTGTTTTGATTTTGTCTATGGGTGGTACACAGTTTCCTCGAGTTCCCATGTGTTTATTAATCTCTCTCGAGCCAAGACATACTCTCGTATCTCCATTGTCTTTCATTGCTACAGTAAGTGGAGATAAATATTCACAACCTTCTCGGGATACTACACCATTACTAACCAAGTAATTTATAATTTTGCTAACTCTTTCTACCCTCGCTTTTGGTATTATTTGCTCTGGAATACAGAAGGGTTTTGCTGTTTCTTTGATTATCAGTTCATGTTTGTACACTTTACAGCAACCTATTCGGTCTTCGAATGCCGGATTCTCATTCGGTTCATCTCTGAATTTGTCTGCTATCTCAATGCCTGCTGTCTTCTCTAGAATGATGAGTCTCAAGTCTTCTTTTAGTGGATCTTTTATTGGTAGAATCGATAGGACTGATGGAGCTGGTGTAATTTTCAGTTCTCGCAAATCTGGTGGTGAACCTCTGGTATAACCTTTTATTATAAATTTAATTTCTGGGTTTTCAGGATCTCTACAATGAAGTTCTCTTGATACACTGTGAGGATCTATGTGTGCTTCTTCGAGTAGTTCTCGTCTCATAAGTAGTGTTGAATTAAGATTGTGGCACACTCTAAAAATACCGGTGTAGGTTGCTTCTCTACCATCTTCAGTTCTGAAAGTTATTGGGAGATCGATGCTGCCTGATATTTTTATCTTAGGATGTCCAGCTGAAAAGCTTACATTTTGGTATGGGACTGTCAGTCATCTTAGTTTTAAATCTTCATTGTCTCTAATTAACGTTTTTAAGAATGTTAAGGTTATAAACAAATAAGGTGAACCTTGATCAATGAAGATGTCATATTGGTTCCTTTTCTCGCCTATTAATATGGAGAGAAGCTAACGCAATTTCCAACTCTTCACCTTCTTTTATTTTCCTGCCCCCTAAATTAAAATCCAGAATCAAATACTCTTCTCTTTCTTCGGCTGCAATAAAGTGAACACTTATCTTTTCTCTCGTTGCGCTCTCTATTATGAAGTTTACCAGAAGTGATAATATTTGATCTATGTCTATGGCTTCTTCTCTTGTATAGTAATGATCTTGCGCTACTATTTTTTTATCTTCTTTAGGATCTCTGTCTTTTGGTATTAGTTTTTTTTTTCATATTTTTGAATGAACATTTCCTCGATATTTAGTACGAACATGTCTGAAAAATCTCTTACTAAATTCCAGATTCGGTTATTTATTCCTTTTAATCTATAAAGGTATAACGTGTTTGCCATTCTAGCGAGATCAGATGGAATTGTACAGAAAATTAGTCTTAAGATTTTATTTCTATGTAGTAACTCATCCTCTAATTTTCTTATTTCTGTTGGGAATTCACTGATATCGAAGTTTGGTCAAACTACCATTGATTCACCAAATCCTATTACTATTTTATTATCCTCAAATGAATTCTTATTAATTAATTCTATTAATTGTCTAAGGGTGGTGAGTTTCTCCATTGGTCTTAATTTCTCAGCTTCTAACTTATTTGCATTTGAGAGTGGTATTTTCTTCAGTCAACTGATTATGGTAAGATCTCCAAAGACTTTATAGTCTTTCCATTTAGGTATTATAAATATTCTTTCATTATTTGTTTTGGTTGGAAATTTGTGTTTTTATTTTCTGATCTCTTCCCTTGTGATTGACTACCAATGTGACCAGTCATTGGTGTCACCATTCGTTTCCCGACGACTCACTTCCTTGTCTCGTAAACTCATACAATTCCTCTTGAGTCATTTTGCTCTCAGGTAAAGGTGATGATGATTGAGTAACCCGTTGAGATGGATCTATAAAAAGGGTACTTGGTTTTTGATAGTATGGCGTTTGTTGAGATAGCATTGTTCTCCTTCTTACTGGTTCCATTAAGGGTGTTGTAGTGGGATCATCGAACTGATTCTCTATATCTTCTAATTTGGCTACTAAATTTTCAAAATTGTTGAAATGCTTCTGTTTTAATTGTGTCATATGCTTTTCAGGGATCTTTTTACTTAGAGTGTGGAATATTCTATGAGTTGTATCATCACATTCTAATAGTCTTGAGTACACCTGAAGAATATAGGTGAAAACATGTTCGTACTTCTTTAGATCATATCAGCTTTTCTGAATTGCTCTAATCTCAGCCTGCTTCCTTGAATCATTCCAATATATTTGGAGAAAATGATTCTTACAAAGGGTATAGGGCCAATCTTTTGAATAAATTTTGGAATTTGGAAAACTCGTTTGATAAAAGCATTCTCCACAAATTCTACCTTTTTTGTAATCATCCATTATATTCTTTGTGCAATGTTCAAAAGCATGGATGAAACCTGTAGGTGAATGGTGATCACTTTTTCCTATATACTTCGCCAGTTTAGTTGGGTCAAAGATTCTATCACCAGGTTTTTCTTGAAAAATCACTCTTGGTTGTCCCATCGTTGGTGGAGGTATCGAATGATCGATGTTCAAGACTATGGCCTGTTGCTCATCAGCAAAAAAGAATGTTCTAGAATTATCATTCAGCTTTTCTAAAGTAATTTGTGATTCGGAGATCGATCATCTTCGTTGAGTAGACCTAGTTGATATTCTACTACTTTCAGTATTTCTTGGGTTAAGTAAAACTGACAAACTATTTTCTATATAGGTGGCAAAATTTTGTACCAGGTTTTGATTCTCTAGTGTAGTGATTTCTAATTTTGTCATTCTCTGTGATATTTCGTCTTCATTCAATTTTTGGGGGATTGATTTCTCCTGGCCAGGTATCATGGTTGAACTGGAAATTGAAGGTTGTTTTACATTTTTAAGGATTGATTGTCGGGATGTTAAATTATTAGGTCTTGGATAATTGCTTTCTATTTCAGATTCTTAGGACTGAACTTGTTTTATTGATTTATTTGAGAATCGAAGTTTCATTCTCCTTTTCTTTCGACCTGCGCTACTAGCGGATGCGTTTGTACCTGGATGTTTGGAATTGGAAGAAGTTTTAATTTTAATTTTTTTTCGGAGTTTCGACATCTGATATGAAATGGATCTAATTTTCTTTTCGAGTTCTGTCTGTCTTTTAATACTTACGTCTGCCAGCCCTTTATAATATTTAGTTGGATCTACTCCCGAGGGAACTTCATCTTCTATCTCATGATGGTTTTGTTTTTCATCACTATCTGATGGGGATTTCTCATTGAGATCTGATATTTCTAATTTCCTTGCCTTTTTATTTCTCAGTAGTGATTTTGCTCTCTCTATACTCTCCTGTTCTTCTAGTTGTTTTGCCAATTCTTCATCCATCTTTTCTTACTCTCTTTTCAGTTTTAATTCCTCACCTATAGGATCTGAATAATTTTAATTATTTTAAAGGTTGTTTAAATAAAAGAGATTATATTTTAATCGATTTCATTCGTTTACCATTTGTATGAGAGGGTCCTCCTCTATCTGACATCTCGTTTTTCCTTTCTAGGATGGTGTCCTATAAATTTAGATTTTATTTTTATTAATTTTTGGTTATTTCTGATTACTTTTTTTATAAGAATCTCTATTCAATCTAACTTACAGGTTATTCTCTTTGAGTTTTCAATTTTTTGGTTTTATATCTAATGTCACTGTAATTCGTAATTATCTCAATAGGAATGGACTTGGAATTCCCTATAACCATGAAATTTACAATGTTATGCCACTGAAAATAGTTTACAATTTGTTGTTCTTAATTAGGAGATCATCTTAATCCGGACTGTCTTTTGAAAAATGATTGTTTTTAAGATTTTTATCGAACTGGGACCACCATTTGAATTTAATTTATTTTTCGTAAATTGAACATTTAATTCTTTTTCGTATGCGTTACATTACATTGAGGATTTATTTTTATTTCTTTAATTTTTTTATAATCCTCTTTTTACATGTGGATGGAATTTAAGGTCTTAAATTGGTCTTTGTTCCTATTAGTCTAAATACACATCCACAAGGTTGTATTTTAATATTGACTAGATCGCACACTTTATTTTTTTGATTTTTTTAGTTTTATTAAAAAGGTATGGTGATCAGCCAACCTGGTTAAAATATGGCATATTAAATAATAAACATTTGGCCAAATGAAATACATAGAAATGAAAATAAACGCATACAAAGTGAGTATATTATGAAAAAAAATGGGTTTGGCTTACGCCTTTTAGAACTTCTTGAGTTTGAATAATTGCTCGATGTGCGATTTCAGATGGTAGCTGGAGGTTGAGGATTTCTATGATGTGTTCACATTCACTGTTTAATTGGGTCTGTTGTTTGTCATTAGTTTGGGGTGGGGGAATCTATGAAATTTGAGGCACAATTAGTACCAGGGAAAATGACCTATCGTATGGATGATGGGTTCAAGAGACCAAATAATAACAGAAAAGGCATGCCTTCACTGCCTGACCACAGTCGCCAGTTCCTTATTTTTCTGGTTATGGATAAAAAGGAACAAAAACCAAACAAGGATGTCAATGGGAAAGGGGAAAGGGGAAAAGAGAAAGGATGAGTGAATTCAAGCTCACCTTTAATTAGAGAACAACGGATCTAACTGGGAACAAGGCACCAACCAATCAGAAGGGTTGAATATGCCTATTAAAAAAAAAAAAAAGGTAACTCTTGAGGCATCCAAAATCGATTGCCTTAGTTTAAGAGGCAATTTCAAATCGAGAGCTCATAAAGTCAACCTTTAATGTATAGTGGTGTTTAAATGCTAATGACGTCACAATGTCCTAAAGTTAAGGCATCATGCAGCCGAAACACTGAATCAAGGGGTCTTGAATAGAGTTTTCAAGACATTTTATTTTTTTGACTTTGACAATGTCCTACGGCTGAATTCTTCTTGACTTGAATTAAACTTCTTCAGACACTGCAGAACGCAGCTTACATTTGTCTTCATACCTCAGAAAATTAATATGACGAATCAGCAATAAGCTAAGTTGTGTGGATAGAAGAGCCTAACAAAGTTTTGATCCATAAAAGGTTTGAAACTCACAAAAACGAACAGCAGAATTATTTTGTTAAAGACTATAATTACAAAAGAACTATAGTGTCAACAAAGCGGAACAAAGCAAAGTGTGTATCGGAAAAATAAACCATCAAAAAGTTGTTGTGTCTTCACCTAATTGTTTGTCTTCATGAGTGACAGTTATGTTGTGTAAAAGACTCCTAATATAAAACTTTAGGTTTCGGAGCTTTTGAAAAAAGTGAAGATGAGGTGAGAAAAATAACTAACATAAATGGAATCAAATCCACTATGTGCAAAAAGAAGGCTCAATGCGGCCTTTAATTGACAGAGCAAGGCAGTCATCTCGAACGAAGCTTGTACTAGAGTTGTCTTCAACACACCAAATTTCCCTCCTAGCAGATGCCAAGAACTCCATCGGATTGTATTGATGACTGATACTTCACCTTGCAGGTGTTTTCAAAAGATCGCCTTGAAGTGCGATATGGAAACTGGCAAAATTAGAAAAGACTTGTGTGTCGTCACTACTGATCCTTCATGACGAAAGAACAGCCCTAATTTGCCTTTTGTCTTCTACTGAACCTGCCTGGAATTTCAACTACCATCCTAGTTGTCTTCAAGGTAGACCAGGTTGTAGTTTATTCTACATCCGAGAAGATGGTACACTTATAAAATTGCCTTTGTGAGGACTTCAATGTACGACTTGAGACTTGGACCTGCTACTATCCACCTACACAAGAAGGACTCATTTGCAAAGACAAACCTAGTACCGGTTGTCGCCAGTGCAAAGTAAAAAGCAGGAGTGAATTAAAATCAGAATTCGTCTTTGCTAATCAGTTCTTCTTATTAGGGAAATTTCCCTACTTATTGTCTGCTTAATTGCTTTTAAACATGCGATGTCGATAGTACAAAAAAGTGAGAGAAATTACTATGTGTGTACAGCCAATAAAATTACAGATAGTAGAAATATATACGTCGACATACAATAGGCTAAATGTATTGGATGACTGATAAAAATAAAATATAATAAAATACAAAATGACTGCAAACCGCAAGCAAAGCGTGGAGAAGCGATAGATAAAAAAGTTTGGCTGCATTCATGTCCGTCGATGGGTTTTTACTTCCATTAAATCTATGTTTATCCCCATATATCTCATGGCGCTAGTTTGTCGGATCGAAACAAATTATTGTCTGAAATTGTCTGAATTTGAAAGAGTCATCACTGAAATAAAATGCATTATAATTGCCTGAAAGAGAATCAGATTTTATTTCTATCTTCACGTCTTCATCTGAATACGAGTTCAAATTCGGATAATATAATGTCCAAATTCGAATTTTGTCTCTCAAAACTTGTGTTAATTTGTGACGTTATTATTTTTGTCAAAAATAATTTTTATTTTAAGGTCCAGATCTCGGACTTCTCACTCCTCAGAATCTATTCACTTGAGCTGTCAATCAGATTTTGATTTTTGAAATTAAAAATAAAAATAAAAGATTTGGTTTTGTTTTGTTATTTTTTTGATCAAAAAGATTGTGGGTTGTTAATAATAGGTTTGGTACTAACTTGTACTATTGCTTCTTTGTGTCACACGTGGTGTTGATTTTCAAGGTTTTTCAAGGTCATAATTTGTGAAGATTTTCACTTTTATATGTTTTTGTTTTTATTAAAAATGTCCGGATAAGGTTTTAATTTAGATGCAGGCAAAGCATCCGAACACTAAGATGAAACTTAGTGTCCTGTCACGGTCGCCATTTAAATATGTGACGCCCCAGAGGTAGTTATCATATTATGTAAAAGAAAAATAGAAAAGATCGAAATTATTTGAAATGCATATTATGAATTAGACAGCCCAAGATCACCGATCTTTAGAGTCAAAGTATATTGAATCTAAAAGGGGAGAGACATGAAAATCTAGTTTCCTGCAAACCACAGTGAACATGAAGTCACGTCATTTTCATCCTTTAAAACTCCTCCTAATATATTGTAAAAAGCCTTAAAATCTGGTAGATGATCTTTAAACATTCTTGACTTATTGTAACACATGATATAACTGATATTTTTAGGCTTTTATCTTACTAGATGATTTTGAATGTCCGTTAGAGTGTCTCATAGCCATACCACATGGAGGTGTTGAATTGCTGATCATCCTTTAGTTTCTTCAATCGAAATCCTTACTGGCGACTTCGTAGAAGTTCGGTTCGAATGGAATTAATTACTATTAAAACAACTGACCCGAATTATAGGAACTCTTTATTGTTTAGTTTCAATTTTATAAAAAATATGAAGTGAAGGAAAAACGTCTGTGTTTAGTTGCCAGTTCAAAACGGACTGACTTCCCCTTTCATATTCCAACTAGAAATCATCCGATCTTTTATCTTGTAATATTCGGGGAAGTCCATTCGGCTATGTATTCACTGAGCTCTACTGCATTGATTAATTTGGTTGAATATAGGAGAACATATATATATCATATGGAGAAGAGATTAACATATATGGAGCTCAATATTCTCGTATTTTTACCTTATCAATTAATTTATTTTATTTTATTTTTTTTATTTTTCTTCGTGAGAGAGTTCCTCACAATATCAGGCTAACTAAAAGATGCAGCAGTAAATTTTGTGAATTTTTTTTGCAATTGATTGAATAATTTCAGTGAAATAGGATGTAATTTGGTGAATTAATATGTTGCATTTACCAGCAGTTATGTATTTACTTGCTGAGAATTAATAAATTTACATGTAGGTATCCTAACTAGATGAGTATAATGGATAAAACTTAATCATCAATTCTCACTGCATAAATTGTCAAGTTTTATTTCTAATTACAATACTCTCACATTTTGCCTTGATGCCTCAAAGGTGAATCTAAGGTGGTTATTTATCCTGAGCCCCTCAAAATGGATGAAGGCCTGCTCCTTCAAGGGAAATTAAATATTATGTATTTTTAAGAAAATAAACAATAAAGTAACAATAGGAACTGATTTTCAGAGAAAATGAGTGAACCTTCAGCACTCCATAAGTCTTACCCTGAAGAATCTATAGCTTTTATACAATTTTTTCACTTCCAAAACTTTATTTTTATAGCTACAAATAATATGTACCATCAACATTCAAAATTTGAACCATAAAATTTTAACTCCAATTATCCCTATACACAGATAAACTAAATATAAATAATTCAGACACTAATTTCTGCTCCCATACCCTGTAATATCATGGCATACCATCATATTATTTTTACATTCTGTTTTTCAACTCGACTTGGATGTAGAAGACTTGATCGGAATATTGTATCCTATTTTTCTGATTGTGGACCATATTTCTCTTTATGTATTTGGCAGGTGTTTAGGTCAAGGATTTTATATTCCTCTACATTGTTTCACAGAGTTTGTTGTATTCTTGCAATTTCTCATTTATTCTTCTCTTTCAATTGTCTTTTCCTAGCTCTTCATTAATTGTGGCACATATCTGAACTAAATACTTCTCTTACTCAAAAAAATATTTCTATCTGTCTTTGTCTCGGTTTCTTTATCACTCTTTTCCTAAATAGGCCCCAATATCAACCCTTAGATAATATTTTATCTGGTATTCCCTGTACTTTCCTAATCCATATCAAAATTATTGAAATACCTTTCTCACATCTATACTTCATTCCATATCTTAATATCTTGATACTGTTTTGCTCCTCTTAAAAATTTATAGAATTTCAAGGTAGTTTCATATTTTGTTGTAAATAACTCTTTTACTGATTTATCCCTATGAAATACGCGCCTCCTTACTGTCAACTATCAACGTTAGTTGATTTTTAGCAAGTAACCAGATACTATACATACGATATCCGTTTCTCTCTTTCAAATAGAGACGTGCATCTGATAATTGGGAAACTTTTATCTTGATACGGCTTTATCTATTACGATTACGATTAGTCTGTTCTCATGATATATTTAACCTATCACTCTCTGTTCGACTTCGGTAGTGGCATGGTATATAATTTTTCTACATTATGTTTTATTTTCATCAACTTAGTATATTGTGCCTCATTTTCATTCATTCCTGTTCATGAAAATGTTCATCTGTATATTTTTTTCCATAATGGTTTGTACCTTTAGTTATTCAAATAAAGGTCCAGGTATGTTCATTATGTTTTGTTGTATTATTGTAATGTGCTAGACCTCTCTACATGTGGGTGATATGGCGGGGCAGGTTGTATTTCTATTCTTCTGGCATGTTCTTATTTAGTGGGATTCCTGTGTATCATGTCAGCTCTTTCTCAAACTTTTTGTTGTTTTACTTCAAAATTTCAACATTCAATGTGTTACTGTGAACCTTACTCTGGATTGGCAATCCAGGTGCACTAGGTTTTGGAACTATATCCAGTGTTTATCCCTCAATCTGTGTTTTTTGGGACTTGTATGATGAGCCTTAAAGATGTTTTGGGATGTTTCAATATTCTGAAGGAGGTTCTCTGTGAAAAATGTGCAGTCAACCTGGTTTATTTTATTGCGGTGTGTGGCCACCCTAGTTGGATTACCACATTTTTTTACACCTTCAACCTTGACTCCTTTCTCCCACCATGTATGGATTCTTTCAGTCACTCATTACACAACACCTCCCACATAAGCCATTCCCTACCAAAATGGATAGCAACATTGTAAAAAATGGCGCCCATACAGGGACCCCTGAACATCCTGTGATCTTTTGAAAATCAACGATCAATAAATCAAAATGCCATTCTGCCACGTTAATGTTTTAAAATTTCACGTGGTAGGATTCTCAAAATCCAGCTTCTCAAGAGGCTGGCAGCCATTTTTTTTGTGTTTACTTTAAAATTTCTATTTAATGTAATAATTAAAAGACTAAATTGTAATTTTGTATCCCCTTATTAAAATTTGAAACTTCTCAATTTCCAACACATATCTATTTGTGTTTGCAAAACCTGGTTGCCATAACCTGGTGTAAGCTGGTACTCCATTTTAGAGGTGAGTTTATCTCGTTGAACTTACACAATGGCTATGATTATTTTGGTATCCACATGTTACTCTTTGCATGGGGAGTGACCTTGGTAGTGCCCAAAATTTGCGAATTTTGTTTTTCTAAGAAGATGACAAAGTTTCTCCCCTTCTGACTTTCGTATTTTGGATTCATTGTTATGGTCGAATGGGCCTATCCATTTTGAATTTACCTTTTTGAGTCTTGTATAGTCGAGATCCTTGAATATGATCTCTGATCTTGAAACCAGTGAAAGTGATCCTTTTTGTTTCGCGACTACTTTACCACTCTAAATTTTATCAAAATTATTAAAACCAGATCCCACTGGAAACACCTAGGAATGGATTATAACTCTGTGCCCACCTTCATAACCAACTGCTTTTTATGAATTAAAATAACCTTTCTTTGTTACTTCTCGTTATTTATAAAAATTAACGTAAAGTCTTTTTTGCATCCTTATTGTGATGTATATTTCTCTCTTTTTATCAGTGCTGCTATGTGATTTTTCTGTTCTATGTAGGTGTGAACTTTGTTTTTTATTCCTTACAAACCTGTCCTTTTTATATAGATACTCACTATCTTTTGTTTTTTTTATTTATGTCCGTACTCTTTATCCGGATTATCAAGGTACCTGCTTTTAACGTAATTTAAGTATTTTTTAGAGTTTCAGCTCAAAACTTTTGTGCAAGCTCTGTTAGAGCACGAGTGTACATACTATTCTGGGTTTCCCCTGAGAATTTTTCATCGACCAATAGGGACCAGTAACACTCTTGTCCGTAATACATGGACAAACACTCACTTTCTTATCACCTACCGCCTTATTCTTTAAGATACTATACACAATACAGCTCTTTTTGCTATACTGGTATTCCCCCATACTAACTTTAAATTTTAGGATACATACACAAACTTGTCATTCATTTTTGATCTGGAAAAAATCCCTCTCCACCCTTACCCACTCATAAGCAATAGTAAAGTAAGAACAATCGCGAAAGCAAAATGGATCTAGACTACAACCTATTAGAAATAGACAAACAGCTGTACGACGTCAACACTTCGTTAATCAATCTCAAAGAAGGCGAAGAAATAGAACATGAAGATTTAATCAAAGAATATGAAATTCCCGCTAATGTACCTGACCAGAATTTCACGGTACGGATTAGACAAAATGCTACATATATTACTACCCCTGAAAAATTTTACTGGGCTAGGAGAGCCCATTTCTCCAAAATACAAAACCCTTCCGCTGCATTTAGGTATTCACATTCCCCATGCTAACACTGGTGGCAGCAGGAACATGAAATAAAATTAAAGCTGCCAAAAACATTGCCACTAAGACTCTCCCTTCTATGATTTCTTCATCAGTGGGGACCATTTTGCCAAAAAATGCCGTGCTTGCTCCCACTCTCAAAACCCTCAATAAAAAGCTATGCGTATTATCTCACAACGTTGATGGGATTCCAAAACGTCTAAATAAAATTTCTGAAGGAACTCCTCAAGAACAAAACAGATATGGGATCGCTACTAGAAAACAAAAGGATACCAAACACGACCGAGCTACACTTTTGAACACAATGGAACATAATTTCAACAATATAGAAGATAAGTTAAAAGCTATTGTTCTATCCCATTTTTGCAGAGGATTCAGTTTGTCTACAAAAACGTGTCGAACAAATTATAGACAACTATTATTCCTAATTCTCGGAATAATAGCTGTCTATATTCTACCTAGCTTCTCACGGACGGACACCACTAGATATGCTGACAATGAAGTGTCATCATATTTGGCGGATGTTCCGTGTCACGCCACCTTTTTGGTCGGCCATCTTTTGAGTGAAACAAAGGAAACGAAAGTAATGTCATATCTTCATTT
>WOFM01000476.1:101462-186021 GCA_011428145.1 Ericerus pela
TTTTAGGTAAAACCAATGAAATTAAAAGGAAGTGACAAAAAGTAGGAGTGTTTAAGAAATTAATAAGAATTGGAATTATTGCAAGGTATCGAAATATATTCGTAGAAAAGATGACATCATGGAATATAGACGAAAACAGTTTATGGTGTACAAGAGGTGATGTCATCAGACAAGTCAAGACTTGAAAGACAAGTTTGAACTAGTCTTATATGACGTGAATGAAAGGAAGTGTAATTAGACGGAAATATGAAGAATAACGTGGGAAAATATATGAATTAATAAAGTACGAGAATATTTGAAATAATATGTATAAAAATATCATTACACACCCTCTGCCCGGAGGCCCATAAATTAATGGAAACTAAAATATCCTGGATAATAAAAGGAAAAATATCAAAATGAATCAAATCGAGAAATCTAAAATGATAAAATTATGAAAATAAAAATTACAATCCCGAAAGACTTACAAGTTCTCCCTATCATATCCAACTTTAAATCCACTGAAGGATATACTATTGTCAAACATTTTGAAGTTGAAGAAGCAAAAGTGGAAGTAGTAACAGTTCAACTACCAGATTTTATCAACTTGAAATATATCTTAATACAAATCTGGGGATTCGCAATCTCAGCTCTAGTCACAACAAGAGTCCATATAATTTCATAAATAGAGACATATGTGACCTAGTCCATAAAGGCACTGAACCAAAAGAAATCAATGAAGCAGCCTGCAAAATCATCTTCATCTGAGGAGATACAAATAAAGACATTCGAGGGTCATAAAAAACGTCTATTGTCACATCAATTTCCCGAATAAAAAATTTGAAAAAATCCCAGTATGGTCTATAATGCGAGTAGTAGAAAAATTAAACACACCCATTATCATTTGTCGCAAATTCCTATTTCTACACAAGGCGAAAATTGGTTTTGGATTCAGGCAAAGCCTGAGCTTCCTAATATAGGTTAAACAGGATAAGGAAGAAGATACTGTTAGAAGGCAAAAGAAAAAAGTGCCTACATATATTTACAAACTGGGATAAAATGCACCCTAAAAGATCTGCTAAACCTACTCAAAGAATGCATGGTATCAAACATAGAAAGTGTCAGAAACATCGATAACTCCAAAACAGAAGAAAATACCAACAACCATCCAAGTGATTCAATACAAATCATCGATAGCAACTTCATACAAACGATGACAATCTGGCCCACACCACCCACCCTACCACAAACTCATCAGTCCGTAATCGCTGACATAAAAAACAAACCTCCAAAAATAGACGAAATATCTCCTATAATTAAAAAAATTATCGAGGATTTTCCAGGCCTTTATTGAGCTAAACTGTGTAAATGTAAGGTCTATAAACACCACTTGGATGTAAAAGAAACATACACTCCATGTGTAAAAACTACCCCCTTCCTCTAAAACAATGTAAGCTAGTAGAAGACACTGTCCAAAGATGGAAAGAAGATGGAGTTATATGTCCATTAAACTCACCTTATCATGTCTCAATCATCGCAGCGCCCAAACCTGATTGCTCATACCACCCCATAGGGGACATCAGAAGGCTAAATATATATATGAATATTCAAGGTGATGTAGTACCACAAGTGGAACACTTTTGAGCTTTATTCGCCTTGGCCAAAATATTTAATAAAATGAACACAATGGAATCCTTTATGCAAATAGAACTTGACGAGGAATTGAAAAAATACACTGCATTCGTATTTCACGGAGAATTTTTAGAATGGAACTGGGTACCATTTGGAAATGGGGACTCTATATCTGTACATCTAAAAGCCGTCATAATAACCCTAAAAGGCTGCGAAGATTTTGCAGCAGCATATTGAAACAACTTTATAATCTTCTCTAAAAATGAAGGCAAACACGAACAACATCTATGAATTATCAGCCAAAAATTTCTAGATACGGGTTTCACCATTAAATTGAAAAAATGTGAATTCGAAAGAAGTGAAGTAAATTTCCTGGAATTTGTAGTTAGTGGAAAAGGCATCAAACCACCACCCTAAAGAATGGAATGCATCGACCATTTCCCAACACCCAGATGTAAACGAGATGTCCAGGCATTCCTAGGAATGATAAATTATTTTAGAACCCACATCCCCAATTTTGCCAATATAGGGGAACCACTATATAGACTATGCGGAAACATACCATTCATATGTGGCCTAAAGCAAATTAAATCGTTTGTAAAACTAAAAGAAGAATGCAGCGGACTCCTAGTTGAAGCAAATCTAAGATTTGACAGACCATTCTACGTAGTAACTGATGCCTCAGGATACAGACTGGTAGGATTTTTATACCAATTTGACAACGACGAAGACAAAAAAGATCCCAGAGTAGTATACATGGTCAGCATACTATTAAAACCGGCGGTGCTACACTACTTCACATTTCAAAAAGAACTACTAGCCATGGTGTATACCTTGAAAAAGTGAGCATACTTTCTCTACAGATTCAAAATCATCTTATATATAGACTACCAGGCATTATCCATTCTAAAAAAAGACAAATTCAACGCCACGGATAGATTCATCAGATGACTCATTACACTCGAAGAATTTAGAATCCTCGCAATTAACCATATTCCAGGCCCTAAAAATGAAATTGCCAACGCGTTATCGTGATATCATAGAGAAGTAATAATCAGTAATCTCACCTTTTTGTACCCCTATCATCAATACTGGAACCAGAATTAAATTGCGCACCCATAACAAACAAGGATAACCTAAACTCAAGAAATTTTGACCGATGGTTGTAACAAATATAGACGAACATTTTTAAAATGTACGACTATATTTTACAGACAAAATAATTCGTTTTATTCTCTAATTTACTACACACTTTTGACTCTTCTTCTTCTTGAAATAAAACTGACTGTAAATTGTCCCGTTGAAATTTGTTGGAAAATAGTCTTCTAAATGAAAGACAATTGTTTTTCGACCTCATTAATTCACACAAGTGTAACTTAATAGAAATATTTGCTTAATGCAGGTAAATTGTCAGTTCTCCTTCCTTCAGGTAACAACCAATCATAGTGAACTAATCCCACTATTTCTTACAATTTCTTTTCTATACTGTGTAAAAATTAAATTATAAAAACTATTACTTTGAAGAACACAATGTTCACTTTTTTACTTCTTATTACTTTCATAGATTCTAATAATCAATACTAATTATTGTTCTTGTGTAAATGAAAATATTATATTTAATGAAAAGTTTCTTGTAGAATTTTAATTGAAGTCTCATAAATACATACAAAGTTAAGGTCCACCATAAGAGTGTGGGTACTTAGGAATTCTATTTCAATTCTAAAGTTTATTTTTATCGTTCGTAAGTATTTGTTTGTGGTTTTCCACAAATAAATACTTAATAGTGTCAACGTCAAAAAGAGGAAACAACTACCAAAACTACACCTCGTTTTTGGCATTAAATTAATGGCACCCAACATTTGATTCCTTTAAAGTGGATCGAATCTGTCTGTGGAATATAAATTTTTTTTCTCTATGGTTCTGAAAAAAAATTTTTTTTTGAAGAAACTAAATAATTTTTTTTTCTTTTTACTGACAAAGTGTTTACATCAGAAATAAATAAAATTAATTTTGTCCATAATCTTTTGGCACAATTAAACGGTATTCTCTAAAAATCCAAATCCAACGATGAAGTCTCCAGGATCCAATCTAATGGAGCTTCTGCAAATACGTGGTAAATCAATCTAATCCGAAGTACTTTAATCTGTAAACTCGAAAGGGACAGTACCTTGAGAAAAGCATAGGGCGTGCTCTTTGGAAAAAGCCAGTACAGAATTACTACGAGTTGAAAAAGATCAAAGAGACCACACGCATAAAAATTTATTACAAAAAAAAATACAATCAATAAACAAAATTTTTTTTAGCTTCAATCTCCAGTCCCGAAGAAGATGACATCGAATCAATCAACCATCACTGAAACCTGTACCAGAAAAAACAAAGTAAATTTAATTATTATTTATTTTCTCAAAATTTTATTTTTGTTAAATTTTAAAATTGTGAATTCCCAAAATTTTTATGCAAAATGAAGATTAGACAGCTTAACTGAGCCTAACTACCCTAGTTTACCTAAAAATCACTGGCTCTGTACTGTCACAAATTGTGAAATAATTAATGTTTGTGAAAATTTCAATTTATAACTAGATTTAAATTTAATATCCAGACCAAAAGCAGAAGAGAATATCTACCTCACTATAAAATTAGGTAAGTAAAGAATTAAAAAATCTTTTAACCTCGATAATATAAAAATTTTATTAAAAACTCCTCCAAAATCCCCACGCAACACTTGTGAAAAAATACAAAAGGTTGATAAAAACCCTATAAGAAAAAATTTTGATCCTTCATCAACTCTTGTAAAAGAAAACTTTGAAAAGTTACAATCTGTTGTTATAAAATTCAAAGAAAATACACAAAATAAGGTACACGAGTTGGACACTCTCTTCCAAACAAATTTAAAAACCCCTCAAAGAGTATCTCAATCTAATCTTGGCTTTGGGACCACTGTAATAAAACCAACCTTCCCTCAGAATTATTCTTTGCTGCTTTAGTGAAGAAAATAAAATTCCCTTACCTACATTTGAAAACCTCCTCCCTCGTATATTAAACCCAATTCAAACTACTGTAATACCTGCAGTAGAAAACACTGAAAATTTTGAAAATCTCCTCATAAATTTTGACTCTAATTCTGAAAATTTAGAAATGTCTGTTGCTATAAACTTGTGTCCTACTTATCCCCATGCTAAAGGAGAACATATTATTTCTTTTTTGATTGGCTTTGAAAATGAGGCAGAAGGATTAAATTGGGATGACATAATGAAATTCAAAGAAATAAAAATTGCATTCTCCGGCATCACTAAAACAATGTTTGAGGATAAAATTCAAAACCATGAGGCTTTCACCATATGGGTTAATACTAAACCCAAAATTATTGAAATTTTTACTCAAACTAAATCCTAATTGCGAGAACTTTTTTGTGAAAGAAAATACAAAGGTGAAACAGATTTCCCTGAATACATGATGTTTGTTTCTAAAATGTTAAAAAGAATTGAACCTGATGTTACAGAAGAAAAATTATTGAAAAAATTATCTCCAACCATCCACAAAAAGAAAAAGACGTCTTATTAAGAGAAAAATGCCTGACTTTAGTTGAACTAGGTAAGGCCTTTTCAAACTATTTAGATTATAATGATAAATTTTATGGACATTCCAACCCGTTCTTGCGTGCAGAGATGGAGGAAATGGAAAAATTAATAAAATAATTACAAGCTGGAAAAACGAGATCAGATAAAAAATCGGTGAAAACTGTCTCTACAGATTCTGATTTAAAATTGGAACATGAAAAAATTACTGCTGCTCTAACAAATATGAATAAAAATCAAAATAAAGGTAGTAATAATAACAATAATAATCCTAATAAAAATAAAAATTCCCAAAACTAAAAACGAAATAATAATCAGAACTGAAACCACAATTATAACAATAATGAACAGAATTCTAATCAAAATCAGAATTCTAACCAAATCCAGAATTATAATAATGATCAAAACTATAATCAAACAGAAATTATAATAATAATTAAAATAAGCATTATAACCAAAATGACAATTGGAATAATAAACAAAATAATAACCTAAATAATCGAAATAAAAAATACAAAGAAAAAAATTAAAATCCCAACTTTCAATGGAATAATAATAATAACCAATATCAAAATAATTATAATAGTTATAATAATAATTTTAGGAACCAAAATTTTAATCCTAATTATTAAAATAATAATTACACAAATTATCCAAATAATAATTATTATCCGAATAACCCCCAGCCACAATTTCCCCTACAAAATTTTGTATCTGCTAATATACAAACTGCCCTGGCTCCTTTGATGTATGTACAGCCTGTACCTAAACCTCAAGTACAAATTCCCTTTCCCATAGTATGACAAAACACTTGCTCAAAAAACTAAGTTTCCCCCTTATAGCTGACTTGTCAACTGTAAGGGATGCCACGAACGAAAGGTCAAAAAAAGCTAACTGTATAGTTGAAGGAGAATTTCCAAATAAGGCCTACTGCAGAGCCAAAAGCAAATTCCATCTTTCATTTTCCATAAACGGAAAACAAATTCTTAGATTAGTAGACCCTTGTTTGGAAGAAACTATTGTTGATGAAAATGTTTTAAAAAAAGTCAATTTTAAAGAAATAATTTACTCAACCACTGTCAGATTTTGTGGAGCAGAAAATCAACCTTTAGAGGTCAAGGGGATAACCAATATGACATTCTCCATCAATCATTGCGTTTATCCACATCCTGTATATATATTCCAAAACTTGGTGGAACTGGTCATACTGGGTTATGATTTCTCATCAACCCATAAAGTGAAAATTTATTTTGATGAAAATAAATTGACATTGCTCTGCGGCATCGAAAAGCGAAGTTTTGAAATGCCCCAATGCTACAACAATTTAATTACTGAGAAAGGAATATATATGGTCTTAAGAAACCAATAAAATTATTTTCTCCACAAACATTTTATATTAAGCCCCAAAGCGAAATGGTAATCTCCACTCTTCCCATAAATATGTCATTTGTTGAAAATGATTCAATCGAATACAAATCAGATTTTTATTTAAGTATTCAAGATGACACTGGGATGACCTTTAAGTACGGTGATAGGACACGTGAAATAACTCAAGGGGAATAAATCCAAAAATTTATCGTTGATGATGACGAAGATTTTGATGTCTACAAAATCAAAACTATCAAAGAGGATTCTATCCTAAAAGATAATCATGGAAATACTATTCAAATAAACCCAAATTTAACAAGGGAACAAAAACGAAAGGCATTTAAAGACATAAATAAATATATTGAAATTTTTATGGGATTAACTGACCAAATAACAATTGTGGATGTGTAGAATACGTAACATTAATCTCCTGTGGCAAGAAAGTGGTTGCCTGCCGTACTATTTTGATGATACCATTTTTCTCCAAGTTTGCAGTTGGAAGCAAATGTTTGAAATTCAGTTTGGTTTGGTACACTGCCTCGGCAAAGGGGTGATTCTCGGATGCAAATTCTGCCACACTAACGAGGTATAGATTAGCATGGATGCGGCCAACTGGCACACGCCTGGATTGGTGATTATTAATGGTGAGGACATTGAGTGTTTTAACGCTCATTGTGCCTACCATTACAGGGAGGCCAAAGGTATGCCCCAGGCGTCCACTCCGGCGAGGAAGATTTTGCTCATAAAATCTCCAGACCCAGAGGAAAATTTTCTAACCAGGTACCAATACCAACATCTCCTCCTAATCTTGAAAACACTCCCAGTCCTTGACTTTCCTACCAGACATGACTTTCTCCCCATGTACATACTCCTTTGCCATAACCATTTTTTTTCTTCTCAACACGATTTTGTTTTCTTGTAACTTTTTTTTATATATTAGTATAATATTTTCATTGTTAACCACCAGTGAAATTGATCCAACTGCGGATGGAGAAAACTATTTTTATTTTTTACTCGTTTTCATAATTTTTTTTTCTTTTTTTCTTTCCCGTTATTTGCGCGGATTTAGTAAATTTTTTTTTTTCTGTCTATACTTAAAACTTTCTGGTCACATCTCTTTTAATTAACTTTACCTTCCTAGTTATGACCTTGTACAACTATTTTGGTTTTCTTTTATTCAATAAGTTACAATTTTTTTTCTCTTGTTCCTAATGTTTCTTAACTTTCTAATAACCACCCTATTGGCAAAATGCGTGCTTTTTTTTAAAAAAAAACGCATGTAAAACCAAATTACTTTTTTGGGAGTAAATTTGTACAAGACGCACAGTGTTTGAACATCTGACAGTGGTAAGCAAAACACTGCTATGTTTCAGAATACAAAACGCATACGAATCATTTTTGCTACAAATTACATCCAAATGAAACGCATTTATAACATTTTAGAATGCAAAAATTTGCTACACTAAAACGCATACAAAGCATTAGATCAAATAAAATTTGGTTGTTCAAACGCATGCAATGCGTTCATTCGAATGTAATCCTACATCCAAATGCATTTGTTTTGTACAAAACTATCCCATTTTTGTATTTCATTTCGCATGTGTGACAAGTTTGTTGCTGAAAAGCTACTGTTTGAAGGCGTCGATGACACATATAAAATCTGTTTTTGTACAACTTCGCATCTGAAAAGCTACTTTTGGTAGGCATTGAGCATGTTGAAAGAACTTTGTTTCGTACAAATTTGTTGCTGAAAAGCTACTGTTTGAAGGCGTCGATGACACATACAGAACCTGTTTTTGTAAACTTCGGATCTGAAAAGCTATGATGATACACATACCATTTTAATTTTTATAGATTACCAGCTTTTATAATAATATACATATATTTGAAGTCTATTTAGAAAAAAAATGAAAAAAATCAATAAAAATTTGGCAGTTTCTCTCTCACTATCTCTCTCTCTCACTTTTTCACCAAATGCTTACAAATTAATGTGAATATTTGGTTTGTTAAAAAGAAAAAACACAGAAATGAAAATGTAGAGTATTATTTCAATATAATTTCATGAAAAATAAAAAATTCTATCATAAATTGGAAAAAATAGGAAAACAGAAATACTGCAGTTTCTGAAAAAAACTAATTTTGGTACACAATTAATATTAGAATAAAATGTCAAAAACAAACTTATATATATGCAGGGAAACAACTCACAACGAAAAAAATTACAATTATATAAGCAAACAATTAACAATTAATATATATATATCACAAAAAATTAACTTTGGCTTTTGTTGACTTTGGCCCCCCCAAAAAAAGAAACAATTAACATATTATACATAACCAACAATTAATTAACTTTCCCAGTTGTTGACTTTCACCCAAAAAAAAAAAAACAAAAAAAAACATCATGTATATGGCAAAAAATATACTGGCTTTATTTGACTTTGGCAAAGAAAACAAACATTTATGGAAATTATTAAACTTTTCCTTTTTTTGACTTTGTAAAGAAAACAAACATATATACATGACAAAAAATAAACTTTGGCTTTTTTTACTTTGGCAACGAAAATAAACATTTATGGCAAATAATAAACTTTTCCTTTTTTTGACTTTGTCAAACAAAACAAACATATATACATGACAAAAAATAAACTTTGGCTTTTTTTTGACTTTGGCAAAGAAAACATACATTTATACATGTCGAAAATTAAACGTTGGCTTTTTTTACTTTGGCAAAGAAAACAAACATATAACATATTAATAAATGTCAAAAAGTAAACGTTGGCTTTTTTTTTTACTTTGGCAAGGAAAACAAAATCCTATAATTATTTTAAAAATAAACAAAAAATCAATAGCGGCCATATACATATAATTATAATAATTTTGACTGTATATATTACGACGGAAGAAATAAAGTTAAACCTTTGGAGTATTAGGTGAATTTCCATTTGTATTCTCATCTTCTTTTTCCTGTGATTCTTTAGTAGGTGAATTTTCATTTGATTTTTCATTTTTTCATTGTGTTTCATCTTTTTTTTTTCAAATCGTGTTGTGGAAACCAAGTACATGTATAAATTTATCTTTACAATATACAGTGGATGCTAATATACATTTTATACATGTACAAATTATTTATTTATCTATGTTTCTGTGTTACCTTTTTTACTTGGTCTGAATGATTCGTCCATTAATGCATTCTCATTTTCAGACAGTGAGTTCCTTCGTGACTCATCATGTTTACTTTTGCAGTTGTCAGATGTTTTTCGTTTCTTTTATTGTTTTTTGTTCTCTAATCGTTCTGTGAAATGACATAAATGTGTATATATAATATAAATTATAATTGTTTTTACCTTCATTTACACAATATACTGGGCTGAGCAAAGTGCATTTCCTTTAATGTGTAAAATGAACTACATACATCAAGGGTATGTTTTAATTTTATATGTGTAACTGAAAATTATTTTTGGAATTACGTATGTAAATTAACAGTATGGCCCATCCCAGTAAATTCTATTGTTTACACGTAATATTAACCCTGCATAAGCATTTTATAAAAGGGAAGCAAACAATTATGCGATGGTGGAATAATATATTATTTATATAAGTGTATATATACATAGCAAACCTTGTCCTTCTGTGATGGTATCTCTTGCATTTTTTAACCACCTCTGTCCCCACATATTAAATTCGAAGGTCACTCTTTTGTCTCTGGCACAGTTTAATTTAATTTGTGCTGTTGAAAATATGAAAGAAAATGTAATAATTAATTGTCTGTATTATGTAGATATATATGTATAGATGTGTATCTCTCTCTCTCTCTATATATATATATATATGTATGTAAAACATACATATAACCTACTTGTTATAATATCCACAAGTTTTGAATCGCGCATCGATAATTTATTATTTCCTTCTGAACAGCCGCCATACCATGTATAGTGTTCGTACATGCATTTGTCAAATACACTATTCATTACACTTTTAAATACATTATGGGCATCTCGCAAATGTATACAAAACGTATCTACAAAACATTTCTAAAAACAAGAAGCGTAAAATTACTGAAAAGTAAAACATGAATATTTTTGTGCTGTCAATTGTATTAATGTTTAAAAAAAGTTACCAAGTTGTCATTATTATTTTGCAACTTATGTAAATATGCCTCAATTCTCGTCATATTTTCTTCATTTCCTATTTTTAAAAGTGCCCGAAATTCTTCTAATGGATCCTGAATACATTTTGTTTTTACAACAGTTTCTTCTTTTCTTTTCACCCTTCTTGAAAGTGTTTTCATCTTGGAATCTATATATTTCACATAAGAGTATAATACTTTTATTACCGTTAATTGTTACTGTATATGTATATGTGTTTATACAGTACATATAAGTTTGTTTGATTGAAGTACACAAACCTTACATATTTGATGGATTTAATTTTATTATTACATTAATCCTGCTGGCAATTATAAAAATGTAAGTTTCCCTATAAATTTTTGTTTTTGATATATCAGAACTTATTTGTATTTTCTTGTTAACTTATTTTCAATATGGCACAAAGATAGTTTAATACTGTTTCATTCAGGAGATTGCTTTCCTGTTTTAAGTGGGTGTATACTTTCAATCAAACATTTAATTACATATTAGATATTATGTATACATACAAAAATAGCATTATATCTATTATTAGGAGATTTACACGTACCTAGTGAATCTAATCGCATTAACATTTCCACCTGCATGTCTTGAATATGTTGAAGAATAGTTGCCATGTTGTTTGAGGAGAGGATGTCAGTATTAGGAACGGATTGAATTTGTTTTTGGACAACATTATAATGTGCAAGACTATTATTTTTTTGTACAGAATGGTTTGGAGTCCTCACATGTTGAGACAGTACATCTCTGCTGTTTTGACCATTTGTTTTAGATGTACTGCTACAAGATGGCGCAGATCGGGGTGAACTATGAATACTGTAAGGTGTCTTTTGTACAGAATGAATGACAAACGATACTGAGTTAAGTGATGAATGATTATGTGTATGTTCAATTTTTTTTGCCGGGGTGTGGTTATTTTTTCTTATTGTTCGTGGTGAAAGAAGCTCGAAAGAGTTATCGGACGTTAGTGATGATGAAGATGATGATGATTCCCTTGACGAGTTTAGGGACTTATTTTGTCTGTCCCTAGTGTGCCTATGTTTTGATCGTGAATGTCTTTTATTTGATTTTTCGGAACCTACTGATTTCATCGGTGGTGTTGGTGGAGAATTGGATCGTTGTTTTTGGCTCTTATGTTTCTCATTAGGTTTGGCAAACATTTGGCTCATAACTAATGGCTGACTTATAGTCAATCTTTGTCTCACATCTGCTAATTGTGTGGAACTGCAGTGTGGTTGACTATGGTGACTGACCTCCCCTACCATTTTTGCACCTTCAGAGGTTCCGGTCTTTTAAGGTCTGAATCATCCTGGAAATGTAATGTCCTATTGGTGCTTGCCAGCTCTTGTTTTTTGTTGGGGTCACAGCACTATCAGTGCTTGTACACTGTTCCAATGACTTCAGTTTGTTTTTAGCCTCCCTGTAAGTGTCTGCAAATCCAATGAAAATATAAAATACAAAATTAAAAATGAATTTATGTTTTTTTTTAAGTTATATTATAATGAATAATTATATTTGTCAAAATGTACCACTTTCAGCGTAAATTTTTCGGATTTTATACATTGGCCAATTTTTATCTGCTTTTGGCTGATTTGATATAAGCGAATTTAATCTGTCGTTAGTGGCCGTTGTTGGGAATCTTACTTCACCCCTTGACAACTTATCCATCCTAATCTAACAATGAACATGACATGCGGGGCGAGGGTCTCATGAAGTATTACAAATTCCTTTGATTGTCCATTGTGATGTATAATAAGGTTACTGAAGTGACCATATTATTCGTATTGGAATGTAATTAATAAAAACATTTAAACCTATAAAATGAATGTATAACGCATTAACTGATATGCACCAAATACATATGTAGAGTTTGTGGAAGGTGGTTATTGCAGATATAGTCTATTACAGCTGATATATTTCGAAGTGTATAATTTAGTATACTATTATACATTGTTTTGTTGTGTATATATACATATATATATATATATATATATATATATATATACCAATTGATATATTGACTAAGGTGTTTAAATTGCTGCTAATTGTCCTGCAGCAGTGAAATAAAATAGCCATGCCTATATTATCATTGACAGCAGGCAAGCAAATTCATACGAAGAACTGTAGAGATCTACAAAAAATAACTGGTGATCCAAAGAGAAACCCCCATTATTCAACATGGCCTTGAATTAAAACATTGGCTCAAATAAAAACAATTGCTCATTATACAATATTGGCAACATTGGTTAATAAATCAAATAACCATGCCCATTGCACATTGATATATGCTATATTGTATAGATATGTCAATTGTGAAGGCGTGCTATAAACTGATGGATCGTAACAAAATCAGGTTTGATATCCTGTTTGAAATTTACATATATATTATAATGTGGAAATTTTTTCAAAATTGCGATAAAATTATGTGTTTATATTTATCAATTTATATTATTAAACTTTGGCATCTTAATAAACTTTGGCTTTTGAAGAGCTACTTGGATTGAAAACCCGATGGTTAAAATTTGAAGAATGCGTATCTAAGACAAAGATGTATTTTTTAATATGTATATTTTTAAATTGTATTTTTTATTAATGTGCTAATCCTTGTAATGTTTATAATTCATAATAATTTTAAAAATTATTGGCAATAAATAAATTTTTAATAGTTTTAAAAATATTGTGTGTTTACTTTTGAAGTAATTGAGTACATTGTTCTATAATATATTGATTAACTGATTTGTTTTCAGTTTGTAAATAGTAAATATCTTGATTTAAAACATGTGATAATTATAATATGGTTTCTATTTGTGGATGTGAAAAACAATTATTTTAGGATGGTGTGTGTGGGGACATTACTCGTATGAGGTTATAGGGGCTCGCACCCCTTGACGACAGTCGCCACCCAAAGGCTGGCAATAATTGTCTCTATGACGTTAAACGAATTCACACTGGTGCGTTTGTATGTTCGTACCTGTACGTACGTACAAGTAAGATACATCGTACGAGTTGAGATCAATTACCTGATAACGATCTCGGTAATGTCACGACTCGGTACCAAACGCACTGCGTCGTTTCTTATCATCTCAAAGGAGACAAGAAACGACGTAACCCATGAATAAATTACGTATACATACGTATGCATGTGTGTCTGTGTGCGTGTACCAAATCCATATATAAACTCTCAGAACCGGCTCAAAAATCGCCAGTGTTTGCTGAGGATTTGGCTCTCCCATACTTAACCGTATGAAATGACAGAACACGTAAATACTGTTGAAGACCTTCTTGTGTGAATATCTCTCACAACAAGGTATTCCACAGCGGTGACCTCGACGTGATTTTTTGGCTACGTCGTGGGTGTCTAGAGGCGCGTTGCGCTATTACTAAAAAGAGGTGCGGTGCGCTGGCGAGTTACTCGCTTGTAATACAAATATTTTTACAAGACCTAGACACCTTTGGCTGTCGAAGCAGAGGTCTGACTTTGAAAGTGGGAAATTAAACCCCCCCTTCCGAATATATTTGCCGGAAGGGAACCAAGAGAAGTAGACCTGGAGGAACAAAGTTGCCCTCATCCTCCAACTCCTCCAGCTTCAACCAGAGACTCTGAAGTCTTTGAGACTCCAGAGAAACAAAAACGGATCCGGAGGCCAGAAGCCTTCCGTTTGGGAGCTGTTGTTAACCCAAACGAAACAACAGCTCGCACTCTTAGAAGTGGTCGTCTTTTGAGCCAAGACTCTGACCCTTCAACCCCAGACCGACAACCGACGGCGTCTGGTGAACTCTTTGCAGAAAATACTATTAGAGAAGTTCAGCACACAATAATGCCTAACGGAAACACGAACCCATCATCAAATCAACCAGGAGCAGGTGGAAGTGGTCAGCCACAGCTGACCCCCGAAGTACTCGCACAGCTGCTACAGCTGTTGCAGATGCGGCCATTGCAGAACCCTGTGATCCAAAGACGGAGGATAGAGATTCCGGAGTTTCTACCAAATGAAGTGGAACTATGGTTAACTCTCCTCGAAGGTCGTTTTAAAACTGAGAATTTGCAAAATGACCAAAAATATTCACACATTTGCAGCGGCACCGCATTCCGGATATCATGGAATGCCCTCCGGCGGAAGCAGACAAATACGGTTGGTTCTGCAAGAAAATTAGAAATGTGTTTGGTAAAACCCAAAACCAAATTATTGATGATGTTATGGGTGGAATGAAGATCGGAGATGACAAACCCTCCACCTTCATGGCCAAATTAAGACAGAAGGCCGATAATATAGTGTCACCGTCAGTTATTGGAAACTAGTTCTGCAAACAACTACCCCAACATGTTGTGCAGTGTCTGGCAGCTATAGGTGCCACGGTGATAAACAACTCCGCGGACCTAGACTTCTTGGCGAAGAGTGCCGATAGTGCACTAGAACATTCGAGACCAGCATCCTCAATAAGTGCAGTATCGGCAGAGACCGGAGAACTAGCTCAGCTTAGAGCCCAGATAGCTCAGCTGACTAGTGAAATAAAGAAAAAGAAATTCTTCAGATAAGCAGAGAAAAAGTGCGTACAAATAAAATACGACACGAATAAACAAATCCAAGTGCGATACGGAAGAAAACATCGCAACATGTTTCTATTGACAAACAATACAGATAAAAATTATTCAATAGATCGTGACGTCACAAACGAAGAGTGCATTCCTTTGTAAAATACAAAATTCAAAGTACGAAAACTCAAACACGCTTAACTCTGCTCGTACTTAACCAATTTGAACCGGAAAACTTTTCAGCTAAAGAATATTCTATGCACTATCCCTTCCGTACACGCCTGAAACAAGATAACAACTTGGAATAAAGCTGCGATCGAAAATATTCTCGCAAAGTTTTTTCACTCTCCTTTCGACTGTCGAACTGAACACGCCGAAATTGTCTTTTAAAATTTTCTTTCTTTTTTCTCTTGCATATCTTGTTTCCCTTCTTTATGTCGTCCTCAACCAATACCCCGTTCTCGACTCAACCATTCCAATTCGTAGTCCCGCCTGTGCCTAAGCCTGTAAATACTAAGGAACAGACAGAACACAAAAAAGAAATAGAGAGAATCGAAATCGAGTTGTTAATGGATACGACGTTGGCTGTGGACATCGTGAAAATGATGTCCACACCCCTTCCTCCGTTGATCTCGCCCCCAAAATTGACGGAAAGAACACCAAAAGTGGAGAACCCACCTCCGGAGTCCTCAGCTCTGGCGAGATTGGAGACGAGAAAACAACAACCTCCGGTGGATGAGGTGCATAAACCATGCCCTCCCCCCGCCGCAAGCCTGACCAACAAACCATCGGGGAACTCAAACTCCCCGATGTATCGAAGGCCAAGGCCACTAACACTTACAGATCCCCATCTGTCCTACCATCCCCATCCTTACAACCGTCCGGTCCCTCAACAACGGCCGCCAAGAAGAAGGGGACACGCGAGCAGGGACGCCTACCAGGCCCGACTCGATGCACGAAAACAATCTTACGAATGCGTCGGGGCCGTGGTAGGCTCAGCCCTCGCTAAGTGGGAACGTGACCAAAGACAGTAGACTCGATAAGTCCCCCCAGGCACGCGACTTAGCATTTTTGCGGCGCAAAAACTGGGGGGGAGTAGCTGTGGGGACATTACTCATATGAGGTTATAGGGGCTCGCACCCCTCGACGACAGTCGCCACCCAAAGGCTAGCAATAATCGTCTCTATGACATTAAACGAATTCACACTTGTGCGTTTGTATGTTCGTACCTGTACGTACGTACAAGTAAGATACATCGTACAAGTTGAGATCAATTACCTGATAACGATCTCGGTAATGTCACGACTCGGTACCAAACGCACTGCGTCGTTTCTTATCATCTCAAAGGAGACAAGAAACGACGTAACCCATGAATAAATTACGTATACATACGTATGCATGTGTGTCTGTGTGCGTGTACAAAATCCGTATATAAACTCTCAGAACCGGCTCAAAAATCGCCAGTGTTCACCGAGGATTTGGCTCTCCCATACTTAACCATATGAAGTGGCAGAACATGTAAATACTGTTGAAGACATTCTTGTGTGAATATCTCTCACGACAAGGTATTCCACAGTGTGCACAGACTTGATACAAATCACCAATGACATCTGTAAAAATAATTTATTTATGTATGGTTTCTATAATATATTGGTTAAAGCAAACTTCAAAATTCTAAAAAATATCAACATATTTACCTAAAAAAGGCCAATGTGGTTTGAAAAAATCATGCGTCAACTAAATGTAGCAATTCTGTTAAAACAATTTCTTCATTTGTTTCATTTTTAGGCATGACGTAACATTTTTTTAGAAATTGCAGCAATGGAGCAGGTATAATTCTTGTATGTTGAGACCCGTACAACCACAGTTCCTATATCCACAGAGGATAAAGGATAGCTGAAAAGAGGCTTGCATGATGTGTATAGTCTCCCTGTCAACAAAATATTTGTGAGTACTATATTGCGAATTAAGTTAATCAATTTATGTAATTCATCAAATGGAAAAACAGGGGCAACTTTTTGTATAGATATAATATATTATTGTACATGGTCAGGGAATACTTTTCAATAATTATTCAAAATATAGGGTAGATTAAATTTATGTATGACTTTACTTGTGCATTTCACAATGCGTTAATAGGCCATAAAAAAGGTTGCCACATTAAAAAAGTTGATATACACATTAAGTAAAATAAACATATTGTCACCAGTGGAAAACAAAATACCTGTTATGGTGGCATCCTCAGTGTCACATTTCTTGATAATCTTCTCTATTTGCATGAAACGTCTATTGCCTATTTTGCAAAAACAGTCCCCAATTCGGTCAGTCCTGAACAACATGTTTTTTATGTGAAGTCGTTGGTATAATTTGTCTCCATTGGAATACTTGCACTTACGTATATGTAGAACTGGTTTACAGTGTGATTTAATTTTGGAAATGTATGAAAATTTATGTGCCAAAAGTACCTCTGAATAACGATTAATAGCTTGCTGCAGTGGAAAGTTACCAGTGTGAATAAAGTTTTTCAGTTGGCCGAGAAACGATTCGAAAGGGAAACAGCTAAAGTTTTCAACAGGACCAAATTTGTCACAATCGTCAGCCAAATGCAACAATGAGTGGACAATGTACGAGATGAAGCGGTTGCCATACACAGCGACACATTTATTGATGAAACAATGGGGTACCGGACTTGATTTTCAGTAAATATATTTTCAAATTCTTTAAAAAAAATAAAAAATATCAGTGAAAACAGCATTAAAATTGGTTGGATAGAATGGGATAAAATGAATGGTAAATTTGAGTTGTCAAAAAACGTTGTGATATTTTTTGAGCAGTCGGTGTGATGTCATAGAATTGACACATCAGCAAACTTTTCACCTCTTTCACAGGTTTCTCATTCATTCATTCCTCACTCTCCTGTGTTTGTACATTGGTTTAGTTAAGCTCATCAATTTAGAAAGTTCATGGTGACTGTGAGGGAGGGGTAAAAGGATGTGCACTTGCACCCCCCACTCCCTTATTTATAGACAAATTCAAAACATTGAAAAACAATAAAAACTAAGAAAATCAAAAACCAATTATTCCTTATTTGTTTTTATATTAGAGCACAGCCTTGGAAAAATTTTTTGGTGGTGCCTGAGGAGTTATTTACTTTGAGGGTTGAGTTCATATTTGAAACCCATTTTTAGATTTAACCCTTCATTTAGCCCCCTGTAGCCCAAGAAATGAAATTAAGATAATATTCTTGGATATTATTGAATGATACATCGATAATATTGTTTTTTGAGGCTCTGAGTTTACATTTATAATCCATTTTTAGATTGAACTCCTCCTTGGCCCCCTGTGACCCCAAACAGGGGGTTAAGATAATATTCTTTTATATTATTGAGTGATATATCATTAATAATGTTTTTTGAGGTGCTGAGTTTAGATTTGCAATCCATTTTTTGATCAAATCCATTATTGAGCCCCCTGTGACCCTAAACAGGGGGTTCAAATAAAATTCTTATATATTATTGAGTGATACACAATAAATAATATTTTTTGAGGCACTGAGATTATATTTACAATCCATTTTTAGATTGAACCACTTTTTTTCTTGATGTGGCCCCAAAAAAGGGATTGCAATTATATCTTCACTTATTATTGAGTGATTTATTAGGTATTGGATGCCCATGTTTTTTGAGACCAACAAAAAACAAGAAATTTCAGTAAAACCACTTGCCCAACTTACTTGTAAGAAAAATAAGATTTTTGTATTTGTACTGAGAAACTTGTAAAACATTATAAACAATATATCTCACAATAAAATGTGAAAAGTCAAAATTAGCTACTTATATCTGAACCACTTTGCATAACATTAAAAGGAGTTGAATGAAGAAATACATGTCAAAATAAAACTTCAAGTCAAAAAAAATTACCAATAATGCCTAACACATTATAATAGAGAAATTCAAAATTAGCCCCTTTCAGAGCTCCTGTGGGATCACTTAATGGGTAAAATTAAGAAATTACGTCAAATTCAAAATCAGCAGCTAAAAACTATTACGAATGATGTATTACACTACAAAATATGGAAAGTCAAAATTTCCCCTCGGGCGTCAAAAATAAATCAAATGAATAAAATAATGTCAAATTTGAACTTGTTGCCTCAAGAAACATTACAAATGATGTATTACATAATAATATGTAAAAAAACAAAATTGGGCTCTTTTATGATCCCTTGGGGTCAAAAAATTGATCAAATTGGGTTGTGTGATGCGCGCACATCATGTGAATACTATGCACCCACGCCCGCATCAATTTGTTTGGGTGACGAAACGTGGTATCCCAATCAGTGTTACCTGCGTTTGTAGAGCGAAACAAGGCATTCCAAAAGTGCAATAATTAATTTGATAATTAATTATTGTTGTTTTTTTTTCAGATTATGCAAATGCGAATATTGTATAATTACGCTGTTTAGTTCTGATGTAATTCAAATCTTTTTATTTTTGTTATTTGTTTCACACTCATACCGAAACGAAGTATTTCAGTAGCTATCAAAATGATATTCTTTTGTACAGATGCGGAAATGATGTTCGTTTGGAATTCAACACGAATTTCTTTTTTGTCAGATACAAAAATGATATATTTTGTATGAAGTTCAACACGTTTTTCTTTGTAAAGGTTTACAAAATGATGCGTTTTCGTTTGCAGTTACAACAATTTTCCTTTCACAAAAATAAAAAAACGCCTTAAAAAGGACAAACAAGCCTACAAAAGGATCAATTTTCGTTCGATTTTTGTATTTAATACAAAAAAACACATACAAACAAATCGTTTTTGTACACATTTTGCCAATAGGGTAGGTCACTTAAAGTTTCTCTTTTTCTTTAATCTCGTTTTGTTCTATTTTTTTTTCTTTTAATTTGATCAAATTTTCACTTTTTTGTTGTTTCATTAATATCATTATAAGAGAGTCCAAATTGTTCCTTTCCCCAGAATTATTATTTTTTGAGTTTTCTAATTAAATTTTTTCTTTTTTTACCTGGACTTATCATTTTTTCCCTAAGATTTTTCTTTCAAAATCAAGGACCTCAGTAAGTATACCACACCAATACCATGAATTTCATCTTCTTCTAATTTACCATGTAAACAATTCTTTCAAAATTAGTCCCTTCACTCTAAATTTCCCATTTCAGATTAGTCAACATGCAAGTTTCCAAAGCTTCATCTACCACCTGTACACCATATTACCATAAGACAAACAGTTTGGGACTCAGTTACTTGGTTGAAAGTATAATCATCTCCAGATTTCAAAAAATTTGTGTTTAATTCTCAAAATTGCGTACTTTTATCGAATACCTCTTTCCACTATTCTAAATCCTCCGCATTTCCACAAAATCTCAATCTCTACTTACACTCCCGATCTTGATTTCTATTGTCTCGATTATGTGCCAGAAATGTGGAGTGATGGGAGGGATTTGAGGTATCCCTATGAAATACGCGCCTCCTTACTGTCAACTATCAACGTTAGTTGATTTTTAGCAAGTAATCAGGTTCTATAATTACAATAACTGTTTCTCTCTTTTAAATACAGACATGCATTTGAAAGTAGAGAAACCTTTATCTTGATACGGCTTTATCTATTACAAATATGGTTGATTTGTCAAATATTCAAAAACTTTGGTACCTGAAAAAAGCAATGTTAACAGATGTCAAAAATTTGCTTGATGATTTTGGCATGTCAGATGGGGCCTATGCAGATGCATGGTCATATATTTTGTCTCGTTTTGAGAAAAAACAATCGATAATCCTCACACTTTTTTATAAGCTTATTGATATCAAGCAGCTGAAAAATGAAAAAAGTATTCAGAAACTCATTGATAGAATTAATGGTACTATTTGTGGTCTAAAAGCAGCTGAAGAAAAAGTCGAAGATACCTTCTTAAAATTTATCACATTTTTTGCTGGTTTGAAACTGATTCTGCAACCTTCCGTGATTGGGAAAATTTGTTAGTGTTGGTTAATGACTATCCAAAATTTGATCAACTAAGCAAGTTTTTACAAAATCATGTGTTCGCAGTCGATGATCGAATTAAATGTGACAAATCGCTTAAACCTGTAGTAAAAAAAAAAGCTTGTCCAAACAAAAATTGTATACTACAGTCAAAAATAAATGTGTTTTGTGTTCAAATCCTCATTATCTTAATCAATGCTCGGAATTCTTGAATAAATCGCCCCAAGATCGTTATGAAATTGTGAAGAAAAATCGACTCTGTTTAATTTGTTTCAATTTTTGTCATTCTGTTAGTAATTGTACATCTCGCTTTGTTTGTAAATGCGGTGCAAAACATAATTCGTTGCTTCATTTTGAACTTAAAAATGCAAAAAGTAGTTTTTTGAAAGAGCTTGTGGTAGATAGGCCCAAAAAAAGTGTCGTTATTGCTAAATTGTCCTTATCGTGTTTAAATTCAGTTGAATAGTTCGTATTACTGCCATCTGCAGTCGTAAAATTTGTCTGTGGTAGTGTATCTGGTACCTGTAATGTTTTACTAGATGGCTGTTCACAGCCTAATTTAATTTCTGATATGTTTGTTCGTAAATTCAAATTACCAATTTGTTTGATAAACCACGGTAACTCAGTTAAAATTGTTTCGTCAGCTTCAATTCAAACATCACATTCCGTGTTATTAAAAATGGTTTCCAATTTTAAATCATATCAGATCGATGTTATTGCTGACATTGTTCCTGCATCGTCATTGTCGTATTCAGTTTATTTCAACATTTCCACATCCATTGTTGATAAACTTTGAAAATTTTGTCTTGCTGATCCTGCTTTTTGAAGGAGAATGAAGCAATTCCTAATATCGATCTTAATATTGTTGCAGGGCATTTTGAAAAAATTATAAGTGACATATCACACTCGCTTGAAAATGGGTTATTCGTACGCCTGTCCAAATTTGGCTGGGTTACTTCCAGTCTTGCTCCACAAGTCCAAAGGTCATCCTCTTCTCAGTTCTCTGGATGTACACTACAAGAAATTGATAATAATCTTCGCCAATTTTGGGATTTAGAGGAAGCTACACCAATAAGTTCATCAAAGTCATTTAAAATTGATCATTTCCAAGAACATTTTGAGAAAACTTATTCATTTGCACCTGATGGTAAATTTGTTATAAAACTGCCACTCAAACTTGATCGTTCGTCCATTGCTAATAATCGTAATCGTGCCTTAACAAGTCTTTTGAAAGTTGAACGCTCACTAAATGAGGAAATAAACTAAAGTACATCGATTTCATGAAAGAATACCAAGCTATAGGACATTATGTCGATTGCTGAACCTACAAATGGCTCTCATTATTTTATTTCACATCTGGAAGTGCTTCGTCCAGAAAGTTATACCACCCTCTTGCGTGTTGTTTTCAATGCATCGTTGTCTGTTAAGGGAAGCTCATCCTTAAATGATGCGCTAATGATTGGTACCAATATTCAACGAGATCTGTTTGATATACTCGTCTCCATGCGATTGTATAAGTTTGGATTCATCATTGATATTACTAAAATGTATCACATGATATGGGTGAATGAAGAAGACCACGACATGCAACATATTTTGTGGAGAGAAAAGTCGACAGAACCAATTCGAGAGTACCGTTTAAATACAGTTATATATGGCACTGCTTCAGCATCATTTGTTGCCACAAACTGCTTACAAATTGTTGCTAAAAATTTGGTTGATTCTCATCCAATTGCCGCTCATCTCATTTGTGATAATTTTTATATGGATGATTTAATTTGTGGCGTCAATTCAAAAGATGAAATTATCGATTTGCAATCAACTATTCACAACGTTCTCGCTGATTGTGTGTTTATGCTTCCCAAATATGCCAGTAATTGTGACGAGTTACTTAGTAAAATTGCTCCTGAATCACATGCATTATCGTCGTCAATCAAATTTGAAAAAATTGCTGTTTTAGGCCTACGTTGGCCACCACACAATGATAAATATAGAGTTAGAATTAATTTAGATTTGTTTTCAGAAAATATTGTTTTCACTAAAAGAATTATTTTCTCGTTGATTATGCACATCTTTGATCCTCTCAGTTTAGTGTCACCAGTAACTATTCGTGGTAAAGTAATTATGCAGTCTTTGTGGCTCGAAGGCAAATCATGGGATGATCCAGTTTCTGAAGTGTTAACACAATTGTTTGTAAATTACATGCGCGATTTGTTGAATCTAAGGTCATTCCTTGTTCCTCGCAGTATTTTTCTACTACCTCATAATGAACTTATTGCTTTTTGTGACGTGAGTGAAAAAGCGTATTGTGTCGTAATCTACATTCGGTCTTCTATTAATGAATCTTACTCCTGTAAAAGGTTGTGTTCGAGAAATCGTATCACTCCTAACCATTCCGCATTTAGAATTAATCCCAGTCGAATTAGCAACTTCTTTAATTAATCGTATTGCTTCTAATATCAATATTTTACCTCATTTAATTCATGCATTTTCAGATTCAACTGTTGTATTATGCTGGCTTTCTAAACCATCTAATGATTGGAAATTGTTTGTATCTAAACGTGTTAGCAAAATCATAAATATTGTACCATTTTACGTTGACATTACACTCCATCTGGTGAAAACCCTGCCAATTTAGCCACTCAAGGCTTAAGTGCAGAAAATTTTTGAACCTCGATATGTGGACAAATGTTCCTAATTTTTTACTGTCAAATAATGCATTTTCTTACTTTAAAATACCTAATGTTGATGTGCCTAATACCTTAGAAAAAAGAAAATGTGTAACATTAAATGTCATTTCAATTAATAATGTTTTAGCTCAATTCTCATCTTTTAATTGTATGATCCATAATGTCGCTTACATGTATTGATTTGTCAGTTTTTGTAGAACACACAATAAATTTATCGATTTTTCACTGTATAAACTAGAAATCAGTCATGCAATAAATGTAGTTGTACAAGTTTCTCAAACAATCTGTTTCAGTGAAGATATAACTAGACTGAAAAATGGGCAATCTTTAAAGAAGAAAAACATGTTACGTTTGTTGGACCCATTTTTAGATGAGTTTGGTATTTTGTGAGTTTGTGGTAGACTAGAATAGTCGCCATGGTTGTTGCAGAAGAAACATCCAATCCACATTAGCACCAAATCTCACTTCACTCGATTGCTAGTACGCCACACACACGAAAAATACTATCATGCAGGTCGATCGTTCTTGGCTGCATTTTTCGCATCTCAATATTGGTTTATCGGCAGTCATACTAATTTATTAAAATTTGTCATTCGTAGCTGTGTTCTGTGTACCAGAATAAAGGGCAAGGTTGCTGAGCAATTGATGGGACAGTTACCTCCATCTCGTGTTTCAATTGCAATAGTATTTACATATGTTGGTATCAATTTTGCTGGGCCCTTCCAGTGTAAATGTGTAGCACATAGAACTACACGTTTATATAAAATTTACTTGGTGATTTTTGTTTGTCTAACTGTACGCGCTATTCATATTGAGATTGTATCAGATTTGTCAACTGCCAAGGTTTTGGAGGCATTACAACGCTTCATCGCTCATCGAGTGCTACCTGTCAAAATCTTCTCAGATAATGGAACAAATTTTGTCAGTGCATCAAATTTTTTCAATGACAATCGTGCAGATATCTTGAATGCTGCAACACTCATTGGTTTTGAGTGGCACTTCATACCACCACACTCACCTCATTTTGGAGGTGTATGGGAATCAGCAGTTCGATCATTTAAACTCCATCTATCAACTGTAATAAAAAATACAGTGTTGTCCGAAGAATACTGTACCTTAGCTGCTAAAGTTGAAGTGGTTTTGAACTCTCGCCCGATTGCCTACAAACAAAACATCGAACAGGGGAGTGAGCCATTGACCCCTGCATATTTTCTTGTTGGTCAGTCACTATTATCTACACCTGTGATTGATGATGATTTATCACTGCCATTATCAAATTGACTACAGTTGATTCATAATATGGTAAAAGGCTTTTGGTCGAAGTGGTCCAAAGATTATTTAAACCACTTATAGCAACGAGGCAAATGGTTTTATCGAAAACCCAACATTCAAGTTGGTCAACTTGTTCTGCTACCTGATGAGAACCAACCCCCCTTTAAATGGCCATTTGGTATCGTCAAGCTATGTCACACTGGGGAGGATGGTCTTACTCGAGTCGTTAATGTTTGATTTAAAAGTGGAATCTGTTCCAGATCATAGTCTTCGATAGTCCTGCTTCCATTGGATACTGAACATAGGGTTCAGCCTGGGGAGTCTGTTGATGTTAAAACTTTCATCACATAAACCTACGCACATATTACGATCGCATCTTATCTTTCTTCTTTCTTTTGTATTACACTCGTTCATTCTGTCTTCTTATCACTCTTTTTCTAACTGTTTTTAGCATGCACTTTTTCTTACAATACCTATTCGATTCTGTTCTTAAATTTCTCTTGTCGAGTTTTGTTTGTAGTTTCATTCTTTTACTTGATGTCTTAAAAAAAAAAATTTTGTCATGTTGAAGTACAGTTTGCTTAATTTTGTTTTCAGTTTTATTTTATTTTAATTTATTCAAAATAGTCCGCCTACATATATATTGATATTCAATTTTCGATTCTTTATTTTGAAAGTATTTTCGAGTTTTGAAACCTAAAACAAAAGAGAAAAAATAAATTGTTAAAATTTTTTTATAAGTGCTTTTATGAATAAGAAAAAAAATATTATTTTTTTTAATTAAGATAAAAAGTAAGAGTGTCGTAGAAAATAAAATTAACCTACCTTGATATTTTTTGGCTCAGTCCTTGCAGTTTTGTTTGGTTCATAGTAATGTCGAAACATAAATTAAATTTGGATCACTAAATTTCTTGGCTGAAATATGAAAAAAATATAACTATATTTCATGATTGCTAATCAATTGTCAAATATTTTTCATCGGTAGTCAGATGGTCCATTCAGTTACAATACATTGTCTTTACAAATATCAGCTTACTACATCAAAGTCAATTCATCAAAGTCGACTGGTAGCAGTATAATAAAATTATATGGATACTTTAACCTAGTGATTCCAGAATTTGAAGGGATATTTCAATTGTAGTATTTTTTATTGATAAACCGCACGTTAATTATTTCCATGATCTTGCTTAGTTTTGTTATGTTTTAAAAATTCTCTTCTTCACGTGGGTTGAGGTGCAGAATAGATTTTGAGTTATTAGTGGTTTAATCGGGGGTAAAGTTGGATACGGAGAAGTAAATTTTAATTAGTGTTTCAAGAAATTGAAATGTTCAGCCGAAGAAAACGACTTAAATGTTCAGGAATCTTGCCTCATCCTGGTGAAATATTGTCTTGGAAAATTATAAGGTGTGAGATGGTATTCACGTGTGCGAGTGTATCAGCAAGGGAATTTGGAGTTACTTTAGTAATATAGTACTCTCCCTAGGTATACTATATTTCTTGATTGCCCTCTGTGATGCACACACTCCTAAACTGAATTGATCCATTATTAAAACGAGTTTAATGGAATATGCTAGGTTTCATATTCATGTTTTACAGGCAATAATCATATTTGGTAACCTATTCTCCATTACCTATAATTGTATATTCGAAATTTAAATCTTCACAATATTTCAAATCTTTCATGTGCGCACGTAAGCTATTTCATTCTATGATTATAGGTGTTCATACACTTATATTTAGTGTCAAAAACCTTTCATGTAAATCAGTTTAACTCATCTTAATCAAACAGATATAATTTTCGCTGCATCGAATATTTTTTCTCTAAGCATACTGCCAGCACTCTCATGATTCGAGGATTCATTTGCGGCAGGTGTAGCTCCGTGCAAATAACCTACGTGGTTTCTCACCATTCGAGTTATTTGTCAACAATGTTCTAATGCAGATTGTTATACTTGTTAATAACCAGTAGGTAACTGAAATTCTGGCTGTTTGTACTTACATCATATCTACAGAGGGGGTCTGTGTTACATCATTCTTAGCTCCCACAAACAATATTAAAATATATGATCTACAGTATAAGAAATACAAATTTTGGAAGTAGGTAGCTTCGAAAAGTGATTGTTCTTGAAGTGTGATGATGTGGGAGTAGATTGATTTAGTTCTATGTTGGAAACTCAGACTCCTTGAGTGAGTGTTTTTAAGCGATGACGAATTTCATTGTGGTGGACCGACATTTAGGGTAAACGTACCAATTATGAGGTACATGACTTTAAAATTGTGCATAAATTTGAAAAATCAATACAAATTATAATTTATGGAGAAATCAGGATCAATGTTCCTCGATGCATTTGTTTGCAAAATTGAAAAGTTTATTGAACCAATTTAGGATTTTATATGAATTGTTTTGTCCTATGACTCAAAATAGTGATTCAAAAATAGGTGTTCCCAAAATGTGGTACCCTCCTTTCCTAATACAGAGTATTTAGTTATATTTTAAATATATTCCATACCGATTCCTAACATAGGGTATTGGAGACCGGGTTACCATGAAACACGTTTTTCTTTTTTGTCTCCGATGTAAGCGAGAATTGAGTTAGAAATTTGGGACCAATAAATTTGAAAAGAACAAACCTTTATGTACAAAATAAAATCAAAAGAAGCTAGTAACGTGTGAGAGTTTTTTAATTATTCCATTTTAAAGTGGGTAAAATTTTGTTTCATGATACACTACCCTAGTGTACCGCGGAATTGATGGTGTTGTACCATAAGAAAAAAATATTTTCAAACCAAAAAATTAAACTTATTTTATTTAATAAAATATGAAGCGCATTGAATATAAAAGTAATCATATTTAGATAATTGATGATATATGCTATTTGAATTGTGATAGTATAATTATTATTACGAAAACTGATTGTTTTTCAAATTGTGATACTTTCCTCATGAATTTTCTAATTTATGACATCTTTCACAATAACCTACACTTTCCCAAGATCTAATACTTCATGTTTTTATGCAGTTTTGTTTTGGTAAATTATTTGAAAAAAAACAATGGTATTTTTGGCATGTTCAATTATAAAAAAGAAAATTTACATCATGGTATAATAAGTTCACATTCTTACTAGAAATTACATTGTATGTAGTGTAAGTGTTTTTGAACAATGGTAACTCTGAATAATTAATTATTGGCAATAAAAATCTCTGAAATATATACAAAAATTTGAATGCTCAACTTTTCTCCCATTGGTCACACATTTTATGTGTAATCAAAATTTTACCTTTGGTGTAATTTTGATAAATATTGCAATAACTTTTGAATAATTAACTGAATAATGGTAGTAAACAAATGAAGTATTTACCAGGTGTATGATGCATAATGATATGGAACCAGTTTGTCCCACCCTACTGTAAAAATTAATGTGTAATTCAAAAAAATACGCAGGAATTTTCTCATTGCAAAATTTTGATACAATTACGCCTCATTTATGCCAGCTCATTTTGAAGTGTATGTCCGCAGCACAGACATACGCCTTCATTTCCATCGGGTGTATTTTGAGGCGTATATCTACAGTATATACACTTGAGGACATACACCTTGATTACCAACAGGGATATTTAGAGACATATATCCTCAGCATATACACTTGCAGACATACACATTCATTTCTCCTAATTGTATTTTGAGACTTATGTATGTAGTTTATAAGTTTGTGGACCTATGCAGCAATTTCCACTAGGTGTATTTCAAGGCGCATGTAGAATCCAGATATATGCCTCCATGTATGCCTCAAAATACACCTCAAAACCAGCCTGAAAATCGGCCTCAAAGGATACCTCAAAATATGTTTATGAAATACATCTTGAAATACACCTTGTAATACCTCCAGAAATACACCTCAAAATTGATATAAGTAATTAATTCCACCAGGTGTATTTTGAAACAGATATCAGTACCCAATTCCATCAGGTCTGATTCCAGGCATCTGTCAATTCTATCAGGTGTATTTTGAAGCAGGTATCAGCTCTGTCAGGCATATCTGGAAGCAGATATCAGGCAAAAACAAGTATAAAAAACACTACTTACATTTTAAACATTGGTTTACAGAGGGTGCATTCTTCTTAATGAGAATATGAGTTAAAACTGGTATATGCGATGTTCAAATGCAAAATTATCTTTTTTAATATGATTTTTTGATTGTTAACCCATCCAAAGTTTGCGAATAAGTACTTTTTTTTTTCATTTCAAAGGCTGTAACAAATTTTTTTCTATACATTTAAATGTGTTTTGGAAATGATAATATCAAATAATTTTGGATTACAGAGAATGTGAAAAATTTATTTAAGAAAAATTATGAAATTTGGTATGGGAGCATATGGTTGTGGGGAAATTTTAGTGTGTTTCTAGTTTCAATAATTTTTTTATCAAATGTAAAAAAGAGGGGTTGGCATACACTATGGTGGTCAAGGAATAGGAGATTCTTCGATTGGGGCTTAGATCTATCCTTCTTTGATGTTTGGAGGTCAAGGAATTTTAAATATTTAGTTCACCTCATAATATGCATCCAAAATGGACTATATACCCGGCAAGTAAAATGGAATCAGACATATGCCCAATAATACTTCACAAAAACACCTAGTACTTCCTCCTAGTAAAACAGAGTGAGAAATACGCCTTATTGTATACTTGTTTCACGCACATTTTCACATTTCATTTTTGCCACACCTGATTTTTCTCAGTTTTTTTTTCGTTTCATTTTATCTGCTCTCCTCACGTTTTCACTACATCAGTAAGATGTCCGCTCAGTATTTCGTTTTTTAAATACATTAGTTAATGTTTTGTTCACGTTTATTTAGTTCCTTTTTGTCTTAAAACATTTCAATTTTATCAACTCAACATTTGGTCCTTCGGGCCGGATCTACAGTAAAAGATCTGGTGTTTAAAAAGTTCGTTTTTATTTATCATTAACTACTATTCGCGATCTTTTTCACGTCATATTGCTGAAGTTAGTTCATCAAAACTTACAACTCGTTTTTAAGTTACTGTGCTTTTCCCGGACATTTTTCAGTTAATTTTCCAATGAAATTTATTTAATTTATTCAGTTTTCTTACAAAAACGTGTTCAGTGATTTCTGATAGTAATATCAACCTCAACATCGATAGTGATTGCTTCAACATATAGATATATCTATTTCAACATCGATTCACTACCCGCAGCCCAATTAAATCAAAATAACACCAAACACCAATGTTTTTTAGGTAACTTTTAATGATTATCAATCGTGTTTTTTGATTATTTCGCGTCATTCTTCAACTAATTTAATTGTTCAAAGTTAAATTTCATTGCCCTTAAATAAATTTAAAATTTTTCAAAATTAATTAATTTTTTTGAGGTTGTTAATAAAATTGTGAACGTAATGTCTACTGAAGCCTCTAGTATTGAAGTTCTCCAATGAGACAAACGCACAACCCTACGCTCGATCGCAGCAATCCATGAATTGCTTGGTAAGGCCTTCCTCAAAAATCCTACCATGGACATTATATGTACCATTGGCTCGTACCTCGATTCATGGCAGTCCGATCTCAAGGATCTGAAAGACATCACAGATGAATTATTCGAACCCCTAGAAACGGAGGGAAAAACTCCTGACCAGATATCTGCATTGGAAAACAAAGTGAGTGCAGATTTAATTCAATCCAAGTTATTATTTTCTCAAATGCGTGGGCGATTTGGTGCTTTGAAATCCAAAGCTGAAGCCCAACGTGATGTTTCCCATCACTCACTTGATTCGTCATTTGTTTCTGAGTCATCGCCTGCCAACCCAATGGTAAAAATCCCCAATATTCCCGTGCCCAAATTTGATGGGGACATTAAAAAGTTCACCGAATGGTATTGTCTTTTTGAAACTATGATCGATGCAAATAATAAATTGAAGCCTGTTCAGAAACTGTACTTTCTGAAGCAAGCGATGGTAGGTGCAGCTGCAAACTCGCTCACTGACTACACTGTTCAAGATGGCATTTACAAGGAGGCTTGGAAGTTTGTAAGAGATCAATTTTACAGCAAACGCACAATCATTGCCTCTCATTTACAAGACATAATCAATTTTCCCACTATCACATTCCCAATATTATGAGAATCTCTCGATAAGGTCAACGCTATAATCCGTGGTCTACGAGTTGGTGGTTTAGATGTTGCCAAAATGTCCCCGTTGATAACATACATTGTCGTTACCAAATTGTTGGAGAGGTTGCACGCAGACTGGGAAAACTCAATCACAAGTAATGATACTTACCCATCATTTGAGCCGTTTGCTACGTTTCTGCAAAATCGATGCTTCTCGTATGAAACCACACATCCCACTCCATTGCGCAAACCCAATACTTCGAATTAACCATCAGTACACACTGAAAAGCTCAAGGAAAAGTCTACGCTTGCTACCATCAACAGACCAAAGTCTTATTCTTTGAGTCCTTGTTGCACCCTATGTCAGAAGGAGCACTATTTGTCGCAATGCCCCAGCTTTTTGGAAAGGTCAGTCTCTGATCGCTTTCTTTTTGTCAAAGAAGAGGAACTGTGCTCTAACTGTTTCCGTCAGTTCCACAAAACTACCGACTGCAACTCGTCAATGTGCCGAAAATGTGGTAAGGCGCACAACACTCTTCTATATCGAGAAGTCTTGCTCTCACCCAACAATAAACCATCATCAGATTCCACTGCTGCTCCAGAAAATTCTAAAGTTTCACTCTCTACTACCGTATCTTCTCAGCGTGTTGTGTTGCTACCATCTGCAATAGTCAATGTAGTGATTCGTTCGAAGTTAGTGAAAGCTCGCATTCTTATTGATAATTGCTCTCAAGCAGAATTAATCACCGAATCGTTTGTTAAACGTAATCGCATCCCATCTCAAATTGGAGGAGCATTAATTTCTGGTGCCACTCCCAGTGACTTTCAGTCATCCTCGACTGTAAAACTTGAAATTTGTTCTCATGCCAACGATTTTAAACTTAACTTCGAAGCTGATGTTGTTGGTAAGCTTCCATATGAAGTCACTCCAAATAGCGTCAAACTCATTGAAAAGTTGAACCCAAACCTCATTTTAGCCGATACTGACCATTTGTCCTGCAGTGTTGACATCTTAATTGGTTTTAAATTTGCTAATCGTATTTTACTTGGCAACAAACAATTTATTGACGAATTGTGTCTCGAACAGTCACTATTTGGCTATGTTGCAAGTGGTCATCTTGATTTACCGACTCAAACTAATACTCGTTTTTGCTCCTTGGTTGTTGAAACTCAAAACATTCTTTCCAAATTCTGGGAAGTAGAAGAAGTCGACTCTCCTAAGCGCACCCAAAGTGAGCATGAGCTATGTGAAGCTAATTTTGAGTCAACATTCTCTCATCTACCAGATGGCATATTTCATGTTCATCTACCATTCAAGAAGAATATCGATTCTCTCGCTAATACCTATGCCCAGGCCTGTAATGCCCTTCTTCGCTCTGAAACGAAGCCCAATCTGCAAACTCGATTACTCTACAAGCAATTTATGGTTGAGTATTGCAAACTTGGTCATATGGAAGTTGTTCCTGAACCCTGCATACCTTGATATTTCATCCCTCACTTGCCTGTTATTTGCCCAGACAATTCTACCACCATGTTGAGAGTTGTCTTCAATTCTTCCACAAAAAACAAATCTGGTGTGTCTTTGAACGAAGCGCTGCTCAATGGACCTCCACTTCAGGCCGATCTCTTCGAACTGCTTCTAGTCTTCCGCAAATATATTGTTGCATTCTCTGGAGACATCAGCAAGATGTATAGGCAAACTGCAGTACATCCCAATGACCACTTATCCCAATCTATTCTCTGGCGTGACAGCCCTCAAGATAAAATTCAAGCATACCGACTCGCCACTGTAACATATGGTACCACTCCTGCTGGATATCTTGCTAAGAAGTGCCTTCAAGTCCTTTCTAAGGAGATACAAAACTCGCTGCCTGAAATTTCTCGTGCAATTGGAAGTGAATTCTACATGGATGACCTTCTCACAGGTGCTGACACTGTTGAGGCTGCTACCCAAAAACGTGCATTGATTGAATCTACACTCAAAAGCGCGCAGCTACCACTACGAAAATATGTCTCAAATTCAAGTGAATTTCTTGCTTCACTCGACCCCGCTCTTGTTGAGCCTCTTAAACCACTTGCATTCTCATCCACTGGGACTGCAAAAATCTTGGGCCTGCAATGGCAGCATTCCAACGACTACCTCTTCATTAACATTCAACCTGTGAACACCAAAAACCAATTTCTAACCAAACGTGTTTTTTCTTCCTTGATTGCCTAGGTCTTCGATCCACTTGGTATTGCTGCACCCGTTACTGTTTGAGGCAAGATCCTACTCCAGGACCTGTGGCGTGAAGGAATAAACTGGGATGATCCTGTCTCGCAAGAACTCGACACCAATTTTGTCTGTACCACAGTGATTTGCAGCTCTTACCTCATTTAACTGTGCCTCGCTTGTATTTTTCAAACAAAATGTCTGAGTTTGACATTATTGGATTTTGTGATGCTAGCAAACGTGCATATGGTGATGTCATTTACCTCCAAATTTATGGTGAACCCAAGATCAGTTCCATGTTAATTTGTGCTAAAACACGTATCACTCTATTAAAAGAAATCACCATCCCTCGTCTTGAATTACTTGGCACTGTTCTTCTCACTCGTTTAATTACTCGTGTTTGTAAAGCCTTAAATTATGACATCGCAAAGGCCAGCGTATTTTGTGACTCGACCATCGTTTCAGCCTGGTTAAAGGTCCCAAGCTCGAAATAACAAATCTTTGTGTGTAATTGTGTTGATTTTGTAAACTCATCGCTTTCCTTCAAACAGTGGCAGTATGTGAAAACTAACGAAAATCCAGCTGATTTGTTAACACGTGGTGTTTCCATTGACTCTCTTGTCAACAACTCATTCTGGCTTGGTGGCCCAGAATGGGTCACCAACAAATCTCTCGTGCACACAAATATTTTGTTACCCGTTGTACTGCCTGAATTACGCAAAGTCTGTAATAGTCTCTTTGTTGACAGAACGTTTGACGAATCTTTCATCTCTCAATATTCAAATTTTGACAAACTTGTACGAATTGTTTTGCTTATCTCTAAATACGTTTATCGTCTCCACCCGGCACTTAATATATATGATGAGTCATTAAATAAAAGCACGCGATCTATTTACATAATTTGCCATATTTCTCAGAATGTCTTTTTCAGGTCTGAGTTTTTGGAAATTGCTGGTGGTCATCCAATGCCAACCAAGAGCCCGATCCTCGCACTTGACCCATTTGTAGATTCCTATGGTCTTCTTTGTGTTGGTGGTCGACTCCAAAACAGCTCACTGTCGTATGGTTCCAAACACCCGATCATCCTACATTGAAAGTCAAAGCTTGCGTCATTGCTGTTTCACCACATCCATGATAAGTACTATCTGGCTACCCGATCTCCACATTGTCTCTCCCCCAGTTAAAGTATTGGATTCATTGTGGCGCACCTCATTTAGTCAAGCGGATCGTTAATCGATGTGTTTGGAGTAATCGTATGAAAGGCGAATCCATAAATCAAATCATAGGTGATTTGCCCAAGGAGCGCACACTTGTTTCTCATGCGTTTGCATACACTGGAGTTGATTTTGCTGGTCCGTTCCTTACCAAGTGCACCAAGCACCATTCAATGAAGCACTTGAAATACTACGTGGCTTTCTTTGTCTGCCTCTCCACTCGTGTGATACACATTGAATCTGTTTCCGAATTGTCTACCGAAGTCTTCATTGCCTCACTTCAAAGGTTCTCTGCTCGTCGTGGCATTCCCAATACAGTTTGGTCTGACATTGCTACAAATTTTGTTGGTGCCAAAAACATCCTCGACAACCACTGTCAATCCCTTGGCCTGACATGGAAGTTCATCCCACCTTGATCGCCACATCATGGTGGCATATGGGAAGTCACTGTCAAAGCTGATAAGAAGTATTTGCTCTCACGCAAGATCAGCTCACGACAACTCTTGCACAAATCAAGTCCATCCTCAACTCTCGAACATTGTACCATAAATGTGAGACATCGGACCCGGAGTCAATAGATATACTGACTCCTGGTCATTTCCTTGTGGGCTCAAATCTATTTGGTGTGGCTCAACCAGAGACTGTTTCCGTCTCACTTTCCAAGTGACTAGACTTTCAGCGTTGTATTGTCCGTTCATTTTGGCACCTTTGGAGCCAAAACTACCTAGCTCAGCTGCAGTGTCGCTCCAAATGGAAAACTGCATCAGCTAACATTGAAGTAGGCGATGTCGTTGTGCTGAAGGATGAGTCCACACCACTAAGCTGGCCTCTTGCTCGTGTCATCGATGTTCTACCAGATAAACTGAACCATAATCAAATTGTTGTTGTCAAAGCCAAAAATTTGACCTTCCAGGGTTCCGTCCAAAAGCTTGTCAAGCTTCCAGTTGAACCAGAAATTTTACATTAAATTTTCTTCTCTTTGTATTTTTTTACATTCTCCTTTACCTATTGTACCTTGCATTTACCTATTGTATTTCGCGGTTCCCTTTTTGAATTTTTATTATTTTTATTTTTTTTTACTCCTATCCCCTTATTATTGTATAAATTTCTTTTAACACCCTTCTGGTCTTTGCGGGGGAGGATGTTTCACACACATTTTCACATTTCATTTTTGCCACACCTGATTTTTCTGTTATTTTTTTTGTTTCATTTTATCTGCTTTCCTCACGTTTTCACTACATCAGTAAGATGTCCGCTTAATATTTCATTTTTTAAATACATTAGTTAATGTTTTGTTCTCGTTTATTTAGTTCCTTTTTGTCCTAAAACAGTTCACTTTTATCAACTCAACAATACTTTAAAAAATATCTGTATACTGGCCATGTGAAATGGATGAGAACATACATCTTAAGATACACTATATATCTGGAGCTTATATGGTGGAGTAAAAGGAGTCTAGTGGGCTTATTATAAAGTTCCATTAATGAAACTAAATGAGTAATTTTCATAAGGTATGGCTCAAATTTGGTAGATAGTTGGTTCCAAACTTATCAAAAACTTTTCAAGTGGTCTGAGTAAAGTTCAGTCAGTGGGAATTAAGATGCAATTATGGTTACATAGGCCTGACATTTGAGATACAAATTTTTCCACTGTATCAAAGTTTGTTCTTTAGATTCTTCATCTTTGGTGATTTTCTTCCCTATTATCTGTATTTCTCCTGTATAAGCCTCCCACAACATGTATCGCAAGAAAGTCGTATATAGGCTCAATCAATAGCTGATTCCAGCATCGTATTGTTCATTATCATAGCTTAATTAGGAGGTGAGTCATTTGGGAAAAACCAGGTTGAAAGTGCGTTTCTTGCTGTTTTTCACACCCTGGGGCATCAGATAGATCTGATTTTTCATAAAATAGATGCAACTCTGCAAGGTGATTCCATTCCACATTACTCATCATCATAACACAATTTAAATGCCAGTTAGGAGTAAAAAGTTATATCAGATGGGTTTTTATAGTTTTTTGGCCTCCCAGGCAATGGATGGACCCAATTTCTCACCAGGGCTATGTGCCTTGGTGTTGCAAGAATTTTGATATCAAATTTAAGGGTATAGCTTTCTTAGGGGGCAAAATAATACTTTGTTTTTAAATTATACATTTTTATTTTTACAATAAGATATATATGGAAGCGTATAACTATGGAAACCTTTTTAATTGTTTTGAAAATTTAAAAATTAATTTTTCAACTGTAAAAATGGTGGTTGATGACAACTGTGGTAGTCAAGAAATATCGAATTCTTTAAATTGCACTTACATCTATCCATCCATGATAATTAAGGGATTGTGGGGAAAATGCTCATATGAGGCACAGGGGCTCGCACCCCCTAGCAACAGTCGCTGTCAAAAGGCTGGCATATTTTTGTCTTTATGGCATTAATCTAAAACTTGCATGTATGTTCGTATATTCATACCTTTATGTACATACGGATAAGAAACATACAGACCATGACAAATTGTCTGATAAAGTTTTCATGATGTCATGGACCATTACAAAATGAACTGTGCCATTTCTTATCACCTCACAAAGACAGGAAAAAACATAACATATGACTAATACCATATGTATATGTACATATGTGTATCTGTGTGTGTGTGTGTGTGTGAAAAATCCACTGTATAAACTCTCGAAACAGACTACAAAATTACTAGGGTTTGCCTTGAATTTGGTTCTTCCATACATTTGTGCATGAAGTAGCAGAACACGTAAAGCTGAAGATTACCTTCTTTGTGTGAATACTTCTCACAACAAAGTATTCCATAGTAGTGACTTTGATGTGATTTTTGACTACATTATGGTTGTATAAGCATATAGCGCTTTTCCTAAAAATAAGCGTCATGTCCTGCTGAGTTACTCGATTGTAAAACAAATATTTTTACACAGACCTAGACCACTTTGGCTGTCGAAGAAGAGGTCTGACTTATGAAGTAGGAAGTCTATATCCCTCCTTCCAAATATATTTGCCAGAAGGGAAATAAGTACCAGACCTTGAGAAACAAAGTTGCCTCATCTACCAACTCAACCTATAACTCAAAATTCTGAAGTCTTGGAAACTCCGGATCATCAAAAATGTATCATGAGGTCAGAAGCATTATAATTTTAGAACTGCTTTGGACCCAAACAATTTAGCAGTCCAAACACTGACAAGTGGTTGTATACTGAGCCAAGATACCAACCCTCTAACCACAGACCAACAACAGATGGAGTCTGGACCAACTCTGAAAGGAGAACAATCTAATTCCAAAGAATTACAGAAAAGGCATAGAGACCATCAAACAATGTCCATGTCTAATACCAACCATCGTGAAATACTGCAAACCAAGCATCATCAGCACAGTCTAGGTAGGTGAAAGCAGTCAACCGCAGTTGACCCCAAAAATGCTAGTTCAGTTGTTGCAATTATTACAGACTCAATCGATGCAGTACCGTGCATTCTCAATATGTTGGATAGAGATTCCAGAATTCCTACAAATGAAGTCAATCTCTGGCTCACTTTCCTCAATGGTAGATTTAAACCCAAGAATCTGCCAAATGACCAAAAATATACACATATCTTTGGTGGTATGTCAGTAGAAATAATACATCAAATTTTAGATATCATGGAGTGCCCTTTGACAATAGCAGACAAATATTCGTGGTTCTGTAGAAAAATAAGAAGTGTATTTGGAAAAACAAAAAAACAAATTATTGATGATATTATTGATGGAATGTAGATGGGAGATGACAAACCATCCTTCTTCATGGCTAAACTAAGACAGAAGGCCGATAATATGGTATCACCACTGGTTATTGGGAACCAGTTCTACAAACATATACCACAATGTGTTCTGCAGGGCCTGGTTGCTGTAGGTACCACAGTGATAAATACAACTGGGGACCTATACTTCCTGGCAAGAATTGCTGATAGTGCACTAGAACATATATAATTGACAATATCGATTAATGCACTGTCAAAAGAAAATAAAGAATTCGCTCAGCTGACTACAGAGGTAAAAAAGAACTATAATTCAAAAAATAATGGTGAAAGTAATAATTGCTCAAGAAGCAGGAGCAATAATGAAAGCACTAAAAGAACATCGAGGTTGGGGGAAACCCTTTAAGAAGCCTAGTCTGTCAAACTAGAATGAGGGGCCTCCTATGTGGCTGAAGACCCCTTGGAAAAATACTCATGCTGCCTGTTCATTCAGGATACGATTAACAAGTGATGGTACCTAACTGACTTAGGTGCAGACAAGAACTTATTGCTAGTGAACAAAAATCTGAAGGTATTTCTTCCAAAATACTACATCTGAAATGTAAATGGTCAAAACCTTCTGGCTTGTGGAACTGAAACTAGAAAAGTAAGCATTGGTTTTCAAAGTGATATGATGTGCTACTTCACAATTGTGGATTTTCCAATATCAATCCTGTATGCAGATTTTCTCACATATTTTCCAAAATGCTAGTGTACCAACTGGACACAAATATTCCGAGTTGCTCCAAAGTCAACGAACAATTCTTATGGATTCTGTCTGACTATCCTTGAGTTACATAGCCATCAAATTGCAGGCATCCTACATACAAACATGATACAGTCCTTTGCATTGAGACTAAAAGACTGCTTTACATGTGAGAAACTGCAGGATACTGCCTAATAAGCTCAAAGTGGCACAAGAACTCTATGACTGCCTAAAAATCTTCATGAAGTTCTCCTATTAACATGAATTAAAAAGGAAGTGGACAGTTGCAAATGGTTGGTGACTACTGGGCCTTAAATACCAAAACAGTTCCTAATAGTTATCCAGACTCCAACATCATGGACTTCAATGAAAATATGAAGGGTAAAATGATGTTCACAAACATTAACATAAACTGGGCATTCCAAATTCCAATGGATGCACAGGAAATACCAAGGACATAACCTCCTTTGGTTTATTCAAATACCTTTGAATACCATTTGGACTCCGTAATTCTGCACAAACCTTCCAAAGATTTATCAATGAACGGTTTTCTGATTTGCAATTTGCTAATGCATATTTGGATGAAATATGCAGTTGTTCTGAAGGTGGTGAGCAACAGCATGAATAGAATGTAAGAACCATTATACAAAGTATATACTCTATTGGCCTTACTATCAATGTAGGAAAAAGTTGATACGGACAAAACAACATTGACTTTCTCAGATATCAAGTCTCAACCAAAGGCATTTCCTCCATGAAAACCAAGGTAAATCCAATACTGAATTTCTCAAAGCCCTCAAATGCAAATGAACTAAGTTCTTTTTGGGGATTGTGAATTTCTATAGACGTTGCATAAAAAATTCTGAAGCTGAATGAAGTAAGCTATTTGCATTAATTAAATCAAATAAAAATAAAGATAAGAGTCCACTTGATTGGACTAAAGAAGCTGAAAAGCCCTTTGAGAATATCAAAGACACACTGGCAAATGCAACTCTACTCACTCACCCAGATGAAAGTATGCCACTATGTGTCACAACAGATGCATCCAACTTTGTGATTGGTGCAACTCTGTACAAATAGGACAATAACAAGACGTTACCTCTCGCCTTTTTCTGAAGAAAGCTATCAAAAACCAAAAGAAACTACAGCATATATGACAGGGAATTGCTAGGAATATTTTCTGTGTTGAATCATTTCAGGTACCAACTAGAAGGTAGAAAACCCCTAACACATGCCTTCACACAAAAGACAAAAAAACCTGCCCAAGATGAGCTCAACAATTGGACTATATTGGACAATTGACTACAGAATTCAGTACTTAAGTGGAGAACTCAACACTCCAGGTGATGCTCTTAGTAGGATCAAAGTCATCTTGGCATTGTCTCAATTACCTCATGCTGAAATGGTTAAAGAGGATGTGCAATTGCAAGATCTGTTGTTAAACTATGACACAGCTTTAAAATTGAGACAATGGAAAATCCTCGGTGCCAAAGTTGTATTAACATGTGACATTAGTATAGGTGCAAATAGGCCATTCATGCTAGCAGAGTATTGCAAAATGGATTTCAGTAATATGAACAATATATCACAACCTGGACCAAAATACAGTAGTATCGCCTAAATTTGTTTAGCCACAAATAAAGTCTGACTGGAACAAATGAGCTAACAGTCGTCTGAATTGCCAAGAGTCAAAAGTAGGAAGATACACTCATTTTCCTCTTTAATTTAAAAAAAAAAAGATATTTTTAAAACCATACCCATAAACTTGGTGTATCTATTACCTCCATCATATAGATACAGATACCTGTTGACTATGATAATTTTAAGAGTCGCAGTGTTTTAATGTGAATTTTCAACAACCTAGTGACAGATGTGGTAATGTTTGTAAAACTTTATGCATAATATTTCCTCAGGTGTGAGAATTTGATTTAATTTTTTGCGACTAAACGTACCTTACGCTTAATATGTTTTTCGATCAATTTCCATTCTTTGGTTGGAAGGAAAATTTAAAATCACCAGAAAGAACAATTAAAAAATGATTCTCATTTGCTTAGTTTTTCTGTCATTTTTCATTGGAAGTGAGAAAGTTTCTGCTCAAAAGAATCTTGAAAAAGCCTTCTTATCGGATCATCATAAAGAAGAAAATCATGTGAAGTAAGACTTTTTTATTATATTTTTATGGAGAACTTTGTTTTATAAATTGTCTTAATAGTATTTGTACAACTTTTGGCCGTCCATAACTTTTTTGACTGATGCAACTTGTGAAAATACTATTAAGTAGTTTTGTTGAATGCCAAATGTTGTTGAAATTGTTGTGTAAACTGAGACTTCGAACCAGCTGTACAATACAGTCGTATGCTCATTTTGTCACATTTTGTTTTACCGACAATAGTACCTTAGTTGAAATTTGCCTATCTGTCCGTAGAAAGTATAGTGTTCTTAGATTGGTAACATTTCAACATTGAATGGTATTTTGTAGCTACATATAAATTCCTAACATTGAAAGTTGAATTTATTATACAACAATGAACTGACATTACGATACATAAAAAAGTATAATCATGTAGATACTTATAGAGTTATACCAAATGAGAAAAAATAAAATATCACTTTCTAGATAGAAGAATGAGTTTCATATTCAACTTACCAATTCTTAAATTCAACCTCATATTCTACTTCACTTACAATGCTTACTAAATCCATGCCTTCATTTTTTAGAAAATAATTTTGTTGACATAAATTAATTAGAAGCCTACTGTGGTATGCCAAGTGGAGCCATTTTGGCAATCTCCCTACAGTTCCTACAATATTCTTTGATCCAACTTCTTAAACAAAACCATGGACTTTGTAGAACCCACACACAAAGGACAGTGGCCACAGAATTACCACTGTTCAAATGGATAACCTACCAGGTATCCTTGGACTCTAATTTATACCATGGCTGAACAAATATTTTTATGTCCATAGACCATGTAACAGCCAAAAGAGGTGGAAATGTACCTAGTTAGAACCACTCTCTGTGTTCCATCATACAGAAGATATTTAAAACTGGAAAAGCATTAATATCTCTATAATAATTTAAATAATTAATTTATCATCCACATCTGTTGTGGACCTTAACATATTGAGAAACTTTAATAATATTTCAAACATGAGATTGATTTAACACTTTTAAAACAATAATAATTTGTATGACACAAGTACATTAAATAATATTTCAAACAATATAAACTAGGCTAAACATTTGGGGTTTAAACCCTTTAGACAAAGACTGTCTAGAAGAATGCTAACTGGTAGCACTGTGTACTGAGTACTGTGAAATGATTCCTTCGAATTGAGGGTTTATATACCCTTTTGGGGTATGTAAGTGTATGTGATGGATAGGCTAAGTGAGGTAGGGGTTTGTTATTATAGGGATGTGCTGACTTAAGATATAATCGAGAGACAGACAAAATGAGGTCATGAATATACAGATATTATATCTATATTCATAAAATTAAATACTTGTTATTTAATGGTTGTTTACAAAGAACTATAGGAATTTTTGATTATTGATGAATACCTACATTTTTGGTATTCAAGTCTGTGTGGATGAATATGTTCGTCATATTTAAAAATAGATGAAAATATACGTTACACAATACTCTATTGGGAACAAAAAAAAATTTTTTTTAAGTCTATCCACCAAGTTAAATTTAAAGAAAATTTATAATTAATTAAGTATGGGTAAAAATTATTTCATATAATGCAATTAAGTTTACTTAAGATATAATATTTTGAGAATATACAGTATGAACAAAATTTTTCTTAAGTTTATGTATATTTAATATATCCTATTATTCTGAGTAATTTTTTACAATGCTACTAATATAATGTACTGTGTTTGTGCTAATGTCATGAAAAATTAACGAGGTTCTTGATCCCAATTACACAATTCATTAGAATGACTTTTGAATGTGAGCGGAATAAAGTCAAAAATTTTGTATTTAGCATCAAGTTGTTTGAGGGGAATTTTAATTTCTAGTTCCAAAGTGTTTTTGAAGAAATTGCAGTTGACAAATTCTGCATAATAATAATTTTGGATATCTTTGATCGGGATAGCTAAATCTAGATCTAAGTTTTATGTTTTTTCCAATAATTTTACGATATCATTTTCGGGAATTTCTTTCGAGATAATTGAAGAGGGAATCATATGTGATTTACAAGATGTCAAATTATTTGATAGTCTAAAGGTATTCATTAAATAATTGTCATAGAATCCTTGTATATAGTTTAGTGAGATTAATAGTTCATGTTCTTAAGGTAGTTTTCGATAAAAGAATTAGTATGAGAAATAAATTTTATCATGGAATTATTAGTGTGATCAATAAAACTGTGCAGATTAGTGGACGTATTCACTAATGATACATGTTTGGTCAAAAGTTGATTTTTTATAATGTCGTATTTTTCTTTTAAAGCGATTTCATTTGCAAGAAAGTTTGGTCCATTTATAAAATGTAGAACTCGACAGCAGAAACGTAGCACATCTCCGAAGAATGATCTAATCGGAGTGAAAACACTTCGTTTACTTCAAATAGATGATGGGGTTGAATAAAAAACTTAAATTATAGCGATATTTTTTTCTTTTAGATTTTTTATTGCATTTTTTAGTCGTTTTGCCATTTTTGCCTATTTGCAATTTTTCCAGCTTGTTTCATAACACAACTGGTGTTTGAAATTTGTTTCTAGTAAGTTATCTGCTGGTTCGTGCAGATCTAATTTAATGGAATATATACTTGTGGCAGATTTAGAATATACAAAAATATTGGTTATTTCTTGAAAATAAGCGCCAGTTGACCACATTGTAATCCTTCAAGGGTCAGATGATATTCTTTGCACAATAAATAATGTAGGAACAGTTAGTGCAATATAGAAAATTAAGTGCGTATACATTTTCTGAAACAGAAAAAAATGCAACGTCTAAATTATTTACGAAATAATTGTTAATGGATCTTGGTTTGAGGAATTTTTTTGGGATGTACAAATCTGAGGGAAAGTGAAGAGAGAAGAAATTTTTAACAAACGTACGTATTAATAATTCGGTCATAATTTGGATATAAAATTTGCCAAGTTTGACCAGGTAGTTTGAGTTCTCTGATGGTAGACACTAGATAGTAATTTTTCCATTAATTGTTATTTCTAGTTAAGTGTTTTTATTTTTATTTTTCTGGAACTGATTTTTACACTTATATTTTTATGCGGTAATTTGTTGTATTTTTTTAATTCCGTTAGTTTTCTTATTTTTGTTTATTTAAAAAGAATTTTTTTTTTTTCAAAAAATATGTTGATTTAATACATAAATTATCCTACGTTTGTATCAACGGGTAAAGTGGAGGCGAATGAAATCTGGTTCCTAGGGAGTCAGGTTTTGACAAAAATTCGACCTTTTCAAGATTGCCTGTGTGATGCAAAACTATATTATTTGCTTCACCAGTTATTTTTGCTATTTTACCGAGTGTCAACTGAGTCAAACCAGTGTGCATTCCTGATTGAGCCACATCGTGTTCCACCTTGGGTTTTGAAGCCATTTGGTCAGGTTCACCTGTCGTCCTGAGTGTGAGATTTTCACCAAACACCTTCTTTTTTCACTCCGAGTATTTTATCCTCACTCTAGTTTGGGTACTCAGGGCTTTAGTTAGTGTTCTGTGGGTATCTCGATACTCGAGAGGTTGTTGGTCTAGGCATATTGTCCGGTTTGCTGGTTGGGTTGCTCTGTGTTTGACAACAGAGCAATGAATCAGTAACCGTAGAATGCATGCACATTGACCAATTTTACCTGGCCAATTTCCTGATGGGGCCAGACTGGGCTGGTTGTGCTCGTTTCCTCAACAAGCATTACAAACCTCATTTTGACATGTTGGTGTCTTTGGTTGGATTCCACATATTACGACATTATGATACCACTAAAAGTAACCATGCCATGTCTCTTATAAGTGGTTGGATGCTGAACAATCCTACCATCTGCTCGTTCCTCTAGGATACTCCTTCTATCGAGGACAGTATCTCCACAGTCGGATCAAGTTTGGCAGAGGACCGTGTTGCCAGCAGTAACCCATCTCCAATGTCACCAGATGCAGACAATACCGCCAGTGATAACCAACTTACCAACTTCCTCAATGGTTATGCAGATACGTGGACAGTTAGTAAGTTTTTATAAGTTTTTTTAATACATTTTATGCGATTATAAATATGTTTTTTTGATTAAGCCGAAAGTATTCTTTAATATTTGTTTGGAAGGGGGAAGGTCTTATATAAATAAAATATATAAAAAAATTTCAAATTAGATGAGTATGGGTAATAGACTTTACACAGGTTCATGTGTGTATTTTACTAGGGGGACTCCTCAGTTAAGGAAAAATTTGGGTTGTGATGGGGGTTTTGAGATTTTCATTCCCATCAGATTTGTTTTTTATTTCCTTACCATTCTTCCAAGATTTATATGGAATTAATTGTTGTACGTCTACTGTTTCTTTGTACGCAGATTTTTCATCGGTTTTAATACAAATAATGTAATTTAAATCCACGACCTCCTTAACAATCTTATGTGGTCCAGTGTATTTCATTTTGTTTTTTGCAAAGTTTTTTGATTGATGCTACAAAATGAAGGTCGTCAGGTTCAAAGTCAACAATCTTGTGATGTGCGTTATAATGTTTCGCATTTTTTTCCGATAATTTTTACGCTAGGCTAGGTGTTTTCTCTGTCATTTGAAGAAGGGTTTTGATCTTTTATTTGCGAGTTGTTATATTTTTTGATTTTTCTGGTATTTCTGGTAAATGTATTTTCGGATTGAAACCATGAAGTAAATAAAACGGAGATTTTTTGTTTAAGTGGTCAATTGGGCTGGTGTTATAGGCAAAAATAATTTTACTAATGGTAACCATTCTTTTTGATTTGAATGTTCGTATATGGAAAGTGATTTTTTAATCACTTCGTTGATTTTTTTTACTAGTCCCTGGCATTGTGGGGAATAGAAGGAAGAATATACCAGTGTAATGTTATTTTCATTACAAAATTTGCGAACAGCTTCGTTAGGGAAGTGACCTCCGTTATCGCATGAAATTTTCTTGGAAGGACAATACATATAACAAATAAAGCTCAAATACTCAATTATAAATTGAGAATTTCGGTTTTTTGTTGGAAGTATGGTACAAAAATTTGTACTTTTATCAACATCAACGAGGATGTATGAGTGTTCGTAATCAGTGTTCAATTTTCCAATAAAATCAATTTCTAGATGGGAGAAAGGTTTTGAATTTTCAATTTCAATATGTTTGAGATGATCAATCTCTTTGGGTGAGTTTTAAGCGATTTGGCATTCATGACAGGATAAGACATATTCTGTTATTTTTTGTGCCATATTTTTAAACAAAAAGTGATTTTTTATTTTATTTTTGGTCCTTTTAATTCTGAAATGACCTCCATGCAACGGATTGTCATGCAGTTTTTTTAAGACTATTGGAATTAATTTTTCTGGAATTACTATAAACGCTTCATCATATGATGTGGTTGTGTCAGTAATTTCTTTAATACATTATTTTAATCCAGAAAATATAATTGGATCGAATAATTCAATTTATGCCAATTATTTTTACCTTTTTTTATTTCATTATAATTTAATAATGAGAACATTTTTCCAATGTGGATCATTTTCCTGCATTGTTTTTAATTCTATAGGTAAGTCAATTTTTGGAAGGGGTTCACAAGTTAATACTTCAGTTTAAATGGGTGGTGTGATTTTTGAATTCAGGGTTTTGCAAAAATTGGAATTACAGGAGGGATTGGGGTGATCTGGTTATGGAGATTTGACTCTCTTCTAAAAGCAGATCTTGTGACTACATTTACTGTAGTTTGGGAATTTGGGTTACTTTGAGAATGATTGATTTCATTCTTTGGAGGGTTTGTTGATTGTACCATGGGGTAATATGGGAAAATTGAAGCAGGAAAAGGGGGTGGGGATAATTTTGGGAAACGTAATTTGAGTAATAAAATAAATTTTGGTTTTGGTAAAATACCAGGTTTAAAGGGACTGTATTTTTAATGTGAATTCTACACGTAGCATTCCTGGTTTTTTCTTCTTTGGAAAGGGCGTATTTTTTATCCACTAAAAATTCTCCTTTTTAAAAGTAATTTCATTAGGTTCGTTGAGGACAAGACCACATGTCAGCAATTGCAATTATTATTTCCAGCGATATGCCTAATTTGAAAACTATATTCATTCAATTTTGATATTAGCCTTATTAATAATGGACTTGGGGTATTAAATTTCTGACGATAAATCAGAGGTTTATGGTCCATGTATACAACATAGCATAATGCTAGTGGATATCCATGAGAATGGGCAAAAGCATTGGTTATTGTCATCATTTCTGAATCAAAAGAACACAATTTTGAATGAGTGGGTTGGACTCTTTCGAAGAAGTATCCAATTGGGTGTTTGTGCTTTGTAACAGGGTTAGTTTGTAAGAGCACTGCACCTAACATTATTATTAAAGAATCGATCTCAAAAGGAGTTTCTAATTTTGGGTGTTAAATTGAAAGTACGGGTTTTGAAATCATAAATTCTTTTAGTTTTTTAAAAATTTCAAGATGTTCTGGATTTAATTTAATTTTTATTTTAGATTAGCTATCTGAACCCCTTAATAGATCTGTAAGGAATCTTGTCTTCTGATACACTTACATTGAAAATTTTTTTCCTATAATGGAGGTTTCACAACAAAATTCTAGGTGATTAGCAAGATTGCTAAGATTAGCACAGAATTTACCTCAATTTTAAACAATGACTGGTAGGGCACACAGTGTATCATTATTTTGAATTCACAGTATGCATTGTTTTAAATGTTTGTCCATGGCCAAGTTCAGTATTTTTTTAGGTCACAAACTATTAAGTGTAAGGTGAAAATGCATTCAGTATGAACAACACTTTTGTCAGAAGGTAGAATTTGAGTTATTTTTTTTTAAGTTTCTTTGTCATTTTGTTACAAGCATACCCCGTAGAGATAGTGTTTTCAAATTTTGCATTACTCACCAAAATATTCATTTTATCCCCCTGCCTTCACTCTCTTTTCATTTTACCAAACGGGATCATCTTGTCTAATGGTTGGGTAATGAGATCACCTTCGGCCATTTCTGAGAGATTGTTTTCAAATGTATATTATAATTGAGAATATGATTTTGAAATTTAGGAATATAATGTTGACTGATTTCCCAAATATTGATCAATTTTAACTGGGTACGTTTACATGGTGGAACGATAATGTCACCCTGAAAGGGAAAAGTATTATCCACATTACCCAGTTGACACTGTCTCACAAAAATATTTTGTCGCCAAAAGTAAACATTAGACAGAGTCCCAACCCAATACCACTAGCACTACTACCACTACTACCACCACCACCACCACCTTCGAAGTAAACCTTTCTTAAAACACTTGGTTTATATGTAGAGGCTTGAGGGTTGAGAGGTAATTTTGTATGGGACACTCTACCCAACAACTGTTTTAACTCGAACAACGCACACCACAGATCACGATCATTGTATGGTGTTAACTTCGTGATGAATGAATTTTTAAATGGGAAAATAGTTCCCAATTTAGTTTCAATTTACGCACTTTGGGTGTGGAACGATGTTGCAGGAAAAACTCATACCTGAAGGGGAAATTACACATAACTTGGTCTCCTTAATAACACCAGCAGCAGCAGCAATAGCATTCTTCGTCTCTCTTAATTTTTTAGGGGACTCGTTTATTTTAATATTTTTCTTTGCATATGGCCTATCGGGGTTAGCAACTAAACTCTCACCAACAACATCATTCTCTAAAACACTTTCAATTGCACACTCGACAACAACATCGGGGAAAATATATCATACAACTGCCTTCACACGTTTTTTATTGGTAAACTCAGGCATTAAGGAAGGCGGATTCATGGGAACTTTCATTTTTAGAGGACTTAGACTAGACATGCATCTAAAACTAAATAGAGGTGATGTAACCTCTGTGTAGAATACACTTAAAGCTAAATTTTTTTCATCCTTAATATTATTGCTAAAAGTAGATGAAGGTCCATCTACACATTCGTTGGAACAGTCCTCGGACAATTCCATTTCACCTAACAGTTCTTTCACTAAATTATTATTAAAAATAGGTGAAGGTCTGTTTACACATTCAACAGAACTGTCCAAAGATAATTCCATTTTGGCTAACAGTTTCCTTGTTTAATTATCCTTAATATTATGTGAAGGTCCATTCACACATTCATCAGAACTATTCTCGGACAGCTCCAATTCAGCCAACAGTTCCTTCATTAAATCCTCCTCGAGTCCTAAGGCGATTGGAATCAGAGGTACATCGTTGAATTCTAAACCATCCCAAGACAGTGCCAATTCTTCAAGTAACTCATTCATCTGAATATCTGTAAGAATGGGAGAGGTTGGCCCTGAGAAGGGCCATTTTCAAATGATGATGATGATGATGATGACCAATCGATTGAAATATCGGCTAATGCTTGTGACAGGATGGACGGTTTAGGTGGTGATTGTGGTGAGACAAGTGCGGGTTTGGTTACATCAATTTTTTCCAAAATTGCCAAAAGATAATTTTTTGCATTTTCCAAATTGCTAGCACTGAAATCCTGGTTAGCGATGAATTCAAACGATAAATTTTGGGTTTGGGTTTGGCTTTAGGTTCAAAAATTTTAATACAGAGAACATCCAAATGAGCAGGATGGGTTCGACATGATCCCATAAACTCTACTTAAATGTCATTTACAGTATGACAGTCAGATTACAACTGAAGTCAAATCCAAACTGCATCTGTATATATACTTTTGCACAATGGAGAAAATATTAAAAAATATTAAAATATTTTTGGCAAAAAAATTGCATCAGAACAGTAAGAGAGTCAAATTACAACTGAGGTAATGTCCCAACAGCAACTGTATATATACTATTTTGGTCAACAGAAATTCCAAAATAATTAAGAAGAGTTTTTCAAAAATTTTTACAAGTCGGAATACTGATAATAATTGTGAAATATTCTTTAATAGCCAAGAAAATATGTCCGGACAGTGTAACAGTTGACTTTTTCACCATCAAGAAAAATCTGAAAAAATATAAAAGTATCCTCAAAATATTTGGAAAAGTTTTGCTTAGTTTTTACAAGTCGGAAAATGTGAAAATACACGTGTCTATCAGACACACCGGCAGGCGAGCAGGCAACGGTTCAAGAGTGAAGAATGAAGAATAAAGAAATGAAATTTCTAAATTGGTGTTGAGTGAGAGCAGAATGTGGTATTTTTCAATAGTCAACCAACAAGGGCTTCGTTGTATGAAAAATATTTCAGAATGAAAATGGGGAGGGTTGTAATATTTATAGTGAAATCATCAACCATTAAGGAACCAATCACAATAGAGAATACCAATACTCATACCTGATTGGAAATTTATCGTATTTCACCCTTAGTATAAATATTAGAATTAGCTGTTTTTTCATTCATTCTTTCAAATCTCCTGATGATCACAGTCGACATTACTACACACGCACACTATTATTTTTTTTCACTCACTGACACACTCATTCACATTCTCACAAGGTAGATAGTTTTCATTGTCATTGTCATTGTCATTACACACACACACTTTGATTTTTTTTCACTCACCTACAAGACAGGGTGTTGTCGTTATTGTTGTCGTCATTACACACACACACCAATTTTTTTTTCACTCACATATAAGACAGACTGTCGTTGTTATTATACACCCACACTTTGATTTTTTATTCACTCACTCACAAGTCAGGCTGTTTACACACTTTTGATTTTTTTCACTCACACACAAGACAGGCTGTTGTCGTTGTCGTTGTCGTCATTAAACACATACATTTTGATTTTTTTTCACTCACTCTCTCACCCACACTCTCACAAGAAAGGTATTCATCGTCGTCACTTTCGTCTTTTGCTACAACAGCTGTGGCTACAGATACTGCTCTTCTTTAATATTTATTGTTCCCAAAAAGATTTATTTTAATCACAGCGGGTGGTGGGTGCTCTTGCTCGGGTCATTCTTCTATATGGCAAATTTATTTTTCATCTCCAAAATATTGTAAGAAAGAATGACAATGACTACAACAAAGACAGAGATGACGGGCATTTTAGAGTGGAGGCAGAAGCAAAAATTACATTTTTTCTTCACCACCATGAAAGGTGGAAGGTTGATGACGTATTTACTATTTTTTTATTTATTTTATATAGGTACTTGTCCATGTCAAATAACCCATCCTTCCTCTTTCGCCTGTCATTGAGAAATTTTAATTCCCCCTCTAACAGAAAGGACTGGCCTAACAGCAAGAAGATCCAAAATCAACAATAGCAGACTAGTCGAGGAAGAGAGAAATACCAAACATGCACAAATACCCACTTACCTTGATGTCAATTCACCAACCACCAAATTTAGACTAACTGAAATTTAGAAATAATAAGCCATCACCAGACTAAGAAAAGAATCGCCCACTCCCCCAAATAATTTTACAACCAGAGCCACCTCCACTGCCACGCCCAAACATGAAAAAAATATAACAATTTCCCCAAAATTTTTATATGTAACCACCGCTTTGGAAACCACTGCAGGACAATGAAAAAAGTACAGTTTCCCAAAATAATTTACCTCTGCTGCCACCTCCTCTACTGCCTGTGTCTGATGACAAAAAAATTGTGAGTAAGACTAAATCAAACTATGACAAACTTCATGAGTAAACGAATTACTGAATGCCATATTAAAAGATGAATAAAATCATAAGCAAAATTCAGTAAAAACACAACACCTGAGATTTCAGTGTAAAACAAATTTTATTACACAAGTATCAGCTCAATGGCTGTTTAACAAATGACAGACAGTTTTATAGAGATGATCACCGAATGAGCAAGTTACAATATCACAGATTATTACAAATCACAGTCAAATAGTATCAGTCACAATTTGGAATTTATCATTATTCTCACACGCCTCCTCAAATCTGACTGAGCATAAACAAAAAAATGTATGCACACAAAAAATGTTCACATAATATGTAAGTCAGAATATATAAATAAAAACATGATTAAAACTTATTAAATACTGGTGACCACCACTGTCTGAGTTAAAAATTATATATGCGTTAAAAACATTATTACAACATTGCCTAGTTAAAAGTTTCAATATTACATAGGAGAAATCGTAGCACAAGAATGACAAATATACAATTATTATAGTCATTCTAGGTTTAAGTCCTCAACAAATTTATTAAATACTGGTCAAACAAGACCCTTTGTGAAAATGTCACCTAACTATTCTTGGTCGAAGTATTCAAATATTTAAATACAGTGTCAACATAATCACAAATAAATCTATATTTAGTATCAATATGCTTAGAACATCTAGAGTTCCATCTAGCTGACTTATCACATAAGGTGATCAACTCACTTTCAGTTCTAGAAAGAGCAACTGTGGGTTGTTTTCGACTGGACCATGAAATAACAGAACCAAAAACATTAAAACAAGAGCCAGTAATGGACCTTCGAGTTGAGACACAGTTTTCCCGATTGACATCAAAATACATTCCTAAAAAAAATTATTATTTGATCTTCGAGTGTAAGTCAACTCAAGATATTTGGTTGTGACAAGATATTTAAGTACATTGCTAAGATATTTATAATGTTCCAATGTGGCAGCACAAGCAAATTGACTAATGTATGATATAGCATAGCAGATGTCTGGACATCAGCCTAACATGATATACACAAAACAACCTAATAACTGCAGATATTTATTATTTAATTTTTGATTCAGACTATTAATGTCTCTAATTAATTGCAGTTTAGGTTCAATCAGAGTGTATGTTGGAGTACAATTTTCTACTTTAAATCTTTTTGAAACAGACTCAATAAGTGATTTTTGATTAATTTTAGTTATTCCACACTTTCGATTATATTTTACATTAAGTCCCAAATATTTATTTATTTCTCCCACGTCTTTAGTTTTAAATTTTTTACTAATTTTATTTTTAAAATATTGAATAAGTTTTAAATCATTAGAACTGATGATTATATCGTCAACATACGTTAACAAATAAACGATTCATTCACCTTGACGATATACATAAAGACACTCATCAGCTTTACCTGGTTTAAATTTTAATTCTGTTGAAAATTGGTGAAACATAGTGTTGCACACCTTGGGTGACTGTTTGAGCCTTTATATAGATTAATTTAAAAGCAAAAAATTATCATTACAATCAGAATTGTGTTCGATGCCTTCTTGAATTTCTAGATAAACTTTTTCTGACAGTCTACCGTCTAAAAAGGCACTACAAATATTGATCTGATGAATATGGAAATTTAATTGATTGTACAGAGCAAGTAGAGTTTGAACAGTTGATAGCTTGGCAACTGGGGCATATACTTCAGCAAAGTTAAAACCTTCTTTTTGCTGGAAGTCCCTAGCTACAAGTTGGGCTTTATAAAACATGTTGACAACAGAATCAATTTTCTTGTTAAAAAGACATATACAAGTGATAGTTGGTTCATTAGACGGAGGTTTGTGCACCTTCCAGGTGCATTTTAAGGCATGAGCATCAACTTCATTCTTAATTGCTTCTTTCCAGCTTGTAGATTTAGAAGAACAATTTGCCTCCTCAAACATCTGTGGACAACCACTTTTGATAGCACTAGCTGTAAAAAAGCATGAATTAACAACATCATCGAAGTGTACATCGCCCTCTATGCCATCAACCTCATTTAAATCCAGGTTCGAACTATCTACTTTTCTCAAAATAGGATCGCTTTCATCATATTTAGATTTAATAATTGAATTTTCATTAAATTCTACATCTCTAGAAAAAAGATTGTCAGGCTTAGGTTTGCTCACATCCAGCAACTTATATCTGCGAGGAGAATATCCTACCATAATCAACTTTTTACTTTTTCTTTCAAATTTATGAGAACTGTGAACTCAATCAAGCATAAAGCCATCGCAGCCAAACACCTTCAGCTTTTCATGATTAAAATTTTTTTTCTGCCATCTTTCAAATGAAATGAATTGTTTTCTAGTAGGGCATCTATCGACAATATAAGCTGCACACATTAAAGCTTCATTCCAAAAAACCTTATCTAAGTTGCTTTCATAAATTAGTGTTCTGGCACGTTCACATAATGTTTGGTTCATATGTTCAGCTTTCCCGTTTTGCTGAGTACAATTAATCACGGTTGGCTGTAATTCTATGTCTTTTTCGGCGCTATAGGTTTTAAATGGACCATTAATATACTCTGTGCCTATGTCACTTCTAAGAGCTTTTACATTATGACCAAATTAATTCACAGCTAACTTATTATAAATCTTAGAATTAAAAAGAACCTAAGTCTAGTTGTTTGTGTTACAATAATAAATGCTATGGCATTGAATTTGGATATTGAAGTCTCGTCAAATGAATCCATGAAAGACAGCCTAGGCTTAATTTTTCTCAGAGTCCAATAACTGGGGAAAATGTGAATGTAGGTAGTGAATAAAATTTGGAAAATTGTTAAGGCCCCAAGCTCATATATGCTGTGAAGGCATGTTTGCAAAATTTCAGCCCCCTTTCATGATAATTAAACCTTGCTTCCATGTATTAAACTTTTTTCAGCCCAAAAGGCTGAACTAATCATTTAAATTTGATCAAATTCAATACTAGTAGTTTACAGGTTTGGAACCAACTACCTACCAAATTTAAGCTGTATGAAATAATGATTATAGTCAACTTTACAAATGGAGTTTAGAATGGAATTCAGAATCTTTTCTGAAACCACTGAGGCTGCAAAGGAGCATTTAATAAAAACATTGTCATCAAATTTGGAATAAGCACATCTGAAAATATACATGATGATGTACTGTACATAATTGTTCATAAATAATTTTTTACCCCCTTTTTAAACCCTTATGTCCCTAATGGTAGGTCCAAAAAAAAAATTCTGCACACAACTCTGAATGCGTTAGCAATAAAAAAAATATATATATATATAAATAAAAACAAATGAAAAACTTTATTGATCTGTTTGGATTTGAACACCATATATATCAGTTTTCCCACTTATAAATTTATCACACAGAATGGCACATTCCTGTAAACTGATGTCAAACAATAAGTACCTATAATATTTTCAGTAGTTAACTGTATGAATGTTGCATAAAATTTGGTGTATGATGCATAAATTTTTGTACAAGACCTATTCTGTTTGGCATGAAATGCATACAACCATATGTATTATGTACAAAATTGTGCATATAATTCATAAAATTGTGCTTATGATGCATAAAATTGTGTATATTACACATGAAATTATGAGTACGATGCCTGACAAATTTTACATTTTATGTGATTCTGGACATAAGCATCAGAAATTACATGAAATGTATTGAGGGAGTGTGTAAGTCACACAATATTATGGGTATACATTCTATGTACATTGCACATATATGTTTACAAATATTAAAATATTGATGAAAAATTATGTGTAGGTAGGGGTAAATAGTCTCATTGTATGTACCTACACACATGTGTATTTTTTTAAATGCACTACATATACACACACATATACATGCAATATGATGCCTACTTGGAATGTGCACATCATATACAATAATGTGTGTATACGATGTAAATGTATTTTGCACACACACACATATATATATACTACAAATATATGTGAAAATTTGTGCGTACGTATGCGTAAATAGTCTCATTTTACACACTACATACACTGTGACATCTGACTACCACGGCCTTCCCTTCATGTCACCACCAATAACGACTGATAATATACTACTAGGGAATGACTCACAAATTCTAAGATAGTACTAACGATAAGTCATAGACAAATACATCGAATTCAACTCAAAATTAACTTCCCATTCTACGAGATAATACGACAAGTTGATGGATTACTTTGTATACTTTGTGGTGACATGTATTTTCAAATCTCAATCATCCGTGAACAAACATCTTATCTCTCTCGACTGTTCATTATTTTGGTTAAACTGTGAACAGGCGTGATTCAAGAATTGTCTAATCTTAATCTGAAACCTTCACACGCTCATATATACAACTTCATGTTATTCATAGATCAGTATTGCTACTCAGTACTGTAGTTCACGCGGGTGTATATCAACAAATAAGAAGAGTGTACCTTCCCTTCCAATCATGTTCTGAAACCACCTGTCCAAAATTACTTCCGTTCCAAATTTTCATTTTTTTTCGGGTTATTTTTACCTTAACCTTTCAATGAGAGTAGAGAGATTGTACAAGAAGAGACAAAAATTGGCCATCTGAGTTTTGTTAAAACCCATCAGTTTGTTGCTCAGCACGACCATTAAAGCGATCTTTTAAGCTGAATAGGTCTGATCAACCTTTTCATGTTGGGATTGGCACTATCCAAATTTACCAAAAGTGTCTGACAACTGTTGATTGGCCAGCCTCATCTGCAGCCATTTTAAAGTTTGTTTCTGCATCTGATTCCCACAAGTACTAATTGTAGGAAGTCTTTCTCCACATCTAAGACACAAGTGTGGCAAGTAAACTGCAATGAAAGCTGCATTAACTTCAGTGTTATGCTATATGCTTTACATAGTGTGTTAACCTAAATTTAATAAGAATAATAAAATTTAACGTCAAATGCTAAAATAAGAACCTGGTGTTTGAGGATTAGGTTCCTCGTAATTTTTCAAAATATAGTTAATGTAATAAACAAAGACCCATTGGAGGCATATTTCTCCTCATGTAATTTAAAGTTCAAGACTGTTAGTTGTTATGGTTAATTGCTATGGCCTTAGCCTAACAATCATGTTTTGATCATAGCATTTTATCGGCAGTGTGTCGTTTAAAATAGTTGTTGTAGTTTAACTCAATTATTGTACGTTTCTTTTAGTGGCCCAGCATTTTATTGTTTGACAAACTTTCTTTTAACAACTCCTAACAGATTAATAACATTATATGAATGTGTATTGGAATAAAAATAATTGATAGGATAAACTAGAAGCCGCCCCTATTCCCATAATTCTCCATATCACGTACTGATTTAAAGTAAAGTAATTGAGTCTTAATTGATATTCAATCTGCCCAATGTTATTGATTTTGGTCCAATCTATAAAATATATTAAAGTTTAAGAATTCTAAAAATATTTTCAATACTATACTTTCCAGAAATTCCCCTAAAGTATGACCTTCCATTAATTAATTAAGTTGATATATTTGTTAGATTTAGCTGAGTAGTGAATCCCCCAATTCCAGTTATATCGACGAGCAGAGCCATAATCATCGATTGCTGGTTTGTTAGGTTGAAACATATCGATTTATTTAGGGGATAACTTAGCCATTTCATTAAGGCCAAAAGAACTGCCCAAGATGGACCAATCAAGGGATGATAATAACATCAACTAGCGTACATAATCGTTTAGTTGATTTTGTTGATCTAGGGGATAAATTGAACCGGATAGAAATACCCAGAGGTCAGTTTGGTTCTATTGAACAAACTCTCAACATTAGTTCAATGGACGATACTCCGTTACAGATAGAAAAATAAATTGAGTAAAATCGTACATGAGTTTGGAGATTTTTTATGCAAAAACCATGAAGCCTTCATGGAAAGAATTGGTCATTGTGCTTCCTACACACACACACTATGAAAATATCTCCTGATATGAAGAATATAGACAAGAGAGAATAATTTCAAAGGCTTGGATAACAAAAGTTAAAAAACCTTTTGACAATATGGAGAGACAAGGAATTATTAGCTCAAAGTCAAGCGAATATTTTTCTCCAATCACCTACACGATTAAAGAAAATAGTGATATTTTCCTGGGTCTTGATGCACGAAAGATAAACCAGTACATGGGCACAAGAGGAGATACGGTTCTGCCAATTGAGATAATAAAATTGGGTTTATTAGAAATGTGGGTCTTTACGAAGTTAGATGCGAGATGGGGATTCTTACAAATTCCACTAGCCTTAGAATCCCAAATATACATAGCTTTCCGATTTCAAGGAAAAACCTATTTCCTTAATCAAATCATTTTTGGCTTGAGAGATTCGATGCAAGCATTTGTTGTGGCAATGAGGAATGTGCTAAATGGATTAGACCACTGCATCACCGTATACATCGACCATATATTTATCCATTCTCAAATGCATGAAAAACATCCAGAACATATTCGGCAAGTTCTAGAAAGATTTGTTAAATATAATATGACGTTAATATTAGAAAAATGTTCAAATTTCCGAGACACAGATTGATACTTAGGATATGTAATCAATACCAATGGTATTAGACTGGATCCCAAGAGAGCAGAGGCTTTACACAACTTTAAGGCCCCAGTGTCAAAGAAATAGGTTCAGTCATTCTTAGGCATTGCAAACTATTACCAAGGTCACATCCCAAGATATGCTGACACAATTGCTCCACTGTGTAACTTGCTGAAAAACAACGTAGTGTTCGAATGGACAGATAATCATCAACAAGTATTTGAAAAGGTTAAATCAGAAATGGTAAAATGTTTACTACAATCACATCCAGATTTGGTGGACACTTCCAATTTTGCCATCTCTAGAATAGTTGTCCAATGTCCAAGTGACGACGAAGATGAAAAACCAAGAGATCTGTCAATGGTGAGCAGATTGTTGAAGAAATCAGAGAAGAAATATCCTACATTCCAAAAAGAAATGTTGACGATAATTTACACAATGAAAAAAATTATTTGCTCACCGATCATGAGACAATAATTCAAACAGATTGGAGATGCCTACAGTACCTCATAGGCTTGAAAGATGATGTTTTACAATGAGTATCAAGGGGGAGAACATTCCTGACCAGCTTCACAATAACCGTCACCGAACATATACCTGGTAATAAGAATATCGCAACTGATGCTCTAAGTAGATATTGCTCTCTAATCGAAGCTGTAGTCTATCAAAATACCAATTTTCCAATTGTTTTGATGTAGATCAATAACGAGGATACAATTACAATTTCATCACTCATGAACAGCATTATGAATCTACAAAAGAAAAGTAGAGAAATCACCGGTTAACTTGAAAGTCAATCACAACAAGTAGAAAATGAAAATGGTATCGTATACTATCTGAATTGAGATGATGATAAGAGAATCTATGCTCCAGAGTCAGCTCGAAAATTGTTAATCAAGTTCTATCATAAGGAGTTCACACATTTGGGATCTCAAAAACACTTGAATTAGTATGACGATTCTTCAACTGGCCAGGATCAAAATACAAAATTGAACTATTCTGCCTATGCTGCGAAACCTGTAAACGATCGAAAAATATGAATACAACACTATCAGGTCCATTTCTATAATTGTTTGTGGACAAACTTGGTCAACTACTTTCCATCGATCTATATGGTCCATTACCATCAAGACAAGGGAAAGTGAACCAAATCTTTGTAGTGATGGATATTTTCTCAAAATTCACGAAACTTTACAGAATAAATAAAGCATCTGTGAACATATGCATCGATAGAATGAACAGATTCATCGATAGGTATGGTAAACCTGAAACAATATTATCGGATAATGGAAGCCAGTTTACAACTTAACATTAGATTGATCATTGGAAACAACTAAATATACAACCAAAGTTCTTCTCACTGTACACACCATCTGCAAATCCAGTCAAAACTCAAATCAAAATCATCAGGGATGCCTTACGAATTAAATTTCCGATGCAACACAGCAACTGGTAAGAACATATTGCCAAAATCAAATGTAAGCTATGTCATATTGAACATGCTACTATGGGTTTTCCACAGTAACGTTAATAGAGAAGGTAAAATTCAACTATGAAGGATGAACACTCCTGTTATCTGAGGTGGAATATAAATTGATCCTTGAAAAAGCGATAGAAAACACAAAGAAAACAGTCGCTCCTTGGAAGAAGATTAACAAAAATAAAAATCTCAACAATCTCAAGCTTGGAGAAATGATTTACATTAAAAATCATACGCTGCCTGATAAAGCAGTTGGAGTTTCGTCGAAGTTGAATCCAAAATACATTGGCTCCTGCGAAATCATAGATGTAAATGGAAATGGAAGATACCGAGTCTGAATGCCTGATGGTGAAATCCTGTAATGGAATGTTCACAAATCAAATGATAGAATTCAAATATTGTTTCACGACTCAATTATCCTAAAATAGCAACATCCCAAAAATGGATTCCATTAATCAAAAATACTTTCAATGGCCAAAAGAGGTGGTAACGTATCTAATTAGAACCATTTTCAGTGTTATACCATATGAAGGAATAATATTAAGATATTCCTTGATAATTTAAAATATTGAATTTAGTTGTCCACAAACTATCGTATACCTTAACATTGTATGAAACTAAAATATAAAAAACACAATTATTATTTCAAGAACTTTACTTTGAATTTAAACACTTTAACGCATAAAATCAAATATTGGGATAAGTAAGTACGTGTAATATTTTAGAACATCTAAAGAGTAACTGAATTAACTGGGCATCGAATGTATCGTTGCCTGGGTTTATATACCCATTCAGGTTACATGGTGTATGTGACTGAATATGGTGAATAGGCTAGGTGAAGTAGTGATTTTTACAATAGGGATTTGCTGATTCACAATAATATTGAGGGGCAGGTAATTCTAGGTCACTAACAGTGGCGATGAGATTTCACTGTTCGTGACGTTTTAAATGGGTAAATTGTATATTGTTTATGAAAAATAGAAAGGGATATTTGGGTTACCATCCATTAACTGCAGTTTCAGTATTCAAAACAGTGTTAACGAATATTGTTCGTCATAATTAAAAATAGACAAAAATATATGTTACAACTACAACCTAATCTAGATAAATATAAGATAATACGATGAGAAAATCAAGCTAATTCATCTTACGTAAACAGATGCACTCGTATTAAGATAGTTCAACAACCATGACAATGATTCATCATATCGATCAACTCACCAATGATCATCAATTCATCAATGACATTGTGGTTGGGGGAAGATAGTCAAATAAAAAACAACAAAAACAGCATAATTCATTCGATTGAAAATCCTCAAATGTGTTGTTGCACTTAAAAAGTAAAATTAACAAAGTATACAAATACTACTGAAATTCATTCAAAAATTAAATTATATCGTGTTTCCAAAACCAATAAAGATATTGATACATAAGTAAAACAATCTATATCCCATAATACTATAATTAGTAAGCCCAATTTAAACTAAAAGACTACTCATATTTATTTAGTCGAGAAAATTGCAGAAAAAATTGTTTCTGACACATTAACTATCACTGAAAATGCAAAGATGAGATTTGGGAAGGTGTCGGTAGAGAATGAACAATTCCTTATGTCGCTCTGAGAGTAATTAAGAATTCCATCCCATAACCTGGATGTCACCGATAGGGCATTAACCAAAGAGCCACGTTATACACCGCTACCTAGACAGCTATCAATAGACAGGCAGAATTCCTGGAATGAGTGATCCTCAGTGAAGATAAGGAGAGGAAGGAAATCCTCGAGGGATTTGAAAATATTAGAGCAATCATTGAATTACAAAACATGAGAATTGAGGAATTTGAGAGTAAAGTGACAGAACTAAACACCAAACTCAATAAGGTAACCATACACAATGCTAAAGAATGCGCTAAATCTCTTCCTTTATTCAAAATAAAAGTCCCCAGAGCATCGATCAAGAATAAAAAAGGCAAAAGAAAAATAAGAGAGGAACAGTACAACCTTCCCCTTAAGAAAAAATTGAGATTGAGCATCCACAGCACACCACAAGAAAAAGTCCCCATTAAACTAAAACTAGGACCAAAAATATCTGACTTTCCACAGAGAGTACCCGTCAAATATCAATATGAACAACACAAAAGAGAAGAAAGGCCCTTGACATCGTCAAAAAGAGTTGATTTCAAAATAGTCAAAAACACAAGAAGTAGTAGTAAGCAATTAACAAAATTTAAAATATCAAAATTGCAAGCAAAATCTAAAGAAATCACAATATTTCCAGTCAAGACAAATAAGGAAGAGGAAGAGAGTAAAAATCCTTCCTTAGAAGTGGAAGATGAGAATACAGTTCCAGCAGTACTGATCGATGAAATCCTCATTTACATTGTCAGACCTTCAGATTACTGCCCTGATACAAACATCCCCGTTATGACTCCAGGAATGATGAAGAGGAAACTTCCTTGGGGATTCTGCATATCGTTAATCCCTGAAAAAACGATATTTGCCGGTCAAGAGGAAATGTGTGTTTTGATATTGGATGTCCAGTATCATATATAAATTCCAAATTACTTTTGGGAAACCAACAAATAATCCCAGTCCCTCAAACATAATAGAGCTGCGACTGGTCAGTCCCTCGATATATGGAGTCCAACGAAACAACATCTATGGACCCCCTCATCCGAAATGGAATTTGTTTTTGAGAAACATTCTACCTTGTCCAAAATGTACAGCTGGAAATAAATCATATAGTTTTGGGGTCTTTGTTCGCCACAAAATACTTAAAAGTATTGAGGTGAGTTAAGATCTTTTAAAGCAAAAATAGTGAAAAAGAACTTTCATTTTAAAAACGATTTATTCACATCATGGCAACAACAACTGACAAATGGAGAACAACCTCTGTTGAGCAGTGGTGGAAGAAAGTTAAGTCGGCAATCAGTGTCGCCACATGGGAAAAGCAAAAATGTTACATGTTTATCATTTACAGTTAGAGTATAAGTTCAAACTATGTGTTCAGGAGGGAATCCAACACCCATGCGATTCAAAACGGATGAACAAACATGTTTATTACGGTACAATATTGTAAAACCTTTAAAAAAAATATAATAAGCAATAGCAGTCAAGATTATTTCACAAACATAAATTATGAAGTTGCAAAAGTGCCAAAAAATAAAATATAATTAAAACATTGTTGTTGACTAGTAATTTAAAATATGCAGGTACATGTATTGTGAATAAGTTTATTTTAGAATGTATTATTGCTAACATAAGGTATATATTTAACATTGTGTTCTAATGTCACGTCTTAAAAATCTAACATATAAAATTAATTATTAAAATATACCAATCAGTCGAAGAGATCAATTTCTCCTCATTGTCAGCTTTGAAGGAAAGTATGCATATTTATATATAACTATAATTAAATCGTGTGGGTTTTGATATATGAGCTATAGTTGGAATCAGTGGAATGCATATAGGGAATGCTGATGTCAATAAGAGAGACAGAGCAGCAAGGGGGAACCTGTTGATACAAATTATGAAGTGAAACGGTGAAAACAAAATTTATGGACTACTCGGTTTGCAATAGGCGCTAAAAGACCCACGCCCATCCGCAGTCCAAACCAAATATCAAAAATTTTGAAGGGTTATATCAATAAAGACTATTAGCCAAAAAGTTGACTTGCTCGGAGAATTCTCGTGACAATATTCTGATAGGTTTTCCGATCAAGGGATTTTGTTAATATGTCAGCAACTTGATCGGTGGACCTAATGTCATTAGAATGATTTGTTTTTGTGATATGTCATGATCTATCTCAAACCCGACAAAGAAGGTACGATTGTGTTCTATTTTAAGTGTAAAATTTTTATTAAGTGTGTTTATTAAGTCTTGTGTGCACTCATCGTGGTGACTTGCTAACAACATATCGTCCACATAGACTATTAAGAACGCCATCGCACCTGTGTTGTCTTGTTTTATATACAAGCATCAATCGATTTTCGACTGTGTGAAACCAGCTTAAACTACTCTAGAGTTCAACAGGTCATACCAGCTTTTTGATGATGTCTTAAGTCCATATATCAATTTTATTAGTTTTAGGCATTTGTTATCGCCTATTTGGCAGCCTTTGGGAGAAGATATAAATATTGGATATGTTATTTGTGAATTTAAGAAGGCTGTTTTGATATCAAATTGTATGAGATTTAAACCGTACTTGTTGGTAACTGACAAGATCCATCTGATTAACCAGTATTGGATTATCGGGGCATATGTTTTGGTCAAGGAATAGTGAGTGAGATCTTTAAAACCCCGTGCAACAAGATAGCTTTTGGTATGTGAACACCTAGGTTGTTGGGTTTTGTGGTGAAGCACCACTTGGTATCCACTAACCTCACATTCCTTTCTTTGGGGACAACTTCCCAAACACCCATATCAGACAATGAATTCAGCTCGTCATTTATGGCTTACAGCCATTGTTCCCTGAAAGGGTTGGTTTTGACATCCTTCCATTTTTGAGGAATATGGTCCTCAATATATCTATTGTGTCGTGATTTAAATATGTTTGATAATACGGGAGTATCTGTGGTTTCATTATCGTGTTCTATTATAAGTTTATTTATGTAATTATTATTATTTGTGTTTTTTATTTCTATTATATTCTTTGTTTTGTCAAACCTGACATCGCAAGTGACGTGCGATTTCATACAATACCCACTATTGGTATATCCTACAAAAATTCCTTTATCGGATCGTTGAGTTAATTTTGGGTGTTCTATAGTGGCACATTTTCTTTTGTTTCTTGTGGCCTGTGCTGACCGACTTCTATGGGGATGTGCCTGTGAGCGAGAGATCCAAAAACTCTCATATTTGATATGTCCGGCTTTATGCTGTAAAACATCTGAAAAGGTGTTTTATTGTCAGGATTTGCCCTAGTTGGGCTCCTGTTTATGATATAAACTGCCGTCACAACAGCCAAAGACCAGAAATTGAAATCCAGATTCGAGTCAAACATCGTAGCCCTAGTTCTAGCCATAATTGTCTGATTTTGCCTTTTGGCAATTGCATTCAACTCCGGTGAATACGGAACAACTGGCTCAAGGTTTACGCCATTGTTCTCACAAAGGATTTCATATTTGAATCTAAATATTTCCTAGCGTTATCGCATCGTAGGGTAGCTATAGGATGATCAGAAAATTTTGATTTTAGTTCTAAATATAATTTTTTGAATTCTTCGGAAACCATGGACTTTCTTTCCATAGTAGAAACAAAAGTATATTTTGTGGCATGGTCCACAAAAATTAAAACGTATTTTTCACAATATACGCCTGGCGAAAAAGGACCCATTGTGTCTGACAAAACAAGCTGAAGTTTCCTCTCTGGTTGTGTGCGAGTTCCATTATGCCCTAATCTTCTAGAGTTAGCTTTTACACATATCTCACAAAGGCTGAACTCGTCATCACAAAAAGTAATTCCAGGAGGAATACCTCTTGAGACCTTTGTCATGAAATTTAAATTTTTTCCTAATAAATGTCCTAATCTTCTATGCCATATTAATTTTTTATCTATTTTTGTGTTATCTCTTCTTTCATTAGGCTCCTGTTTGTCACTTGCTATATTATTAATATCTATAATATCATTATTATTAATATTGTCTCCTATATCCTCATTCATTTCATATCTTTCCTCATATATTTTATGTTGTTTTGAATTATTATTTTCGTTTGTATCATTTAAATTTTTTGTATTTTCATGATTTTGATTTTCTATATTATTATTTATTATGTTATTTTGTATTTTATTTATATTATTATTATTTTCATTCTCTTCGTTCCCCTCCTGAGTTTCCTCTATAACTTCCTCTTCTATTTCATATTCCATCCACTCGTCTTGGGAATTTATATTGGGCGTACACGCCAATTTATTTGATCTATTATTATATGGGCATATTCTATCTAGTTCATCTTGCGGTTCCATAATATTGACCGTTGTTTCTGATACAATTTTGTACTTAACCATGTATACACCTCTTATTTTAGGGGCTGAAAATATTACTTCATCCGTACCACAAACGTATATGTGCGCTACAGAGAAATTTTGGTCAATGCCAAGCGCTAGGTTTTCAGTAATTTTGATCCCTGATAGAAGGTCGATGTTTAAAGATGGTACATAATGTACGTTCTTAAGTCTTATAACAGTTTGTTTTCTTTCTGAGTTTTCAACTTTTATAAACATGATACCTATGTGTGTTGCAATTAATAATGTGTCCTGGATAGCACATTCCAGTTCGATTGGTTTCTCTAACATTATGGGGTTAGATAATTTAGACAGGTCTGAAATTACGTGAGCAACTGCTCCACCTTCTAACATTATTCTTTTGGTCAAAGGAACATAGTTTGAATCTGATTTTTGTCCTATGTTCTTTGATGTAATTAAATTTATTAGTTTATTATCGTGTTTGCTTACTTCCGGCTCAGAGTTTTTATATCTTAGCATCATAGACCATTGAACATCGTTTTATTTATTTTTTTATTGTTATTATTATTATTACGTCCATATCATGTGTTTTGTGCAGGACCATCTAATTTATCTCGGGGCTGTGTACCCTCTTTATTTGATGGACATACTTTTGCAATGTGTCCTTTGCCGTGGAACTTAAAGCCTACTAAAATGTTCGAATTTGGCAAGGTATTATGATTTTGATTATTGTTATATTTTTTAAAGTTTTGTAACTTCGCTCCAATGTATGACTATTGATATTTTTTATAGGTACCTGCTGCAAGTCTAATCTGGTCAAAAGTTTTTAAAAATTTCTTTTAGCTTATGGTTGGTAGCGTTGTTGACAATTACCAGTCAGTATCTCTGCTTGTGTTTCTAGACATGTTTTCAGTTAGTTGTGAAAATCTCTACTGAAAATTGCTAGTTCCTGTTCGGACTACATGCTTGTATACTACAAAAGGCTTTAAATTCATTGATGACCACACTGATTCTGTGCAACAACTAATCGTAGTTATTATGAATTTTGTGCTTCTAATTGTATAAAAGGCAAGTTAATCGAACAGACACTTTATATTCTAATATTTAGACATCTTGGTGGATGGCACAATCAGCATTATTTTTTTTAAATTGGTAGTTGCTTCAAAATCCACTTCAAAATTATCAAACAGAAAATAAGAGCATCAAAAGAAATTATCTTTTTTCAAAGGTAAAATAAATATTCTTCATAAACTTGTTATTAGTCATTGTAGAAAAACTAGATCGACATCAAAAATTGGTTATCAACATCATTAGTAACTCACAAAAAGTCGACTCGAATTATAAATAATTTGGTTTGAATTGTCAACGAAATTATCCTTGCTAAAACACGATGGTAAAATTAAAATTTCACACCAAGGTAATATTCGTAAAATTTGTATTTATTAGTTGTATAATTTTTATGTTTTGGGTGAAATTTCAACTGAAATAGATACCTAAGTACCACATTTTCAAACTTCAAGCAACTTTTCACTATTTTATGTTTAACTTTGGAAAATATTGTAATACTTATCGGAAATTGGGTCTTACTTATAGTTCAGTGTACCTATATATAGTATCCGCTGCAGGTGAGGTAGGGTTCATTTTTTTCCTTCGTTAAAATAACTATTGTCCATTCAACTAATATTTGTTGTTGCATTTTTCTTGGTGCAGATACAATTTTGGGCCGCAAGATAATCATATTAATTATGTATCACCAGTAAATAATTTTTTTTTTTCCAGTTGGATATCTACAGTTTTCCCAGTTTGTTTTCCCAAAAGTCACAAATCCAAGGACCACGTTATTCCAAAAACTATTTTTCTCAACTAAAGAATATCCCGAATGGTATTTTTGCAAAAATAAATTTTCGTTACATGTAGTTTTTAAGCTATAAAATGCCTCGTAATGGTGGAAATGAGTGAAGTACAGTCAGCGTCATCCGGTAGCAATAAAAATTAATGAAATTTGTTTTAACCATTGATAAATTTAAATTTATAATCCAGTATAAGTGTTGTGGTAAAGTATTTTTGTTTACGTTCAACTTATCAGTCGTTCAGAAAAAACTTTTATATTTTTATAAAAATTATATCAGTGGGATTAGAGATAAGACGACATAAACGATGATCACATAAAATGGCTCTAGGCAATGTTCTGTTTCTTTTGAACTAGTTTGATGCAATTAAGCAAGGTGTGAAACTTACCAACAATGTGTCTAAAGGCTGGCATATTTGTATTCAGTTAATGGTTGACAAAAGCATTTTAGGACTTGTGGAATACCTTGTTGTGAAAGAATGTTCACATAAGAAGGTAATCAACAGATTAATTGCTTCTACTGCCAATTCATATGTACACATATTTATGGGTAACTCAATACCTGGGCAAACACTGACAATTTTAGAACCAGTTTAGACTGTTTATATGGGGGCATATTTACACGCAGACATACACACATAAGTAGTAAATACGTACACCTGTGTATAAGGGTGGTTCGTAATTTTTTGTTGAGATAAGAATTGGCAGACTGGTTTGTGTACCAAATTGTGACATCTCTGAAATTGTCTGATTAGTTATGGTTTGGTTCTTGTACATTACTTGCAAGTACTTACAACTAATTATGTTTGAACATATTTGGTGTAATTTGTTCAATGTCATAAAGACAAATAGCCAGCCATTCAGCAGGGTCTGTCACTGAGGGGTGCGTTCCCCTATCACCTCATACAATACTTATTTCCTACAGGACTAATTATATTTTCTTATTGGAATTCAAGAAAAAGCAAGGGAACACAAGGATTATGATATGGGAACTGGAACTTGTTCAAAAAATCAAAAGATGTATTTATTTCAAAAAAATAAAATAAAAAAGAAAGCAGTAAATAAAATTTTCTTCTCAAACAATAGAAATGAAACTAGGAACTGTACTGAAAGTTTTCATGGGTTGTACTGATATTTAAGTTTTAATTTCTGAAATTGATTTAAAAGTTTGGAAGGTAATGGTTCTCAAACTTTTGAAAACCCTCCTGAGTGGAATTATCTCTCATATAATTTGGAAGATTTTTGCCTGAAATTTTCAAGGTTGTAAGACTATTAAATACTGATTCGATACTGAATTTAAACAAATTTGGTCAATGTCTTTTTTAAAAGTGACCAGCTCAAAATTCAGCAATTTTGGAAAATATATTTCTTGAGGATGATGAGATTTGAGTAGTGTTTCAAACTAAAAGTACTGACCCAAAATCAGAGTTAAATCAAATATACCAAAAATTATTTTGAAAGAAGTACCGACTTGCTTTCAGAAAATGAGTATCTTGACTAAAAATCATCTAGAACTAAAACACAATGAACAATATTATTTCAATGTTTGTAGTCAGTAAAATACAAAAAGAGTCGCAGGTTTTTATTATTCACATAACGTTTGGGCTTGATGTTAAAATGTTTTCTATATTTTTCATCTATCTTTATCATACCTTAGTTCTAGAGATTTTTGCACAGATGTGTTCAAAGATGACGTTGGCCATAGATGGAAATTATCCTATGTAAATTGATGGGAAAAGTAAATTTTTCTGTGGTATTACAGAAGAGGGGGAAAATACATTAAGATTATTTCCACACTGTGCAAACTAGACTTTGTGTCAGCATTCCTTCAACAAACTAAAGATAAAATAAACACATGACAGGGACTTGTACCTACATTTATTGTTTAGGAAATGTACCTCACTACCTACTCTATTTTTTTACTTTCTTAGGTAAATATTAATATATTGTGTATCAAATTATGAAAAAATATTACTATCGGACAATTTCAACTCCATACCTTATAATTGATCTATTTCTTCTGAAATATGTCTATTAATTTTGTGTATTGAAGTTTTCCTTGGAATACCAATCTACGTATTATAATGGATGTGAAAAAATTCATTACTACCTCGCTTTGAAAAGAGAATTAATCCAATTTTTGTATAATATAAATCAATAGTCATCCAAAATTCCAATACCAAATTATTCTCGCCTGAATAGATGCTCTCAGCTTGTCTCTTAATACCACCTGTAAATGAGTACCTGTATAATCACACAAGATATTAAAATTTTCTACACTTTTTCCTTCGTACACATAATTCATCCTAAGTCATCGATAGTTCAAACAAATTTAATTTTTGAATCAACACTGTTTTTATAACTTATTCCAGACATCATTTTATGTTCACAGTAATATAAAAGATACTAAACAAAGAAAATATATTTTTGAGGTTGTAGTATACTTGATATTTTAGTCCGGACTCTGTAGGTTTTCACCAGGTTTCATATCCTTTTCAAAGGTTGATTGATTTTTCCTCAGTGGATGAAATTTATCAACCAGATAATTTCCCCTACATCTGATTAAGTTGAAGCTTGCTTCGTCTTATTCAACTATAGATGAAACTACTCTTCTTATAACTACATACGGAATATGTTCCTGTTTAATGAATGATTTCAATGTCCATGTTTCTGCTCAACATACAGTGGTAAATTGTAAAGATTTTCATTTTGTTTCATGAATTTACTTTGACAGCGTATTTTCTACATTATGGTATGTTGTTATTACTAATATTTATATGTACATATTAATGTTTCTTATATGCCAGATACTTGATTTCAACATGGATCTTTTTATTTCTTCCATGTCAGTTTGTTAAAAGGTACTAAGGCATCCATTGGGAGAGAGGTATGATTTAATTGAAAGTGTTTCCCATAATGAGGTAAATCATTTTGATAGATAGGCTTTTAAGGTCCTAAATTAAAATTCCAAATATGTTTGCAAAAACACGGAGGTTTTTGTGATACAAATCCAAATCATGGCTGGTTCTCCACTTACTTCATTATTGGTACAAAATTGGACTCAAGTAAGTTACATTGTCTGGACCATAATATGTTTTACTATTGGTAAGTTTTTAGTGTGATTTTATGTTTGCTTTATGGATTTGGTTGTAGTCACACGAGGTCACCCCATTTGGCATACCACATTTTTTACACTTCTCACTTATCACATGTGAACAAGTACGGATCTCTACAAGTAGCCTTTACTACCACTTCTAATCTACACATTTTTGGTTTTTTACAAAAAATCTGGCGCCCAAACAGGGACTCCGATCCAAAATCCCGATGAAAACGTTGTGGGTGGTAGTGGTATAAGAAGAACATCATCAGTAAACACTTCATATAAGGTCATAAATAAATACAATGACGATAACTCTCAATCCGATTCATGTAGCAGTGACAAATCTGAAATAACTTGTCAAAATACAATGATAGTGAAGAAGAAAAGACTGATCGTAGATCAACTTTCAAAAACAATAAACACCATTGATCAAATAATTTGTCACAATCTGCAGGTGCTAATAAAGCCCTACAGAAATTATAAGCTAAAGCTTTAGAAGTGAAACCGTACACTGGTCCAAAAGAAGACCCCTTCAATTCATTAAAAAATTTAAGGACCTCATAACAAAACATGTTTCTGACAACAAAGAAGCTAGGGTCTTTTTTATCAGCTTATTCCGGAATCAGACTGGTGCCACACCTGGTGCCATGAATTAAAAACAGTAGTGGTTTCAAATGTATGGCCACTAAATTTAAACATAGAGAATATGTGACAGTTATATATCGTAACAGAACAATCAAATACACAAGTTGGTTAAAAGAGTGTATTAGTTAGAAACTTTATAAAACATTTAACAGTAATAAATATTGTGACGACGGGTGGTTGTTGACGAATGAGTGTGTACTACACACTCGTCGAACACTTAGCGAGCCAGTGGAGTAAAATTCACAAACTATGTTTTTTCACTCACGGCTGTATATTTTGTCTGTGCAGCTAAACTTGTATACAGGGCTTGGCCCACACACTCTACAGCGAACACGCAACAAACCATATTGGTGTTTGTGTGGTGTCGTGTACTTACATATACACACACCCACAAATATCAAGGTGTAAAAGAATTAGTATAACAAGGTAATCAAAAGGTAAACTTGATTGAAGTAGAATTAGAATTAATTAGAATTAATTAGAATGAATAAAAGAGTATAAAACATGAGATTACATAGTAAGTAAAAAGAGGAGGTTCATGCGAATTTACTGAGTGTTGGAAAAGGGTTTTAATCTTATTGGTTAATAGAAATATATGTACAAGAAGTATGACCAATGGTTTCGTAAGAATATGACATAAAGTGGGTGTTCACAAGTAAATTAGTAGAAATTAGTATATATGCAAGATTGCAAAAAAAGTGTAAACAAGAAAGAAGATCATTGTTTATGAGTAAACACAGTAACTGTTTATGTAGGAAATGATGTCATCAAACAAGTCTTCACTTGAAGAAGTGACATGAGAATTAATGAATGGGAAATAATAGAAAAATAGAATGAAAGTAATGATGATGATGATGATGATAATTAGTAATACAAATTTAGGAAGTATTATGAATGTTACGAAAATATCATTACAGAATGGAATTCTAAAATACACGATGATTATTATTTTGGTTTTAAAAATTCATGCTTCGAAACTTCCAATTTTACAAACTTTCATGGTTATTTCCAATACTGGGCCAATAAACTCAGTTGTGTTAACATGGGTACAGATTACATTATTAAACATTTCAGTAAACATCATCCCCCCAAATTTTGTGATACCCTCGCAAAACGTGAAAAGGGTGATTGGTGCAAATTCAACGCTAGTTGGAAATACCCATGTAAAAAAGAAAATAAAAGTAAATTGGAACATTAAAATAAGAAAAACAAGAATACACCTACAACAAAACCTTCTTATCAACCGAATAAATCATACTCGAATAATAATCCGAACCTGAAACCAAAAGTTAACAAAGTGAAAATTCCGTCCTTTGATTCAGACAAAAGAAGAGAAAAATTCGAAAAAATTCCTCATACTGATACAGAAAACTAAATTCTCCGACTCCTAATAGCAATCAGGAAGAGGAGGTATAGATAGAATCGCTACGCAGAATAAATAGCATAAAAAAATTGAATAATTCTGGAAATAAACTGAGAACAGAAAAAAAACAAAACCCACCCAACACACCCAAAAAAATTCGAAAGCGACTATCATCCTTTCTATTCTAGGTACAAAAATTTCATCGTTCCAGGAGACAGATTAACAGTAAATTTTCTAAAAAATAATTTACAATATACTAATATTTCAAATTGCTCATTGTTATCTAACCTTTTATGGAAGGATGATAACGCTTCCACGATGCTCAAGGATTGTCTCCCGAAACTCCCTAAAAACACAACCAAAGTCTTAATACTTTTTGGTTTTGATGAACATTTAGATGTGATTTTACATCCAGAAAAATTTATGCACAATTACAATCTCATACTGCAGAAATTAAAAGAATATGACGTAAATCAAATTATCGTAAGTAAAATTATTCTCTGTCGAGCTTCAAGAGATGAACATTCTTATTAGCAAAAACTAAATAAACTCAATGGCCACATTCACGAATAATGCCAGTCCCATAGAGTAGATTACGTCAATCTAGACCACAATTTCGTAGACTTTGATAAAAGAAAAGAAATCACTCCAGCAAATGCTATTTTACCAAAGATAGATCTGTCTGTATTCGTCTTCGTAACATTTGTGCGATAACGAAACAACACCATCAAAGAAGCTTATCATCTTATGAATGAGAAGCTAATGTGGTTAATAGATGAAAAAGATAGGCAACCAGAAGAAAAAAACTCGATTGAAAACTCGACAGTTAATACGATAAATAAAAATACAATACATTTCGAAGTAATGGTGTCAAAAGAACCCTGTACAAGGCCGTTAAAAACAAACATAAATGCAGTTGAAGGTTACACTCCAGTAAACGAAGAATACAATGATGAAGAATTGTCAAAAAAAATTATCGAAATCTAAATTCCTAACTTCATTAAAGCCCTTTACATCTTACTTAACTTCAATGGTTCTATCTTACCGGCACTAGTAGACAAAGGCAGCCCATATAATTTTATCTGCTGCGATCTCCTACAAAAAATAATTCAAGGTGTTAGCCCAAAAGAAATAACAGAAATTTCTTCTCGTAACATCTTAATTAATGGTGTGTTAGGTAAACAACTGGCAAATGTAAAAAAAATATTTATGCGAAAATTCGACTCCTCGATAAAAAAACTACACAATGTACCATTATGGACAACCTTCCGAGGAATCAAAGGTTTTAAAACCTCATTATTTATCGGCAGAGAATTTCTCAACGTTTATCATAGTAAAATCAGATTTGGCAGACAAAAAGGTATTTCTATCCTTTTACACTTTAAAATTTTTTCTCACAACAAAATCATTGATTTAGTATAATTGAAAAAACTTCAAGACCCACTTAGCATGCTTTCCGGAGTTCAAGTTTCCTTTGTACAAGAAACAACTGTAGAAGACATGCAAACTGTAAAGCTGATTGATATTGTCAACCTTCCTCCACCACCTAGTGAATGGTTTGAAAATAACAACGAAAATTTAACCATTTCGGAAATCGATATAGAAAACTTTACAGATATTAACCAAATAAAAATCACATCCGATTCCATTGTAGCAAAAAACCTTGAATACGCTACTCCAATTCCACTGGATGGCCACTCAAAAATTTTGACATTTTACACACACCCGAATCTCCCAAAAATGTCACAGTTTTCAAAACTGAATAAAATTATGTATCTGTATGAACAAATTTCTACTGACAATCCGGGATGTTGTAAACTCTACAAGCATCAATTTGAAATCAAAAAGTCTTACAAACCACACTTATGTAAAAATTACCCTCTACCTATTGTTAAACAAGACAAAATAAGAGTGGTCATAGAAAAATTTGTAAGACTCGGACTAATGAGAAAATCTTCACCCTATTGTGTTCCACTAGTAGCAGTACCCAAAAAAAGTGACGACACAATACAACTATGTGGTGATTTTCTCCAACTGAACCAATATATGGTTGTGAATGGAGAAGAAGTACCGAGAATAGATCATTTATGTTCTCTGTAAGGTGGAGCAAAATACTCGAAAATTGATTTTACAGAAGGATTTCTTCAGATAAGTGTTGATGAGGAATCAACAAAATATTTTGCTTTCAACTTTGATGGGATGCAATATGAATTTGCTTGTGTACCTTTTGGTACAGCCAACTCGATGCCCGCTTTCCTAGCAGTGGCCAGACAAACATTAGCCAGATGCGAAAAATTTGTTGCAGTTTATGTAGACGATATTCTAATATACTCCAAAACCGAAGACAAACATCTTGAGCACCTCCAAATTGTTTTCGAGAAAATAAGAGATGCTGGAATGACCCTTTGCTTAACAAAATGTCAATTTTTCAAGAAACTTGTTTAATATTTAGGTTTTGAAGTATCTCAATCTGGAATACAGCCACTTCTAGCAAAAGAAAAACCTAATGAAGATTTACCAATTCCTAAATGCAAAAAAGAAGTCCAATCATTTGTAGGCCTTCTTAACTATTATAGAGCCTATATACCAAACTGAGCATCAATAGGTGAACCTCTATATCCTCTATCTGACAATGCACCATTTAATTGGGCTGAAAAAGAACAAAAGGCTTTCGAAATTCTGAAAAAAGAAATAGCACGACTAATACTAGAGGCCCACCCCAATTTGACAAGCCATTTTACAAGATGACCCATGCCTCCAGATATGGCCTAGGTGGATTTATCTACCAATTAAATGATGACACTAACAAAAAAGAACCTACAATTGTCATGATGACAAGTATAGTATTCTCTCCTGCCAAAATCAACTACACAACATATGAAAAAGAACTGACGGCGATAGTCTACACATTAAAAAAGTGCAGCTACTTTCTATACGGATTCTCCATCGTTATATGCATAGATCACAAAGCATTATGTATGTTATCCAGCGATAAAAGTAATGCAATGGAAAGAACACTCCGGTGGTTAATCATACTTGCTGAATCTAAAATCTTAGCAATAAATCACATACATGGCACAGATAATGACATAGCTGATATGCTTAGTCGGTATCATAAATCACTAATAGGTCATGAATCTGAATTTATGGTTCTATTATCACAAATTCCAGTACCTAAAATCTGGTGTGGAGTTCTACAACATAATACAGACCATCCAAAACTAACAATTAAAAATTTTGCCTCATGGCTAAAAAAAATTCCCAAACTGCAAAAATCTGATGCAGAAATTGATATCACATTCCACACAAAAAAAAATGATAGAGTCAAAATTCAAAACAATCTACATGATTAAAGGAAGAGATGGAAATTTCCGGATATACCTTCCTTCATCTATGAGATATGACTGCATTGACTACTATCGTTGCGATTCCATGCACCCTAGAATGAATAAAACCACAACTATCATTCATCGCTTCTTCGATTGGCCAGGTTGTAAAGCCGATGTCCAAGAATCCATAAAGACATGTGAAAATTGCCTCACCTGCAAATGAAGAAAATTTACTCCCTATGGTGAGATACCAAATGTCATAGCCAAAAATAAAAACTACATTATAGCTATTGACTACTTCAGTCCCCTCCACTGTAGCAGAGGCAGCGTTGTACAAATATTAGTGGTTCTTGAAATATTCACAAAATACGTCAAATTATACCCCGTTAAAAGTGTCAACAGAAAGATCAATTGCAAATCTTATAAAGCATTTCCATAGTTACGGTAAACCAAAAGTTATTCTTTCTGATAATGTTCCGCAATTCATGATGCAAAAATGGATAAATCACTGGCAGAAACAAGGTATACAAACAAGATTTACATCGGTATACAAAATGGCCAGTATTCCGATAGAACGTGTCATGCAATCAACAGCTGAATCAGTTCTCATGAACATTACAGATAAAACACACGGGAATGGCCCATGCTTCTGCCAGAAATTAAAAAAATGATTAATAACACAAAACACATTATAACCGGTGTTCCTCCCATTGTCCTCCAACAACAACAAAAAACCCATGATTCATGGTAACTCTAAAGTTGAATCAATTCCGGATGATGAATACGAAGACATTCTTACCCAAGTTAATGAAAGAGTAAAAAAGAAACTATGTGAAAGATGTGAAGCTTTTGAAAAAATTCATTAAAAGACCATTGAACTTAAGCCAGGTAATAATTATAGTTTTTGTTAAAACGCATCCCTCATCTTCAAAAGAGCTTAACTTCAGCGCAAAATTGGCAAAAAAGTTCAAAGGTCCCATACATTGTACTGAAAATTATAGGAAAAAGTACATACTGGCTCGAATTCTTGCAAACCAGAGTACAAGAAAAACAACATATCAACAACCTCCGATATTAATCAAAGTCAATTCAATCCAAGTCTGTGCTATGTAAATTATTTTAATATATTTTTAATCAAAATTTATATAATAACAACTTTTAATGGAAACGTCATTGCCTAAACCGATTCAAAATTATTTGACAAACTCCGAGTGAATTGAGTAACCTTGTTTTTGATCAATATTGTATGTTCAGCCTGTTATTTTTACTTTTCAAAATATCAATAATGTAACACTTGAAAGATAAGTTCAAGGATTTTTGTAAGTCACGTTACACAAAAGAGTAAAGATAATAATCTAACAAATGGACAAAAAAAAATAGAAAAGAAAGAAAAGAAAAAAGAGATAAAAATAATAACCCCTTTCAAGACCAGTAGAAAAAACTAAGCAAAAAATAAACGTGCACTAGCTTGTTGATTAAATCACATCGATACTCGTACAATAAGACTCCAGGAATTGTAAAACAAGATAGTACAATGCACAAAATATATATATATAGACAATAATGTAACGATGGCAATATAAATAGTGTGGGGTGTTGCATCCACCTTACACATACGATACAAACAAAAGATTCTAAACATTATGTCCTGATTCACCAAACAGATATATCCTTATCGGACAACAACGAATGAAATAGATCAAACTCTCCCTCTTCACCACTCACTTTCTCAACATTCGAATGCATGTCTAAAAAAATAGACAACTCGTACAAAAAATGCAGCCTTCTCCACTAGCTCATAAATTTCTATAAATCACTCTGAAGTCCGCAAAACATCAAGATGCGCGTTACATACTTCAATTTATAATTTTTGTTTTCTGTACTGTGTTTATATTTTACAATTATTTTCTTTTTAATAAAATATCTATTATTTGTTGTTATTATGCTTAATTAAATTATCTTTTTTTACCTGGTTTTCATTTTTATTACCTTATTTTATTTTTTTTCCTTTCTTCCTTTTCTCTCTCTTTTGTTTTCTCTGGTATTCCTTACAATATCAAACATGTAAGTACAACATTATTATATATCTCCAACATGCCCCTATTTCTACTTTTTTTAAAAAAAAAGCCTCATTTTATTTATGTCATGCAACTCTCTCAATTCATGCTGGTGGTTTCCCTTTTATACTTTACTAACTTATAAAAACTAATATACATTAGGTATGAATACGAATGTTGTGATTTCGCAAAGAAAATCAAACTAATCACTGAAATCGTGGATTAATTATGTAACAAGATTAAGGGTGCCTCTGAAACAATGAACATCCTCAGTCTTGTCCCGCTTGAAATTGCCCCAAAGGTCAAATTTATACTCCAACGGATGTTGCTCATGCAAATGTCAATGGACAAATTCAAGCAACAAGGAGAGAAATTTAAATCAATAATCAATAAATTACGCGAAATCTGGCCACTATCCGACATTGATGATCTACGTGCTACAACTGGACACAAAATTCAGAAGTTTGTCCTACTTCCAACCCCCACACGAGAATCAATCACGTTTAAAAAACCAGTGGTCTCACCCCTCAAGGTGACAATCAAAAAACACCGGTCTCCCCATGACAGAATATCATGGTCGATTGACACATCACCCAACGCATCCTGGTCTACCTCTCAAGTCTGGTCAATCTCATCGGAATCAGACGATTTCGATATAGAAAGCAATGTTGGGGCAAATATTTCAAACTGGCATAAAAAACATAAAAAGGTTGACTGGTCCTCCCATTTGTCAATTAGTGACGAGAAACCTATGAAAAAACAGAAAAAAATCTGATCATCATCTTCAATATCATCCGCCACACCAATTAGTTGTACTACTCAAAGTGGAAGAAAAATTTCCCAAACTCGTCGTCCCAAAATTACCGACTGATCCCCCTGCAGTACCGGCCAAAAAGTTCACACCCTGTTTCCATATTCCCAAAAAGACTTCGCAACCCGATACGATACCTACTCATGAACCAATCAACACCAAACCTATTTTGTTTCAATCAGACATAATTAAAACGGTACCTGTGTGAACACAAAATACAGACGACCAAAAAGAATTGCCCGAAACCAAATAACATTAGCCGATAAGCAAAAAACCAAATATTCTAACTTCTACTATTCTGGATACTCCCAAAAAATTGGAAATTACACAACCAAAGGACAAACTTCAAAACAAACCTACTCCACTTCTCCCTTTTGAGAGTGACTTGGATCCGGTAAGTGATGAGGACATTCTGGCTAGTAATCCGCCTCAGAAGTGGCAGACAGCATGTGCTCGTTATTGTTGGCCATCTGTTGCTATCTGCCCAGATTATCGGTCAAATTCTGGACCTCTGTTTTGTGGTTAACTGAGCCACTTCTGTGTGGGTTGTGCCTCAGTAGGAACTGATTACCCCTTGGCAATCCATTAGGCGTATCACGTACTTACGGAGGGCTAACTAATTAAATGGCCAGTAATTATTTTCGTTCGATGTTGGCAGAATCGGAACACTTCAACGCTCATCCATGTTGACTGTCATGCATGGCAGTCAATGGTCACTCCCCAGGCTGTTACCCCTATGACTGAGAGATGCGTGTTAACGGAGATCGAATCAATTGAGCTACTGTGGCGTGGGGCCAGAAAGAAACCATTTAAATTCAGTGAAAAGGTCACAGTAGAATTTTAACTATGGGGATCCGAATTCATTTCTTACGAAATGGGTTTCTATCCGGAGTTATGCCAAGGTATTATGCTTGGACAAGACTTCTGCCGTGATTTCAATGTATCAATCAATAAATGGATATTAGGTCTTGATGGATGAAAGAGTTGGTCATTATGGATTGGGATTTCTGGTTTTCATGCTACACAGCTGAAAAGGCATACCTAATCTATAATTCCGATCTATCCCACCTGAATTAAATTAATGAAAAATTTCAGGTTTCTTAACAACATCTCTTTTTCCTTTCTACTTACTAATTGTTAAAATCCTAAACCTATCTTTTCTTCTTCTCCTCTCCTACCGGCTCATGACTTTCAAATTTGACATAATTTATATATACTATTAGTTTTGATTTTCTATTTTTCTTTTTGTGGTTTTGGTAATCTTTTGTGATATTTTTTGTTTCTTGTTTTTGTTTTGTATTTGTTTAACATTTTCTTCTTTTTCCTCCTTTTTGAAGATAACAATTTTGTTTCCTTTCTCTTTCTTTTCTTGTTCTCTTAGACATATTAGTATTGTTCCTTTTTTTTATTTTTTTTTATTTTCCCTTTGTGTATTTTTTTCTCATTTTTTTAATATTTTTTTTAATTTTTAATTTTACATTCTTATACGATACCGAATATTGAATGGAAATATGGACATCTTTCCCCTGGGTTTCTAAATTTTAATGGGGGGAAGGAAGGTCTCACCTTGAAAAACATATTAAATTATGAAATCCGGTGTTTCCACCTTCTCGACGTCAAAATTGTGGGTCTACTCTTGATTTCAAAATTTCAACCAAAATTTTCAAATATTCTCTTCTCACAATTCTCAATTCTTTGTATCTTCCAGTCATGCCTGGATGTTGTGGGAGAATGGGGGAAGTTGTAGTATACTTGATATTTTGGTCTGGACACTTGATGAAAACCTAACTACGTAGTGTTTTCACCAGGTTTCATATGTTTTTTAAAGGTTGATTGATTTCTCCTCTTTCTTATCTCGATAAGAAAGTGGACAAAATTTATCAACCATATAATATCCCCTACATCTGATTAAGTTGAAGCTTGCTTTGTCTTATTCAACTGTAGATGAAACTAGTCTTCATATAATTACATTCATAATATGTTCCCATTTAATGAATTATTTCGATGTCTATGCTTCTGCTCAACATCAGGTAGTAAATTGTGAAGATTTAATTTTTACCGACCGCGTCAGAAGGAGGTATTGTGTTTGACTCTGTTCCTGGCAATCTAACAAAATTTTTTGCCATTCTATAGCATTCAATATTCATCGTGCAGATTTGAAATAGGTCTCAAAACATTCGTCTTTTCAAGATGAGTAACAACTGCCAAAAAAAATTAAGAAATTCCCCATACCAGACCCCCAAATTTCATTCAAGATTTTGGAATTTTTTCAACACAAAAAGCAACATAACCAATCACAGTCCAGGATTCAACAAATAAGGAAATAACGCATGCTGATTCGATCTCCCAAAAGTTCTTATGGTTATATAATTATTTCAAATGTCACCACTTCTCCCAGTAATATATTAGCACCAGTAGATGAATTATGTAGGTTTGGCTCATTTAAAGTCTGCTGATATCTGCTTAATAATAGTTATGATGAAAAATAATATTAGGAAGAGATATGTTTGAAAACAAAATGTGATTGGCTCATTTAAAGTCCGTTGATATATCTGCTTCAAAATAATAATTATAAGAAAAAATGAAAATACCATATTTCCAGAATTCCTTTAAACCAACAAATCAGGAAGGTGTACTAAAAAATGAACTGTGATTGACTCATTTAAAGTTCGTTGATATATCTGCTTCAAAATTATAATGATAAGAAAAAATGAAAATACCATGTTTAAAGACATCCTTTAAACTAACCAATAAGGAAGGTGTACTGAAACATTAATTGTGACTGGCTCATTTAAAGTCCGTTGATATATCTTCTTCAAAATAATAATTATAAAAAAAATGAAATTACCATGTATCTGTATGGCCAAAAGAAGTCTAATTGTATCTAGATTGGACCACTTTCAGTGTTACACCACACGAAGGAATACGAGTGACGATATTCCTTTCTAGTTTAGAATTTAGAATTTAGTTGTCTATTAACTATTGTAGACCTTAATTTTTGTTGAGACTCAAATATAAAACACAATTAATATTTTACCATTTTACTATACTTTAACACATAAAATTGGGATTAATTCACATAATATTTTTAGAACATTTAGTTAACTTAACATTAACTGATTTGAGCTGAGCTGAACACTAAACTGTTCTGAACTAAACTGAATTTCTCATAGATTGTTAGAGTTTATATACCAGTTTAGGTTACATGGTGTACGTGGTTGGATATGGTGAATAGACTACGTGAGGTGGAAGTTTGTTGAATTAGGGATTTGTTGATTAATCATAATATTTAAGGACAGGTATATTTGGCCTCTGTTTATGGAGACAGTATTTCTATGTTTATCATGTTTTAAATGGGAATAATTTAAGAAATAATTTAGATTGTTTACTAAAATGAGAATGGGATATTTCGATAAAATTTGAATACCTGAATTTCTGGTATTGAGACACTGTGAACGAATATTATTCTTATTATTTACAAAATATACAAACATATATGTTACAGTTTCCAGAATTCCCTGAAATCAACCATTCAGGAATGTTTACTGAAAAATTAACTGTGATTGGCCCATTTAAAGTTTATTGATATATTAGCTTCAAAATAATAATTATAAGGAATAATTAAATTTAAAAAAAAAAAAAATGAAACCAACTGCATTTAGGAACATAAAACATAATAGAACTAAAGTGTTGAAAACAAATTTTCTAGGTTTTGTAATAATAATTTTTTATAAAATGGATTTACAACCAATGCAGTCCCTGGCACAAATAGCTTTTGATATTAATATGAAGATCAATATTAGATTGAAATCAATAGGCCTGTGGAGACTTTTCGACACAATAGGTATATAAGTATTTTAAACATTCTTAACAGTTGATACCTCAATGTTATAAATAGATGTAATAATGCTGTGTATTAGAATATTGTCAAATCTATGTTAAATTTACCACAAGTTGCATCAGAGAAATATGCAGTAAAACGAAATCTAATTGCTTCATTTAAAAATTTGCATTTTATATATATATACATATATATGTATGTATGTAACTTGAAAGATATTTGTGCCAGCGACTGCGTTAGTTGAAAATCCATTTTATAAAAAATTACAATTACGAAACCTAGAAAACGTGTTTTCAATATTTTAGTTATATTATATTTTACATTCATAAAGGCACTCGGTTTAATTTTTTTTTCAAAAATTTAATAATGTTTCATGAATTTACTTTGATAGCGTATTTTCTACATTATGGTATGTTGTTATTATTAACATTTATATGTACATATTCATGTTTATTATATGCCAGATACTTGATTTCAACATGGATCTTTTTAATTATACCATGTCAGTTTGTTAAAAGGTATTGAGGGCATCCATCAGGAGAGAGGTATGATTTAATTGAATGTGTGTTTCCCATAATGAGGTAAATCATTTTGATAGATAGCCTTTTAAGGTCCTAAATTAAAATTCAAAACATGTTGGCAAAAATACCGAGGTTTTGGTGTTACAAATCCGAATCATGGCTGGCTCTTCACTTACTGCATTATTTGTACAAAATCTGGACCATATGTTTTACTAATGGTAAGTTTTTAGTGTGATTTTGTGTTTGCTTTATGGTTTTGGTTGTGGTCACACGAGGTCACCCCATTTGGCATACCACAAGGTGAGCCTAGGTGATGCTGAGTAAACCTTTCTGATTTATCCATCACAAAACAACTTCTGATGATGCCATCATTCACAGATAACCAAACTAAAAATTACCAAAATTTCAGAATATCTATTTCAAGATCAGCTCAATTTCAACATGAAGAACAAATTTTTTAATTCCATCTTTTTAAAAAAATTTACAACTTTCACCCTTTATAACAGTGAAAGGAGGACACTGAAAATGAATAAAAATTAAAATTATTAAGAGTTGTTCATTTTTTGTTTTCTTTCATTTCCTCATTCGTTCCATAAAAAACAACACATCATTACGATCCCCACTTCATTTTTCATTATCATTTTCTCCTTCCACTTTTTCTAATGTCCTTATCTACTTCTTCTCATACAAATCACAAATAAAACATTGGTAAAAAGTAGGTGGTGGACACTTTTTCAGGACCTAACTCGAGATTTTCAATGCTAAATATTTTGTTCATCCACTGTGATTTGAACTGTTATTCTACCAGTGTTTATTATTCAATAATTTTAATTTTTTTGTCCTAGATTCCCAACGTAGATACAAGGGCTTAGGATTTATTTTTTCATAAAAATTGAGTGATACATCGACCATATTATATGAGGTACCAGCTGATTTCAAATTTTCAGTTTTCAATTGGATTGAAATACTCACTGAGTTCTTTATGAACCAAAAAGAGGATGAGGATGATTTTTTT
>WOFM01000476.1:188936-214288 GCA_011428145.1 Ericerus pela
TGTTGGTAGAACAAAAATTTTAGCAACGACAAAATTCAATTTAGTTCGATCCAATTTACGAATGCCGCGACTAAGGGAAATGTCATTGCGCCCCCGGGTCATGCCCAAATTTCGATTTGACATGACCCGGGAAACACTATATTCCAGCAATCTTGAACAAAAAAATTGCATACAGGACATTGTAGTTGTGTAATACTACTACGTAAAATTAAATTGCAACATGATTTTTGGCAATCTTGTATTCAAGATTGCAGCTGAAAATCAAGTTCCCAACAAGAATTTTTTAAATACTTGTACGGAAAAGGTGTTCATGTTGGTGCAATTCCGTTGATCTCTTCGTGATATTTGTACCTAATATACAATTGTCGCGAATTAGAGGGACCTCATTGCGCCCCTGGGTCATGCCCGAATTTTAATTTGGCATGACCTGGACAACACTTTATTAAAAAATTACAAAGCAAATTTGTTTCAAGATTGCGAACATAATTTTTTTGGGGCAAAATTTTGAAATCATAATTTTGTTAACTGCGACTTTGGAAAACTTCATTGCCCCACGGGTCATGCCCAAATTTTCATGGATTTGACCTCGTGGACACTTTGAAAAAATTTTTTTTTGAAAAGTCAAAGTCAATAGACCACCATACGATCTTGCACACAAAATCGCATGGTGTTCAACAAACAAAAATGTTGCATAGCTACAGATACTACAACATTGCATTTTATAATTTTGTATATGTACACTAAATCATACAAAATTAAAAATTTTTTTAGCCATGGGTCATGCCAAAATTTAAAAATTTAGCTACAACCTGTGTGCAAAAAGATGACAAAAAATTTGGTTTATTGAATGAAATTTTTTGTAACCCTTATTTTTCAAACTTAGAAATGCTTGTCATGATGTTGCGTTTTGTGTTCTACAAAATGCAACCACTTCTATGTTTTTCAAAATGAAAAAAAAATAAACATTCTTTTTTACAACATAAGATTAGAAGTAGAAATGCTTAACATGATGTAGCATCATGTATTTAACAGATTGCAACCATTTCTACAATAGTCAAAAATTTCTTTGGGTACAAAGTGTGAAATGCTTGTCATGGCGTTGCATCGAGATAAACTCAATGCAACCACTTCAACTTTGTTTATACAGTCTCTCGCATTGGTATTGCGCCATATAAAAACTATGCCGCAACAAACCACACGTATAGCATATTTGAATCAAAAATGCACACAAAACTCACTACTCTGGCAGTACACAGCACATTTAGACGATCATTAAAAAGAACACAACAAATAATTAAAAATTGTATAATTTTTGCATAAATATTATTGTAAATGTTCTTCAACAGAAAAATGTCGTCAAATAACGACACGTCGGAAACTTCTAGTTCGCCGCCTCCACCACTGACTGATCCGGCACTGGTAATCCTCATCGCTCCACAACAGATCTTGGAGCAGGGAACGTCAATGCCTGCATCGACACCACCTCCACCGGGAATTGCCTTGCCACCGACATCATCAACAAATCCATGCAACATGGCAGCAGCGGCTAAACAGCTTGCGGAGCAAACTGGAAAGTTGCTGGCGCAGGTGGAGAAAAGCCTGCTTGCAAAAGCAGCAAGCAGCGCCCGTAAGGATGATACAGAGTATAGCATCAGCGACATGAGTGGTGTTGATGAATATGAGCTTGCTCTAGAAATATTCACCGAGACACTTCATGGGGCTGATGCATACCTGCTTGATCTAGCCGTATTGCTGAATACACGGGGACTCACATTTGTGCAAGCACGAAAGGAACTACCGGCCATTAGCAATACGATACAAGAGCTAAAAAACCATCCAGTAGGGGCGGCCAAACAATTCATCCTCCTGGCCAAGACAATTATCAAGCAATTCTTGGTCAAGCAGGGAGAGATTGAAGCCAAATTCCCTCTGATTCCAATCTCATCCCTGACGCTCAACCAGCCCCAAGTTCCTCCCACCACTCCAGCCGACTCAACATCCTGTACAAATCGACAGGATGCAGTAAGTCAAGAGGAGGCACGCCTCCGCGATGAGCAGAAACGTGTGGAGGAACAGAAGAGGGAGGAGGAGCTAAGGGAGATGGCCGAAAAGGCTGCTTACGACCACCTGCGCAGAGCGCGCTATAAAGCGCAGATAGCAGAGATAGAAAAAACGAAGGAGGATCTAGTTCAGCGAGCACAGGCAAACTACGGCTTGAGTTTTGACGAATTCAAATGGCGATACATAGTGCCTGCAATCGAAAGAGGTAATACAACTCCTAATTCAGTTAGTACTGATAAAAGAGATTGCCCGGATGACTTTCTGGATATGGAAGAAGAACCATCATGTAAAAGAACATGTATGGACACTTCAAACCATGACCAGGAAAGCATCGCAACCTCAACTCCTAATCAAAATTGTTTGTCACCTACGATCGCGAGCTTGGAAAAACCAAACTCACAATATTCAGCAACAGCTCTGGTACCCAGACCTGTAACTGCAAAATCACACTGAAGTCACTCAACACCCGAAAGTTGTGGACCCAATTCCCCGATGTTGGGAACTGGATCCCCATGACACTGTTGAGCAACCTCTAACGAATTTGAAACCACCCAAATTCAACCTAGAGAAATGGGATGGAGCCACCCTGACATACCCAGGATTTATAAGAAGTTTCAAAATGTACGTGCATCTTCTCACAGACATTGCGATTCCTCAAAAAATTAACATCTTGCAAAATGCAATGCCTAAGGACATTGTCCAAAAGTTTAGTCATTTTGCACCAGATGATGTTGGCTACATCCAGAGACTTCAATTTTTGCATGACAGATTTGGGGATCAGAGTAAAGTGAGAGCGGAAATCTGGTATAATATAACCGAATTTCCTATCTCCACTAACACCATTTCGTCAATCCAAAACGGAATGGATGGTATTGCTGTCCTAATTGATCGATATCTGCTGGTTTCTACGGTAGTTGATGAAGAACAACTGTTCAACGTCACGGTGAAGAAATTCCCACCTAGAGCCTATATTAACAATCTGAAAAGTAGTGAAAGACATGTCTCTCACCTATTTTCAGCTATCTGAGAATTTATTAAGATACATGAAATGTTTGAAAACAAACATCCAATGAATCAAAATCCTCAAAGATATACTAACCAAAACAAAAAAGGACAAGCTAAAGCCAGTCCTAAATTTTTGGCCGCAACTTTTCAAAAAGCTGACAACGATCAATATAAGGACCTAGGAAAAGATAAATCTAATCCAAGAAATAAAAAACAAACAAGAAAACAAAAACTTAACAAAAAACATGCAAATACCTTCAATGTTTCAGAACAAAAGATCCAAAAGGAAGAGCAGATTGCTCAAGATACTCCACGGAGCATCACCAATATGCCGCTTACCCCGGACAAACCCTGTTTGTTTTGCACAAGCAGGCACCCTTCGTTTCTCTGCTACGATAGCCACTACAATACCCTCCAAAAAATAGAAAGGGTATATGACGCACGAAGGCTTTGTCGGCAATGCGGTTGCTGCCATGCAGCAACAAACTGTCGACAAACAACAGAGGCACACTGCAAGTGGTTTGATTGTTTATCATCAAACCACCATGCAAACTTGTGCCCCAAAGCGCCATACCTGATCTCGGAGAGGCATATGGAGAGGTGGTACGCAAACCTTCGGGAGCGCAAAGAACTGATCAGTAAGCAACAAATTGATAAACAACTTGTCATGCCGAAAAATTCTGCAGTGTCTAATAATACCTTTGTCACACAGGGCGAGCAATAAGATAGACGGTTGCGACCCAGAGCACCATTGGAGCTCAGTGCTGAACAAAAGGAGTGCTTGCCAGTTAGCAGTGAGTACTTCCTATCTTTCATTAAACACAATAAAAATTCTACTTTTCTTGTGTTTGAGGCCTATGCTCAATCTCCGTTTACAAAAAACCCGATTAAAATAAAAGGATTTTTTGACTGCGGTAGTATCGACACCTTTGTAACAAAGGCTTATGCATTCGAATCCTTGAAAATAAAAGGATATGAAAATGAATTCATAAGACTTAAAGGTGTAGAAAATCAAAAATCTAATGTTTTTAAATCTAGCCTAGTGGATTTTGAAATTCAAACTCCACAAGGCAAAAATGTACAGATCACGGCGAAAACAATAAATTGTATAACCCACAATTTAAAACAGCCAGATCTTACAGGATTTCGTAAACATTACCCGCAATATTCAGAAATTGAATTCTCAAAAACGGAGAATGAGCATACAATCAACTTATTGTTAGGAAACGATTATATGTGGTCATTTGTAAAACAAATTGAACACATTTCACCTACCCTTACCCTCATAGAAACTGAGTTTGGCTATATGCTAGGAGGTATCATTCCAAGTCAGAATGATATCGATGAAAAATTCACACCAATATTTTTCATCAATCCTCAGGAGGTAGAAAATCTTTGGAGACTGGACGCAATCGGCATTGAGTCGAATAACTTAGAAGAAGCTCAAGCGGAAGCTCAAGCTTTACAGTTATTCTACAAAAATGTGGAGTTGGTAAATAATCGTTATCAAATTAGATGGTTGTACAAAAATTACCCGCCGCCATTGGCCGATAATTACAATCTATCATTTAAACGATTAGAACACCAGCTCCCTAAAATGCAGAAAATGCCAGAATTCTATCAGAGGTATGATGAATATTTCATCATGCTACTCGATCTACAAATGATAGAAAAAGTTGATCCAAACGCCAAAGACAGCATTGTACACTACCTACCCCATAAAGGAATACTTGACTTAACAAAAAGTACACCACTTCGTGTAGTTTTTGACGGGTCTGCAAAAACAAAGCAATCAAAATATTCATTAAATGATTGCATGTTTAAAGGAACTAATCTCCTACCCGACCTTATGCAAATACTTCTATCTTTCCACAAAGATAGATATGCTATAATTGCAGACATAAAGAAGTCCTTTCACCAAATAGGACTACATCCTGATGATCGGGATGTAACAAGATTCCTATGGGTAAAGGACCCTTCAAAACCACTAAGCAAATCCAACATAATTATCTACAGATTTCAAAGGGTACCGTTTGGAATAGTGACAGCTCCATTTCTACTGGCAGCTATATTGCTACACCATTTTCAAACGGCCAATCCTGAATTTCACAAAAAGTTTTCTGAAAACTTTTATGTAGACAATTTAGTAACATCCTTACCAACTTACGAAGGATTATTGGACTTGCACAATGAGGCTAACAACCTCATAGAGGATATCTCAATGGAATTGTCCCAATGGGGAACCAACTGTATTCCATTGAGAAAAGATTTCAATCCTCAACATGCTTTAACTAAACCACAAGTTAAAGTTCTAGGATTAACTTGGGATATGGATAAAGATATCGTCTTTATCAGTTCTCCCAAATTGAAAAACCTAGATCAAAAATGGACAAAAAGACTCTTCCTTAAGGCAGTGTCACAATTTTTTGATCCACATGGCTGGTTTGCTCCAGCCTCTATTCCATCTAGAGCCTTTATAAAAAGAATCTGGAATGAAAACTATAAGTGGGACGAGTCCCTACCTCCGACGCTACAATCTATAGCGACGGAGTTAGTTAAAGATTTGTCCAACTGCACAGAATATTTTATGCCCAGGCAAATATATTCTGGTATGTTTAATCCAGATATATGTCAATTACATATATTTGTGGATGCATCAAAAATAGCATACTCTGCTGTAGCATTATTACGTTTCAGCAATACTGAAACCAATAATGCAGTAGTCAGATTTGTCTTTGGAAAATCCAGAATTGCTCCTATGAAAAATGTAACAATTCCCAGAATGGAACTGTTGGCAGCACTAATAGGAGCAAGAGCAGTGCAAAATATTAGGAAACCGTTAGACTTAAGTAATTGTCCTACTTACTTATGGTCAGATAGTAAATGCGTTCTAACATGGTTATTAGAACGCAGAGTACTAACACAATTTGTCTCAAATAGAGTAACAGAAATAAAAAAGGTTCCAAATTTGCAATTTTGATATGTCCCATCTGCAGATAACCCTGCAGACATCGGCTCACGAGGTTCAATGATTAGTGATCTTTTTCACTCTACCTGGTGGTCAGGCCCAGACTGGTTGAGAAACAGTCCGGAATTATGGCCAGAGACTGACTTACACGTAATCCAGTCTCTACCAGATATCTCAGAGGAAGATGAAACTGCATCAGTTTTTTCAACCCTCAGAGAATCATTAAAAATTTCTGAAAATTTGTCAAAAATGATACCTCAAGAGCATGATATGTTATTTGACAGTCACAAAACTGCTAAATTACACAGACAACTGAAATCACGCAAACTTGCAATACCTAAATTCAAAATGGGATCGGTCAACCACATTTGTACAGTGAAAATATTTGCTACACAAATTGACCAAGGACTACAGGATGTGGACCATAATGGACCACATTCTGCACAATCCTCATCCCAAATTGGTTCACAACAGGTTCTGGACTTATCTACAAAATCAAAGTTAGATCAACCAAAACCAACTCCGTATGATACATTCATACACGAACCAACAAATACTCCATTCAACATAAATATAACAAATTTCAATACTCTAGTCAGTTTGAAGCGAACTTTTTACCACTGCATAACAGCAGTCAGAAAGTTTGTGAAAAAACAAATTAAACGAACTAGATCGGTTTCACCTTGGGTTTTACTACCTAACAACTATCAATTTGCACTGCTATGCTTTATTTATGCAGACCAGAAAAAACACTTTTCTGATTTATTTAAAGCATTACTGGCACCAAATCCACCAGATTATGTAGCATATGAAAAATTTCACATAATCGTCGGTGAATCAGGACTACTGAGATTGAGAAACTATATACCAGTAACACCCTTTACTGAAGATACATTATCTCCAGTACTGTTACATCCAAAATCTCATTTGACAAAGCTCATACTACTCAATGTACACACATCGAATAGTCACACCGGAGTAAAATACACAATGGCTGCTTTTCGCAGAACGTATTTTGTACCGAGAGCAATGAGAATTCTACCAGGCGTCCTTAAAAAGTCGTGCCTGATTTGTAAGAAATCAGACACACGACCGTATGCTCAACCTACTCATGCGAGCATGCCGGACTTTAGGCTAGTGCCTTTCACTCACCCGTTCACTTATACAGGTGTAGATATTTTTGGCCCGTATTCAGTCTTCGACGAATACCTACCAAAAAAGAAGAAAGCACTAGCCACCCCAACAACACCTGCTTATAAAAAGTGGGTGCTGATATTTACTTGTCTCTCAACGAGAGCAGTATACTTTCTCTCACTATCGTCACTGACGACAGGAGAAATATGGATAGCATTCCAGACGTTCTCTGCTGATCGGGGAACTCCAAAGGAAATGCTATCCGACAATGCAGCCCAATTCAGACTTGTTGCAACACACTTGCCACAATTCTGGGATGCAATTACCAAAGACTGCAGCATTGAAGACAAACTGCAGCAAAAAGGGATAACATGGCATTTCACGCCACCCAAAGCACCTTGGTACGGTGCAGCCTATGAAAGACTCATAGGCGTCTACAAACAAGCCTTCGAGCGAGTTATGGGGCCACACTCACATCATAAACTTAATTTTCAAGCAGCGCTTAAAAATATACAAGTTATGATGAACGAGCGTCCGCTTTGCCCAGCTGTAGATGAAGCGGAGCAAGTAACACTTACTCCCGCTCATTTCATGCTTGCAAACTTTAGAAATTTCACCTTAGACCTTGATAAGCCAATAACAGAAACAACTGTAACGGCTAAAAATTTACAAAGTCTATGGAAAAAGGACAAAGATAATTTACAACATCTTTGGGCAGCATGGAAAGGCCTCTATCTCCCATACTTGAGAGATAGAGTTCCACAAGGTGTGAGTAATAGTTACCACACAGTGGCCTTCCAACCTAAGGTTGGTGACATAGTCCATGTTCTGGACATAATGTCAAAACCAGGAGTCTACAAGTTAGCAACTGTAGTCAGCCTGCTGACATCACGTGATGGCAAAGTCCGCCACGTGGATGTCAGATTACCCAGCTCTAATATAGTCACGAGACCCATAAAGTTCTTGACACCATTAGAGCTGAGCATCCCACCCTCAGAAGATAGTTCACCAGCAACTAACTTAGAACTGAGGGAATGATCTGGAAAATGGAAAATACACTCAAGAGTTACCACTCTAATGCGGAACACCACATTAGAACCTAGCTATCTTTGAAGATATGGCAAAACTATTTGTTCAAAGCTTACTTTCACCGTCCAGCAACCCTTCAAGGATAAAGCGGGTGAAAGGTGATAGCGGATCGCGATCCAAATGACCTGAATTTGATATGATAACTTTATTATAAACCCTTTATAATAAACTTATTATCACAAGTTCGGAACAACATTGCTAATTACCAATTCTCTTCTTACAGAGTCACTCCTGAATAGCGCTAAAAATCCGTCCGAATCCTGCTCCCGCCTGTAAGCAATATTGTACTAATTTATCATGCAACGCATAATAAATTAGCAGGAAGCAAATCATACAAGATGGAACCTGAACCAGATTCCATCTACAAGAAGAAAAACATATTTATGTTTCTTCGTCCATGCTTTATTATTGCTCCAATAATAAAGCATAAGACAATTTGTACAATAATTGTAAATATGATTTTTGTTCCTATGTATAGATATTTGGTAGTTATAATTTTTTATATTTTCATGTTTTTTAAATAAACGAAAAATTGTATTTGAGTGTATGTACTTAATTGTTTCCTTTACAGATCATTAGGGCCTTATTACCAGTCTTGGAAGACCGGTGATGGACACCGCCCCCAGTATCGTGGGGATACCCCCACGAGTCCTGCGCGCCTGGCGTGCGCAAAGGACACATGCCTACCGAAGAAATGTAGGTGGGCATGTGACCGGGCTGAGGCGGCCGCTTCATACCGTTGTCGCACAGTGAGAGAGAAAGGTGTGTGTCAACGGATTTATTTAATGTCTCCGGATGTAAAACACATATTAACTATAAGTGTAAATGGATAGTGGTGAGTTATCACTACAGTTGGTACTTAAGCTTTAAGCTCTCTTCACGGTTAGATATTTGAGTATATGTTTCAAACAGATGTAACCTCTTGCAAATAACATACTTACTGGTTTTCCACAATTCGTGATTTTGGTTTATTTTTCACGAACATATTCTTTCAAAACATCAATGAAAACCGAATTTGTAGGTTGATAGATACCTAGTTAGGTATTCGTTTTCTGGTTTCATCGTAAATCCATTTATATAGGTATTAATTCACTTCTTCATTTGTAGAATTATATTGCACTTTTAGACAATTCCACAGATTTTCTTCTGGTGACTGCTAGCTATGATTACTCCAATCGCATTCATTTTTTTCTGCTCAACAGCTTACGCCGCTGTCCTGAATTAACCATATGGTCGTATCGAAAGCACTGAAAAAGATAAATCACGAAATGGGGAAACATATATCATCTTTGGTGGCATTCAGTATGAAAAACCACCCATCGATGAATTACGATTTCAGGTTAGCATGAGACACGTATTTTTATTTGGAAACCGCGGAAATCAGTTACCATTGGGAGTACATACTTATCTATAATATCATCAAACGAATAATTTTGTCACTTGCTTGAGTAGGTACCTACGCTAACTTTCAATGAGGGTTTCACTGTTAATTTAACTAACTGTTTAACGTACATTTTTTATCTTCGTTTTTTGGAATTTTCGGATTTGACTTTACTCTAGATAGAATACTTAGGTAACAAATCTCGTATTTAACCGCTCGAATTTGACTCTTTAAACAAGTGGGTATTACGCCCTACTCAAGAACCAAAAACAATCTCATATGTAAAATTTGAATAAATTCTTAACTCAACATCCTCTAAATCCCAGGCATGATAATTCGGCCGTGAGTCGTAAGATTTAAGTCATGAGCTGAAGATTTTTGACCAATTTAAGTCAGTCATAAGTTTAGGCCAGACGTTTCGTAAGGTATAAGCCGTAAGCATGAGCTTTATTTTTTGACTGACTCATGAAATTTTTACCATTTTTTTTTTACATTTTTTAAAAATCTGCATTCAGAAAAACTTCTATTTTTCTATTTGACAAATCTGAAAATTCAAATTTAAATTAACACTGTGAAGTAAAATATTTAAATAGTTAAAAACAAAAAATTTTAGGCGAACTATAGGTAGTAATTTTATTTTAAGAAAGTTCACGAATAAAAATTTTTGAAATCATAAGCATACTTAAGCTATAAGTTTAAGCCATATACTGTAAGCTTACGCCAATCACCTTCTAAGCTACCTATAAGCTTAGGCAATATTTTCAAGGTTGTGAGAAAAAGCTGTAAGTCAATGCTTTATTGAATAGCTTATATTATCACAACTGCTAAATCCATACTCAATCAAATGATAAGCAAATAATATTCAAGAATCTGCGAAATTTATTCTATATAATAATAATTTATTTAATGTGTCAATTTTAATTTTCGATATATAGCTATTCTTACATATTTACCAAAAATGAATTGTACTGTGTTCCAATTGTGTAAAATAATAGTCTGTGTTGCATTTTTTATTGCTTCAAAATATCAATTATGCCAAAATCTTTCACATTGTGTCAAAATTGATTAATTTTTAGTGCTGTAATAATTGGATGTACAAAATGTCATATTGTGACATTTATTTTTAACAGAATGTGGTAAGAAAATTGTTACAATGAGACAAGTACACTTCATATACACAATGCGACATTATGACAGATATTTTCAACAGAATATAGCAGAAATAGCGTCACAGTGGAGCAAATATATTAAACATATATAATGTACCATTTTGACAAATTTTTCAACATAATGAGACAGAAAAACTATTGCAATGAGCGAAATATATTTGACATAATAATGTCACATTGTGACAAACATTTCAAACACAATGTGAGAGAAAAAGCGTTACAAATTCCACAATAATTACCTCTGTAGGTGTCACATGACTCAGTGTTGTGTTTTTGATATCCCTCCAATTTGGTGATATACAGTTGTAAACATGTGAAGTTTTATCTGAGTAGTACCACCAACATTTAGTTCTTCAAATTTGTGGGATTTATTAAAAATGTCACCATCGATGTTTGGTGAGAATTTCATTGCAATTAATGCATAGCCCGTTTTAGTGAACTTTACCAAATTTGGATTAGTGAATTGTTAAATTAGATATTATGTAAAACAGTGATTTTATAATGGTAAGTACCTATATTACTATGTCTATTTTTAAGTTCATCTAGTTCTTTTTTGTATGGTTATGATTTAGGTAATTACTTTTGATGAATTCTTTGAAGACCATAAATCTGGTAGGGAATTGAAGAATGTGATACCCATTGCGTGTTGCTGCTATCTCTCAAGAAAGGAAATGAGAATTCTCTTTAATTTGTCGCTGAATTCTAATTAAATTAACGGCGACGAGTCGAAAAAAATTCCTTGCTGAATTCATTTTGATTCGTCGCGGAATCCTAATTAATTTAAGGGCGACAAATTGAAGAGAATTTGTAGATAAATTTTCTTCGATTTGTCGCTGAATCCAAATTAATTTAATGGCGACGAATCAAAAAAGAATTTGTAGATGAATTTTCAGTTCAACAGAAAACAGAACTTATTAATAACAACTTCCAAAATAATAAAATTATAATAGTAAATTTAAATATTTGTGAGCAATTTAATGAGTTTAAAAAATGTTGAAACTTGAAAACCTCACCTCAAAATCCTTTGGTGTCCTATTAAATATTCAATTAAAATATTACTATATCCAATGCAAGGGAATTAGATGCAAACTCACAGTCACTGTTATCACATAGGTATACAACAAACATCGATATTTTTTGCCATGCATTGATGTTCTTCACCAGATCGAGGCAATATTGTTTTTCAATTTAAAAAAATTGAATAAAATACATATTTCGGGAATTTTTTGGGCAAGTTTATGAAATTTTCTTTTCGTATTGTGCCAGAAAACTTTTTAGGAGTATACTCTATAAATTCCAAAAGTTTCATGGCCATCGAATGAAGGGTGTAGTAATGCATAAAAGACAAACAGACATACATTCTCTTCTATATATATATATATATATATATGTATATAGATAGATAGGTACCTAAGGTTATATACTTTGTAATACTATTGAAAAATGAATGATTCGAGAGGAATACAAAATCAGTTGGGCGTCAACAATCTTCAATTACTTAACAATCATTTTCTTCCAAGAATAAACATATGGTATCATTCAGAAATCTATTTGTTGAAATTTGAACGATTTTAAGCCTCCATTGTTCAAAAAGTTACCACAATCTTTAATTCTTAATTGTCTTCAAATAATACATAATTATATGGTATCATTCAGAATTCAATACATTTAAGTTAGAACTAATTATGAGGTGTAGGGGCTAGGCCTCTGATGACAGTCGCTGCCAAAAGTGAGGCTTATTTTTATCCATGCGAAGTTAAACGAAAACACAATTACTTTTGTTTGTAATTACCTGCATGTACTTGCAGGTAATGTATGAGTACCAAATTGTGACTAATCTCAATAATGAAATGATGTCACAATCTGTACACAAACTAGCCCATCATCTCTTATCACTATAACAGATGACGCAACCAAACCACTTTCACTTACATACGTATTCCTTACGTATGTATCTATGTGTGCGTGTAAATAAGCCAGTAAGTATATAAACCATCCAAACTGGCTCTAAAATTGCCAGTGTTTGCCCAGGTTTTGGATTACCCATATGTAAAACATAAGAAAGGGCTGAACACTCAATTAATTTTGTAGAATTTACCTTCTGGTGAGAATGCTTCTTCATGACGAGGTATTTCACAGAAGGTATGGATTTATTTCATCAGTTGACTTTGATTTGTAACTGTTTTTGTTTTTTTGTTAGTTTCTGTATCAGACAAAAGAGGTGGTTATGTACCTAATTAGAACCACTTTCAGTGTTACACCATACATGAGATAATTAACACTGGACAAGCATTAATACCTCTATAATAATTATAAATAATCAATTTATCATCCACAACTATCGTGGACCTTAACGTATTTGAGAGATCAATAACATTTAAAAACACAAGGTTGATTTAAAACTTTTAATAAAATAATAATTTGTACAATATAAGTACATTAAATAATATTTTAAACACTATTGTGGAATACCTTGTTGTGAGAGATATTCACACTAGAAGGTCTTCAACAGTATTTGCGTGTTCTGCTACTTCATACAGTTAAGTATGGGAGAGCCAAATCCTCGCAAACACTGGCAATTTTTGAGCCGGTTCTGAGAGTTTATATACAGGATTTAGTACACGCACACAGACACACATGCATACGTACATGTACGTAATTATGTCATGCGTTACGTCGTTTCTTGCCTACGTCGAGGTGATGAGAAATGACGCAGCGCGTTTGGTACTGGGCCGTGACATCACCGAGATCGTTATCAGGTAATTGATCTCGGCCCGTGCAATGTATCTTACCATACTTATGTACAGGTAAGAACATACAAACGCACCAGTGTATATTTGTTTAACGTCAAATAGACGATTATTGCCAGCCTTTGGGCAGAAACTGTTGTCAAGGGGTGCAAGCCCCTAGTACCTCATACGAGTAATGTCCCCACGGCTACTCCCCCCAGTTTTCGCACCGCAAAAATGATGAGTTGCATGTCTGGGGGGACTCATCGAATCTATTATTGCTGTTGCAGGTCCTCCTCCCATTTAGCAAGGTCAGAACCTACCGCAGCCCCTACGCACTTGTAAGAGTGCTTACGTGCATTAAATCGGGCTTGATAGGTGTCCCTGGTAGCCTGTCCCCTAACAGTACCGGCTTAAGTAATGTATAAGTAATTAATTAATGGTCATCAGGAATTAAATGATTGAGATAAATTAAAAAGATACTATTAGAAACATTCAAAAGAATAACTCAATAATTAAAGAAAAATTATAAATATAAAAGTCAATATAAATACAACAAACATTTTATAGATAATGTACTTTTTGTTAAAAAGTGTATGAAAGAAAGAGATGAAAAAATAACATGAAAAAGTAATAAACCACATTTTTCAAACAGATTATTAAATGAGAAAACACCTATTCTAACATAGATCAAAAAATTTTAAGGAATTAAATTTTTCTTTTCAAAATTTTTTATATTTTAAGAAAAAAATTAGAACATTTAGAAAGATGGAATTACAAGCCGAATTAGAAAGAATGAAAAAACTTGTTGAGTCTTTGAAATTAGACGTAGGAACCATTAAAAATAAATGAAATTATTCAAAAATGGGAAAAATGTATCGTAAATAGTAATTAAATATTAGAATATGAAAATAATAACTATAGTTCAGAAGGTGAAAATAAACTATTGCATGAAATTAAAAATATTGGCGATGTTATTTGTGAAACAGGAAAATTAAGGCTAAATAAAAATTATAGAAAACCAAATTTCCATAATAATAAAAATAATATGGAAAATCGAAGATATAAAAATATTAACTGTGTATCAGAAATCAAGGGAGAAAAACTTTCACGCATTTTATAAATGTGTGAATCAAAACAAAAATTTTCAAAATAATTTCCAATTAAGACTGCAAAGAAACATGTATTTCCATTGGAAAGGAAATTTTTTTAAAAATAACTTATATTTCAGAAATTTGAGGAATAATTGTATTAGAGAGTACCTAGTGTCATTCTTATTGTATTGTATTGCAGTTCTTTTTTATGTTAAGACAGTATTATCGTATGGAGGTAATAGTTCATCTTAATAATGGAAGATAGGTACTCCCAACTCCATAAATCACTGACTGCGTTGATAGTTTGCCCATATAATCTAATTGTAAGTTGAATAAACTTGTGTGTACCAACTGTACCATGCATTCTTCAATTAATGAAAAGTTAAAATTTTTCTTTGAACTTTGATGAACTGAAATCAGAAAATAAGTCCACAAAGTATCACCACCTCAATCAGCTTTTACAAATAAATAATTGAAAAAATACTTCCAGTCCGTTATCATAAAAAATAGAGTTTGTTTCAGTAGCAAAATATTTTACTAATTAAGGATCCAACAAGAAAATCTGTAGACAACTTGTGATGTAGTACTGTGAGTACTGATGATAGTAACTGAAGAAACGGACAAAAATTCACTACACAGTTTGAATGACAAAATAATACAAAAGTTCCCACACTTTTGAAATATTAATAATTAATGGATTACTATAGTTAACTTGAGTATTTGTTGAGTTGGGACAGAACTCAGTTGCTTTATTTTACATTTTTATTTTTGAATCTGAAATTTAACTGTTAATGGAATGTTAATATTGCTAGAACGTTGAAGTTATGAATTTTGTGATTAGTGTACCTATACTGTCTTAAGTTTCATTAATTGGTTATTTGATTCCTTGTAACAGTTTTTCTGCCATATTCTGTTAAATTGTTTGTCACAACATAGCATTATTATACAAAATATATTTGTCTCTTTGTAACACTTTTTTTACCTCATTATGTTGAAAAATTTTGTCACAATATAGCATTATGTATGTTGAATATATTTGCCTCATTGTGATGCTATTTCTGCTATATTCTATTGAAAATATTTGTCACAATGTGGCATTTTGTTCAACCAATTGTCATAAGCCTAAAAGTTAGTCAATTTTGACACCATGTGACAATTTTTTGCATAATAGACACATTGTAACAAAAAAATTGCCATATGGACCACTGTTTTGCACAATTGAAAATTTACTGCTAATATGACATATATATTTTGTGAAAAACCAATTTGTCGTAGTAGAGGAATTACACCCACCTTTTTGTATTGTGAGCTATAATATAAGGTTTTAAAGCTCTATGTCATCTCTCAACTTTACCATTTGCTTGAGGATGGTAAGCTGTGGTGTGGCTGTGTTGAATACCAAGCATTTTTGATAAATCTTGGAAGAGTGAGCTTTTGAATTGGCAACCTTGGTCAGTTATTATGACTTCAGGTACGCCATAATGGGCAATTCAATTTTCATATAATTTGGCAGCTATAGTTAGTGCTGTCATTTCATATAATGGTATTGCCTCTGGCCAATGTGTTGCTCTGTCAATCATTGTGAGGAGGAATCTGTGTCCTTGTGAGTGGGGCAATGGGCCCACTAAGTCAATGTGTATTGTTTTGAACCAGTCTGTTGTTTTAAAAGATTTGAATGGTGATCGAGTATGTCTTCCTACTTTGGACACTTGGAAATTAAGGCAAGTGCGAGCCCATTTGCTTCAGTCCGACTTTAGTCGTGGCCAGAAAAATCTTGATGATACTAAATTAGCAGTACATTTGTGTCCAGAGTGTGATAGGTTGTGTACACTGTTGAATGCCAATTTAAAATATTTTTTGGTAAAAGTAGCCTATTTTTGCCTGTACTAATGTCGCATCTTAATAGGACATCAGTACCAGGAATTTTTCTTTGCCTCAATTTGAGGGATGTGTCATCGTTTGACAGTAGCTCTTGCAATTCTGAATCCTTAAGCTGTTCTCTTTCTATTTCAGTATAAGGTAATTGGGCAAGGGCCGAGATAACTTTGATTCTACTGAGTGCATCAGCTGGAGTGTTGAGTTCTCCACTTATATACTGAATATCAGTAATTAGTTGGCCTATGTAGTTCAACTGTCACACTCTTCTTGGAGATGCTGGCTCAGCTTTTTGCGTAAAGACATGTATAATGGGTTTATGATCTGTATACACAGTAAAGCATCTACCCTCTAATTGGTGCCTGAAATCCTTCAGCTAAGCAAAAATTGCCAGTAATTCCCTATCATATGTACTCTAATTTCTTTCTGTTTTGGATAGCTTTCTTGAAAAGAAAGAGAGCGGAAATAATTGGTCATTTTCCATTGCAAAGTCAGAGGCATCAGATGCGACACATAATGGCAGGCTTTTGTCGGGATGAGCCAGTAGGGCTGCATTGGCCAGCAAATTTTTGATATATTCAAATGCTTTTTCAGCTTCTTTATTCCATTTGAGTAGAGTTTTATTTATTTTCTTTGATGTTTTTATGAAGGCAAACAGCTTGCTGTGTTCAGCTGCAGCGTTTTTCATTTGGCGCCTGTAGAAATTTACCAACCCCAAGAAACGACGGAGTTTGGCAATATTTGAGGGTTTTGGAAAATTTAAAATTGGCTCAACTTAGGTCTTTAGTGGGGCTATGCCTACAGTAAAGTCTTTGTAGCTGAGAAGGTCAATTTCAGTTTGTGCATATAAGTTTTTACCTATATTGATAGTAGGGCTGGCAGCATGTATATGTTGTATAAAAGCTCTTACATTCTTCTCGTGCTGTTGCTAACCTCCTTCTGAGCATATGCAAATATCATCCAGATATGCATGGATTTGGTAAAATGCCCAGTTGATGTCTATTTAGGAGAACATCGTTTTACCTTTCACATTTGCATTAAAGTCCATAATATTTGAGATTGGGTAATGGTCAGGAACTGTTCTGTCATTTAAGACTCTGTAGTCTCCAACAATTCGCCACTTTCCACTTACTTTCTTAGTCAAGTGGATTGGGGAACTCCATGAACTGTTTGAAGGTCTGCAAATACCTTCTTTTATTATTCTGTCATAGTATTCCCTTGCTGCTTTGAGTTTGTCTGGCAGAAGCCTTTTTGCTCTAGCATGGCATGGCAGCCCTTTTTTTCTATGTAATGAAGTTTCTTTTTATAGGTTGGGTGCCTGAAAATTGATGGTTGGGTAGTTCCAGAATAGTCCGACAGAATCTGTAAGAATGATTCATCGACTTTACTACAAACTTGAAATTGCTGTATTCAGTTGAGACACTAGTTTTTTGCAATTCACACAAAGTTTTGTTTCATTATCAATAAATTTACCATTTTTGAGGTCAATGATTAGGCCGTAGTGTGCTAGGAAATCAGTGCCAAGGATTGCATTTAGGACATCCACAATTGTAACAGACCAAGTCATGTCACTTCACAGTCCGATGTTTACTTTGATTGTTTCTAGTCCATAGGCATAAAGGTTTTGACCATTCACAGTACGGAGGTGGTATTTTGGAAAATGCATCTTATGTTTTTTATTTTCTGACAATATACTTAGGTCTGTATTTGAGTCTATTAGATACTTTCTCCTACTTGTCCTGTCCCTTAAGAACCTGTGGCATGAGTAATTTTCCAAGGGGGTCTTTGACCGCATAGATGGCTCCTCGTGTTAGTTTGATGCTTCAGATAGCCCCAACATTGAAACTTGTTTTTACATTTAGTGGCGGCTTCTACGAATCTATGTGAAAAAAGGAGATTTGGGTGAAGATTTTCTCTTTTTAGGGGGAGTGGGACTCTGGCCCCTGCATGAACTACCGTCTCTTCAATATTTTGATCGGCTTTGTCTATTTTTGTTATCATTATGTCTGCTTTTAGACCGGTTGTTCCATTGGTTAATATTTCTATTTTTGTTTTGGTTTTTATTGTTGTTATTTTGCACTTGTGAAGTTAGCTGGGAAATCTGTGCTCTCAGCTGTGTAAGTTCTCCTTTCTCTACTGATACTGCACTAATCAAAGGTGAGTTTTTTCAAGTACTGTAGTGCATTATCAGCACTTTTGGCTAAGAAGTCTAGACCAGTTGTACAACATGTTGAGGGAGTTACTTACAAAATTTGTTACCTATGACAGAAGGGGCTACTAAGTAGTTGGTCTTCTTCCATAATTTAGCCATGAAAATAGATGGTTTATAGTCCGTTATTTTCATTCCACCCATTATTTCATCTATTATTTCATTTTTTGTTTTGTGAAAGACATTTTTTACCTATTTACAGAACCAAGCATATTTATCAGTTTCTGCCAGAGTGCAGTCCATGATATTTGGGATTTGTCTTATTATTTGTGGGGGCATGCCTCCACAAATGTGTGTATATCGTTGGTCTGCTTGTATGTTCTCAGTTTTAAATCTTTCATCGAGCAGTGTCATCCAGACATCGACTTTATTTGGGAGAAATTCCGGTATATCGATCCTCTGTCGATAAAAAGCCAGATTTTGCTCGGTCCTGTTGTTTAGTAATTGGACCAATTGAGCTATTAGTTCCGGATTCAGCGTGGGTTGTGAAGATCCACTTGCTGACATGGTGGGTGAATTTTTGGTTGGCTGTGCCATTGGACCTTGTTAGCTAATATTTTCAGTATTTCTAGATATATCGCCAAAAGTTGGGGCAGATCATGTTTTTTGATCTGTTGGAGGAGTTGGTATGTTTCTACTCCTCAAAGATTTGATGGAAAATTTGTTTTGTTCAATTGTCACACCTGGTCATATGATTTCTGGACATCTATTCCTTTTCTATTTTATGAGAGTTTGAAGTCTTAGAATTCAGTTTGGTGTGTCAAAGGTGGAGGGGTTGGTGGATGAGGCCAACCTTGTTCCTCCAATATCTGTCATTTTCTTTCCAGCAAGTATATTTGAAAAGGGGTTGTTATTTCCCACTGTCAGACAGCTTTGAGAGCTCCTGGTGTCTTTGTAAAAATAAAATTTTTGGTGAAAAAAATTTTTATTTTTACTTATATTATATAGCAAGTTACTTGCCAGCGCACTGCGCCAAAAGACACCGTACTTTACAGTTGCTATGGCTATGGTAAAATACTAAGAATGCATCTCCGTATTCGTTTGTGACATCGCAGAGATTGTTATCTCTTGATTTGTCATGGACCGGGATTTGTAACTTTCCTATTTACAAAGATAGATAATTACTAACAAATATACATTTATTTTTAAATGTGCAATGCACAATTATCTGTCAACAATGGTGCCGACTGTCATCGATAGGCCGAGCCTATAACCTCATACGAGTAATGTCAAATCCCCACTAATATTCTGACTCTATTATTTGTTGTTTTAAACCTAAATGATTGTTACCTCATATTAGTTTCACCATCTCAATTTTGATGCGATGAAAACAAAAAAATTGAATGAATCAACTTACAGGATTTACAATACTTAGAAACAAGAGCCAAATGTTCAAATTTTCTGTTGATATTGATCACATTAATTTAAAGTTTCAATTAGTAAGTAAAGATTATGAAAAATTTCAAAAAATTTAAGAGTATATTGATAAAAATCAAAGGAAGAGGAAAATTCGTATTAGACATGTTTTTTTGACTTTTTTGGCTGATTGGTGCAATAAAACAGTTATACTAACTGTTCTAAATTTTTTTCCAGCAGACTACAATAATAGTTTAAATAATACAGTGATACCCCACAATTGGTACGGACCCCATAATCAGTACCTACCATAAACCTGGTGATGAAACACGCGTATAGAAAGATTACCAAAGTGATATAGAGCTGAAAAATTCACGCCTAAACATTTTATATAGGACCAGATCTGAAAGAAATTTTGTGCTTATAACATTGGTCCAGTAGTTTTATGAGAAAACTGGAAAACAAAGATTTGTGATTTTCAAAAAAACTATAAAAGGGATTGGGCTGAAATTTTCACGATACATCTTTAAATGCATTTATGCAAGTCTGATAGAAATTTGGTGTCTACTACTATTAGACGAGTAGTTAGCCCAAAAAACCTGGAAAAGAAAAATTTTTTGGAGAAATGTCTGTTTTTGTGTTTTGAAAAAAAAATACAAAAGAAATAGTAGGTACTAAAGTTTTCTGATAAGTGTTTGTTGCTCAGTGGTTAAATGTTTCGGAGAAAAATGTAAAACAAAAATAAAAAACTACAATACAAAACAGTTATCTTTGTTGTTTGAAGTAAGTGTATTTCTTTGATTTACGGCATAAAAGGACATAAGGAACGTCATTATCGATGGAAATTAGCAGACTATGTTATCTTGAGAAATATTGTTGCCCTCGAATGTTTTTTTGGTTTGTAATATTCATTGATTTTTCGGCAGAAAAACGTTAAAACCTCACGGTTTTTTATTTGAATTGTTCAATATTTCTCTGTAAACGTTGATAGATCAAGGAATGTTCTCAGCTTTAAACAATCCATCCAACATCAGGTTCAGTATTACCTAAGAATAGATATTTCTTATTGCAGACCTCTCCAATTGAAACATTTGTTGAAATGAAAAACAATACTAATAATCTGTTTAATTTTATTATATTGTAGTCTTAGTTTACTCGGCTTATGGAGACAATCAATGATTAGTGAGGTGCAACATTCTGATAAATTTAGGGATACATGTCAAATATACCTTAGAGATCATTTTGATCTAATGGTGTCAAATGGGAGAAATTAAAGTTTTCTATGTAATACACTGGCGAAACATAAACGCGCTTCTTATAAATAGACTTATACACGAATATGGAATTCGGTCGGCGTCCACTCGATAGATAGAATTCATAAATAGCATTAGGTGTTCTTCTGATATATTTTGCTCCACACCGATACATGAGTTGAGAGCTTCCAGGTGAAATATTTTTTCCTATCGACAGTTGTTTTAGAACCATTGTCGTATCATATTCGAAAAATCCTTCTTCATCAAAAATAAAACCTTCGTCTTTGTAAAATTTTTCCATAAAGATTGATAAACATACAGTGACCTTTTTCCCTCGATCCAAACTCAATAAAGGATCTCTATAAGTAAAAATTTCACAAAATTAATGAAAATATTTACGAATGGAAATTTGTATAGGCCTCAGAGAGAATATGGAAACAAAATTATAAATTTCTAGTGTAATCAATTAACTCGGAGTAAACATATAAAATTATTTTCATCCAGTTGGTTATTTACCCAACTTATTTTGCTTTGATTATCTAAATGGAACCAAGTTCTATATTTTCAGAGTGCGGATGTCCAAACAAATTAAGTTTGTCAAGATGTATTTCACTGTTGCAGTTAGTTGATCGAAATCCTGAAGGACCAATGTTATCTGCCTATTTTAATCGGATAAGATATTAGAAGAAAAATCGTTTTTGAAGTAGGTACATTTTTTGTTTTAAGTAATATGAAAATGGATTATCACCGCAATACGAAACAATATTAGATCCTCTTAATTTTTATAGGAGTAATCCTTTCAGTTCATAGCTTCATTATCCAAGCTAATTCATGGAATAATTTTCCTATCGTTTTTAAATAAACGCATATTTTGTATTATTAGTTGGGCACATGTTTTTCTCCTGAAATCGTCGACAGCAAATTTTCTTATTTTGTTTGAGTGAAATATGCAACTGAAATTTAATAAAGAGGCCTCACATAGGAAAAGGGCCTAAGTGACACTTTGACTGCAACGAAACTATATTTTAAGACCTTATTAATCAAAATTCAAAAAATCACACAGCACTAACTATGAAATTCGTTGCACTACTTCCATTTCGGTGGGCAGAACTCTGTCTCTTTTCGGTGATTTCAAGGGTCTGTTGTTTAATTTTTTTTTAAACATTAAATTTTTTTTATCCGCAAAATTGTTGAACGGTTACAGTGTAGAAGCATATTTTTAAAATTTTTTTTTTACAAAATGTTCAATTTTTTGAATTAGTATCGTATTAGAAAGGTTCCAACTTTTTTCTTGCAATTTTTTTAATCTGATGGTATGAAGATACCATAAATGGAGGGAAATGAAAAGATTGAAAAACGTTTGCAGACACAAATTTTTCATTCAAATTAATAAAAAGTGCTTGCTTGTAGTCAAATACCTCAAAAATAGCGAAAATGAAATACTGCTAGGTACTATAAAAACTGATATGAGAACTAGATTAACGGCATCTATATACCTTAATTACTAAAATATCGTAGCTTCTACCTATTCAGAATAACATCAAACTCAAACTTCCAATACGTTTGTCTCGAAATTGAAATTTTTCCCTTACTCTCATTTCATATGCTAGACTTCTTAACCTCTTTCAACAAAAAAGGTTCGGATACCATGCACTTGCTCAGATGTAAAACGTCTTTATAAGGTATAATTATTATGTACATGTGGTGGTGTATGTCCGTTCCTGCAAGCACAAATAAACACTACCTCTGATCCACTTTATTCGTAGCTCTCCATTTTATTTTGTGTGATATTCGGTGCACCTGTCAAAATTTAAACATAATACCTATCTCTTCTCTATCTATTATAAAATACTATAGACCGAAAACTGTAGGAAACACTATTATACTCCAGAACCACTAGACGGATTTGTATAAGATTTTCCAGAAAAAATTGTGTTCTTTCAATCAAGGTTTATAGCTATCAGGAAAGTCCGTACCCCTCTTGAGGCAAATTTACAAATTTTTACCCTATGTGAAAACAAAAAACCTACAAAACGTTTTTCGAAACAACAGAAAAGTAATAAAAGAGAATAGAATAAGACTTCTCATCGCATTTTTTTGTGAGGTGGATATTATTCTCTCTCAATCTCTCTCTCTTATTCTGTTTCGTTTATAGGGTGGAACATTTTTTTAATGTCTAGAGGAGTAAAAACTAAAACGATGTTCAATTATCGGTATAAATCTCAGTGCCAATTTTGAGAAGGAGCGAAGAAAGGGAAAAGAATAAAATATGTTTGTGTGAGAAGGTGTGAGGTTCTGTGTGTATACAAATGAACGCCCCCAACCACATCACTTGGGGTAGACTATAATATTGTTTTCTGTCGATTGTTGTTTCCGCCTCCGCCTCTCTCACCGTAATCACAACCCAGAGAGAGATTGTAGGTTTTTATTTTCTATTGAAAATCAATTTATCAATCTTGACGTCATGGAGAAACTTTAGGGTGTAGTGGGGATTGGGTGGATACATTTTTCCTTTCATAATGCGAGGAAAATGTTGGCCCCAAAAACTCAAATACATATAGGTATATAAGTCAGTTTCTTGTTTCGACAGTACAGGTTACAATTTTTGTCCGGTAGTCATGAAATTTGAAACTAACATTAGTAAACCAGGAACCTGATTTATTGATTTGGGTGTTGATCTTCCATACTGTACTTCCGTTTCACTATTTTTCTTTTTTTTCGTTTTAGCTATAAATTTTAAATTTCCGAATAATAGCAACGAGATTTATAACAAATATTCATTATAAACTATTAAACTTGCCGTAATTTTTGGTGCGCCTCAGCCGACTGGTACTTCAGGTTACACTATTTTTTATTTTACATTCACTATAAAATGCCTACTTTTGGACCAATAGGAACGTAATTCAGGAGAAATATTTCCTACGATCTGTTCCAATGTGTTACTAATTCTGGTGCGGATCGGTTAATCCTGTAATGATAATTTTGTATCATTCATAAAATTTCTCTCTTATATATATATTTCACATATATATCAATCACCTAAAACAGTTCTCATTATATTGACGTCATGTAAACAAGTCTTCACTTGCCTTTACTGACTCATTTATTCTACTTTCAATGTTTATAAACAAACATAAATACACTTTTCATAACAACTCTTTTCTATGAAACCATTCTGCAGATATTGCAAATACCCAAAATCACCATTTATGTCATTTCCTTAAACTCCTATTGGACAATATCTAAACGTGTATTGTCGTAACTCTCCAATCATATCACTACCATTTCCACTCTCCAAGAAATCGCCATATTCTCCTCCCAAAACTTATAGTTATAAAAACTCATGTAACTATGTACATTTTATCTCTCTCTCATCTTTACCTTGCATTACGTTATCTGTTAAAATTACTATTTGGTATTTCACTGTTTTATATTGTGTTTAATACAACCTTTTTCATTTACGAGTATTTAAATTATTTCGTAACCAATATTCTCGTTACAAAGTATTGGCGCCCGAACATAAAAAATCCTGTTTTTTATTTCAAAGAAAAGTCTAAAAAAAGTGTGAAATTTTATAAAAATTTTATTAAACCAATTTACAAAAAGTGTAAAAAAATTTTTTTGGTGCATTTAATGTGCAGAATAAAAATAAAAAATATTTTTTCGAGAAAAGAAATTTATAAATTTCCGGAACCATCAAAAATCTTGCTGTCCAAGGAAACCGTTTGTAGTGCTGTTGTGCAATCACCAACCATGTGCAGAATCCAAAACATCTGTGGAAACAAAAGAAACAACAAAATCCTGTAAGTTTACAAAAATTAAACCCATGCATAATGAAGATTGGAATATTCAAGTAACTCCAAACGCACCTTCATTCAAAACTAACCACTGGATTACATCCTTAACAAACAAAGATTTAAATAATCTATGGTCAAATATAAATCCTCATCCCTTTCCTTCAGAAAATTCCAGACCAGAAATCCAATTAGCCATCAGTCTCTATATCCAATTTCATCCAGATCCTATAAT
>WOFM01000477.1:0-59480 GCA_011428145.1 Ericerus pela
TACTTTCCAAATTACATATTTCCTCGCCGAAAAAATATTTCATCAAACATCAATCATTTCCACGTTACTTTCGTTATTTTTTGAAAATATCAGCCGGAAACTTTTTTGGTATTTGTAATTATTACTTCCGTTGCAATTATTGCGGACGTGGTAATTTCCTAGTATCGTTAAATTATTATGACGTAGGACTCCGACTAATTAATTCGGACATGGATATGGGTGCTAACTTTCAGCACACCGACAGATGTAGTCCTATGCACTTTTCCCCCGAAGTCAAAGAAATTTTTTATTTTGATTTGTTGGAGAAGTTGAGTCGCCCTCACGTCGTCGTTTTGTTTCGAATCTTTGACCAAGTTATACATTCGACCATAAATTTATTTGAATGCGTTCTCTCCTATTAATATGGCTGGCTTTCTATGCAGGTATAAATAGATTAAGTGTTTCAATTTTGTTTTGTTGTGCAGAACACTTAGTGAAAACAGTTGCCTTTGCGGCTGGATCCGGTGGTTCTCTTCTAAAGAACGTTCGGTGTGATTTAAAGATTACAGGAGAGGCTTCACATCACGAAGTTTTGGATTCAGTTCACAATGGTTCATCAATGATACTCACCAACCACAGTAATTCGGAAAGAGGATTTCTTTATGAATTCAAACGGATTTTGGCCCACGAATTAAATGATCCAAATGTTCAAATTGATGTATCGCAAGTAGATTCTGATCCTTTGAAAGTTCATTAAATACAATGTGTTCTCTTGTTCATACAATGGTTGATTATTTTGAATTAATGATTTATGATGCATCCGCATTTGGAGCATTTAGTACGTTGCGATCTGTTCATCAAATCGTTCAATTAATGGAATTTTCTGGTGATGAACTGTGCTGCTCCAGTTAGATCATAATGAATTGGTTCAACTCCGAGGGTGGGTGGAGGTTGCTATATTTGCTAACTCCCACAGTGTCAGAGTATGGCAAGAATAATACAGTGAAAACTAATTAGTAGAGAATAGGGTCACATTGGATGGTACCTTTTTTGTCCCAAAATTTTTGGTTGTAGAAACAAACAAAAAAAAATTAAAATTGTAATTTTTAATGGAAAATTTGAGCACTTATTGGAAAAGTTGAATTGTCCAATATTTACGACAAAACATAAAAGATTACCAGGGTAGCTTTCAATGAGAGATGATAATAAGTACTAATTCAGCATATTTTGGCACATCTTGATGGCGCTCCTCTGATTGATGACTTGCGCAAGCAAACATGAAAAACAAGCAGAATAATGACAGAGAACAACAAAAACAATCTCTATTGAACTGAACGGGATTAATATTAATTTAATCAGAGAAGTCAACACACTTTTCTTATATTTATCAACTGTCTTGTCCCAATAAACCAATGAGCTGTCCCTAATAAGTGGTCTGATTTCCTACAGTTTTAGTGTATTTGTTTTTGGACTTTTCAGATTTGTCCCAAATAAGGTTGTCCCCTTAACTCAGTGTCTCTAATAAGCGATCTCCACTGTATTATTCGATCTTTTGTTCTTTTTTTTTTCAACAAAAATTTTAAAAATCAACAATTCATGAAAGTGGAAAAATTCCTGACATTTCTGCATTTTTAAAATTTCCGCTCTGACTGGGATTCGAACGCTAAAATTCCTTACATATCCGGATTTTTCCGGACGGATGATAACTTAGATGCATACGATTTTTTCATTCATCAACGTTGTCTGATAATCTTATCAACGCAATGCAAAAAAAGTCAACTCATGTTCACGATTATTAATTCGTTTATTTTAAGTAGTAAACGCTACTTGTATGAGTAAATAAAAAATTTTATGTTGTTAATTCCTTTTTTCTTTAAGATATTCGTAACTTTTTTTCTTTACTCTTAGATAAGCGTTGAAAATTAGAAGCACTAAAAAATTTTCATATTAGGAACTCGAAGAAATGAATGAAAAAAAAATTGAAAATTCCGACGGACGACCCTGGTCAGCCACGGCTTCATTGCACAGGTCGAGCAATTCGTGAAGAAATAGATCCATCTTTTGTGTTTCTATGGAAAAAAAGAAATAAAAAAGTATGTATAGTTCAAGCAAATAGAGTACTCACTCAGGTAGGTACAAGGATTAGCAAGGCAAAAAAGTAATGAAGGCTTGAAGCCAAAGCATATTAATTTTCACGAATACCAGGTAACAAACCTTTCACCAATTTTCGTCAAACTCTTACTTTAATCAAAAGTAAATAAAAAAAAAGTGGATATCGAAGATAATCAATGATGAACTGCAATATTATTCTGACATTGAAAAGATTCAAACTTATTTCATAATATTAAGTTTAATTTTATACCTCCTCTACATCACATGAAAAACCCAGTGAAAATTTACGTGATCTGTAAATTTTTATGGAGAAAATAGAACTTTTATCCTAAATTCATCAGAAAGAAAGCTGCCAACCTCGGGGACTAACATAATACAGGAAAACATAAGCAAATTATAAGGAAAAAGGAAAAATTATGTCGTGTAGTAGGTAGCGGATAATAGGCCTAACAATCAGAAGATAGACAACCATAATAGTTCTCACACTCGCACTGTTATGACTACCATAATCTCAAAACAAAACAAAAAATCACTCACCAAGGTCTTTTTAGAATAGAGACAAAACCTAGGACTTGTCGAATAGCTTTTATATTTGGGAGGGGGGAAGAAGAACGAAAATTGTCAACTGAAATTTTTCAAATTTCCGACAACTAAAAAAATAAGTAAATAAATAAAGTTCATCAACGTGCACGATTTGCCAACTGTTAGGTAAATACAAGTGTCCATTTTTACAACTGCGACAAAATTTTTAAATTACCTAAACAAAAATTAAAAAATGAATCATCAAATTGTTCGATTTGTCAACTATATACAAGTACACCTATTATACATTTGGTCAATTTTGCTGACTATGAAAATATATTGGGGGAGCCTCCCCATCCCTCCCTACGTCCATGGACAAGATGACTTAGAATTATCACGTTTCGCTTATAAAGTGTACAGATGTGCCATATTTTACTTGTGTTGTTTAGTCAAAATCTGAGGTACCTACTTACCCACTGTAAATATGAGATCCAGCGCCCGATTTAGCTATTTGCCGCCAATAGGCCCAAAAAATTTGGCAACCCCCATACTAACTAAATTTTGCTAGCCAAAATATCTATTAGTTTATTACCCAAAAAGCCAAAACAATTTCCATCAGTACCGCAGGCTTAGACACATCCTAGAGGAAAATGTCGAAATACGAAACTGATGAGGTCTACGGCAAAAAGTGCCGCACTTTCAAAAGGTTCTGAGTTCGAGTTTTTTTATCGCATGCCCGTCATATCAAAATAACTCGTTTCAAGGGCGTGAATGGGAGGTGTCCTGAGGGTCTGGACCCCCCCCCCCAAATCAGAAAAAAGCTGGACATCCGAAAACAGAGCGTCCATTTCGGCGAGGGTGGTGTTTTGGTGGGAGGGGGTGTCAAAAGAGACGACAGAAAAGATGTAGACCGTCCGCCTGGGCTATCTACGCCCTTGATTCGTTTAACTGTTCAATTTGAGACATCAATTTTTTGAGTTTTTCCCCTTAAAAAAAACTTAAACGTCACTAAGATTCTTAATGTAGCACGTTTTTGCCAAGTCCGACATACTTCGCTATAATTCAGAGAAGACAGTGAAAATATACAAACCTATATACACAGGACATCCATGTTGATTTGTGACCCAAGTGAGGTATTTGATGTTTTGTTTCTTTGCGAAGCAGGAAGATGCCCCAATTATACCCAGAATTTTTCTTTACAGAGAGTAGAGTGAAATAAGTTCAATACTTATTTTCATTTTTTAAGAAGTTTTAGGCCAGTATTTCTGTTTTTATAGAAATAATAATAGTAATTTTTTTTTTCCAAGACAGTTGACCATTCTTGGTTCCGAGGCATTTGAGCTGTATCTACTGACAGTTCATTGCACCGCAAATTAGATACTACACTGAAGAATTCAAGAACATCTTCAACAAGTAGAAAATACGAATTTAGTACATTATTTTGGTAGGTAGGTTACTGTATTTTTATCGCCTAAATTAAAAATTTCAGAGAATTTGCGATTGTAAAAATACTCAGGTTAATCAGCAACGTTCGACGATGGTACACTGAAGGCGAAAAGCCAAACGAAGACGAAAATTAATGGCGAACCCTACCTTAAGCTGAATTCATGAGGTACATACTTGTATTTGGTCACGCCGTATCCATAAAGATTACTAGTTTTTTGATGTGAAGTGGCATCCGACTCTTTCTTACCTAAAAATAATACAGCCAGTCACTTAACCAGGTATGCTAGTACAGAACCTATCAAGCAGTCTATTTATCACACCATATCTATTTCGATTAAGACTCAAAAATTTTCTCCACACTTTCGTACACCAAAAAAGATTCTAACCTCGCGGGCATTGAGCTTTTGTAGAGCCATAGGAACAACGTTTTCTATCATCTGGTTTATCTTTGATATTAAAAATGTTAATCTTCATGGTCGCAGTCCTTTGTTGGATTATCCTAAAATATATTTCAAAGATTATCACTATGAACACTGCGTGCAGCATCTAACATTACCTATTCTTTATGCAAAAAAGTAAACAGTAAAAAAAACAACTACTGTGGATTGCCACAAGTGTTCATCATTTATTAATCTGTTTCGAAGAAAATCCACACTCCACAGTTCAGCTGACTGAATAAATGAGGGATAATTTATGAAAGAGGAGTATACTTCCATAACTGTTTTGAATAATCGATAAAATAATAAGCAAACCAAAAGCCATCAACCAATAGTCGGTACCAAATAAGTCGAGCTCTAAAAAAGATAGACAAAATGGCATAAAAAAACAAATGTTGAATGGCCAGTGAGAAAAAGGTAATGTTACCACAAACTGATGTTCTCTGATTGGCTGATTTTTTTATTCTTATACAAATTTCATAGACGCAAATAGGATTTAGAATCTGTGGGGGCTGAAACCCGCTTTGATGACAATATCATATTAACTCTCATCCCCACACCCCCGGGAAAGGCATACCGCCACCCTGCACTGAATACAGAACTCAATAGCTTTTAGTTGTCATTTTCAGGAGAACAAAAATTAAAACATTTATTGAGAAGTTTAGAACAAAAGAGTCTTGCTCTGGTGGCAGAAATTATAAGAACTGAAAGGGTGATCAAGTATAAAACAAGCATTTTTGAAAGGAAATATTTAATGTCAAAAATGAAATTTTCGATGACTAAAACATGATTTCATTTTATTATTGTTAATAATGTATGTATGATAAAATAAACGGTTGTATAAAAAATAACTCCAAAAGGAAAATATGGATATTATTTTTCTTATGGGAAATAGCATGTAAAATAATGTAAACAATCTCCATGAACACCCTTTTAGAAGAGTGATGGCACTTGATAAGCACTAGCGCTCCACCACCACTGGACATCCCAACTGCCAAGAAACTTTACTCACACTAATGCAAAGAAGAAAAGAAAAGAAAAGACCCAACAACAGCTCTACCAGAAAAATCAAGTTTTTAAAAATCAGCCAGTTATAGGATAAAAATTAGTAATAAGTTCGTACCCATAGATCATAAATTTATAGCTGAATGTAGCCTAATAAAATTGGTACATGTTGAACGCAAATTATACTACTTGGAGCACTAAATCGAAATAAAATTTTTGATTCCGAACGAATCATCAAGAGATTGGTATCAACATAGATTACATGTTCGAATTATAGATAAAAGAAAATATCTCTTCCAAATTCTGTAGTTATCAAAAATTACGAATGTTAGAGTTAAAAAAAACCTTAAAAATAGAAAGTATCGTCTGACCAGTTTCCATGGGGCACTAAATCAATAACATGTATGTTACCGGGTAGTGTGTAGTGAATACCAACTCTAAGCTGGTTCAAGAAATAAAAATGAAGGTCAAGAACGTTTTCATGCAAAGAAAACCTATTGGAAAAATTAACAAAAAGAAAGGAAGCAAAAAAATTTCATATCTATATGGTAGGCTTCTTTTTTTTTATCATTCGTATACGAAAAAAAGAAAAGAAAAATATAGTAAAACCAAAAAATCTCAGATTACTTCAAAAGAAGCCGTGCTGCGGTTGGTTAAGCATGTCGTTTGTATGCACGTGAGAAAAAAGATTCCTGGTTCAATTCTACAAATGAAAGGGAACTAGTAGAAAAACTGACTTTTTAAAGTCATTAAATTTGTTTTAAGCTGAAGCAAGCGTTTCTCTATAACAACTTTGAAAAATTAACTTTTTAAAACATTAAGAACAACTATTATCTCAAGTAAAAAAAGAAGCTATCACAAAAAATTACACTAAATAGCAAATAACTGGAGAACAATTCGATCAATCAAAACCAAACTCAACAAAGTTTATCAGAATTTTGAAGACTAGACACGTTGGCACCAAATTTAAACTTTTCTGATAGAACCATTAAATCTCTGAACCATCAATAAAAACAGTCTCAGAGATGAACCATAATATCAATTGCAACCAAATTTGGTTACTACTGATTGAAAATTGATTACCAATTTTAGAGCCACCAAACCTTTAAATCAGAGATACAAATTGCTCCAAGGCCTGAATTATATTACTACATACAACCTAAATTGGTAGCTTATCAGAATAAACCATAATGAACACCTGCTCCAAATTGTGTCACTACTGATCAAAAATGACCTATTTTATTAAGTCCCCAAAATTGTAGTAAAAATAGTTGTATCTGAAGTACCATCAAACCAACTAGCACCAAATTTAGATAATTTGGTCCTTAATCTTAGTATTAATGTTTGGTCCAAACACAACCTGTTCAACCTTAACAATATTTATACATAATATACGTATAATACATACATACAACCATAAAAAATGAATTTTAGCTTTTGGCACCAAAAGTATAATTGGATCATGATACAATAAAACTACTACGTCCTTCTAGGACTTTAAAAGAGATGTATTTGAATAAAAATTTTACAATAAAAAAAAAAAAAGCTTGAAAAGTGTCACCGCAGCCTGTTGTATGTATGCAGTTATTACAATTTTTTTTTCTGGTCAAAAATCTGGGAGGTTTCTGGAAAATCTGGGGCTAAACTCTCAAAGACCTGCTACTTTCGCCAAAGAGATATTTATATCCACCTATCGAACAATGTTGCATTAGTGCGAATGTACGGCTTGCACCTTAAACATAAGAACTCAACATATTCGGTGCCAACTATAACAACTTTCTTACTCAGAAATAGAAGTAGCAGAAACTTTACTATAATTCCAGCATCAAATGTTCGCAGAATCTGTAAAATTTGGTTTAGAAAGAACATACAATTTAATTTCTACAAAAAAAAAAAAAAAAGGAGATAAAATCAAAATATCCAGTCTCAATGATCAGGAATTCAGGAGTTTTTAAAATAATATCGTGAAGATACAAATTTAAAACTTAATGAATCCTGATGAACGTAAAAATTTGAACAATCAGAAAAAAATGAAAACCGTGCATTTCAGTAGAAACAATTGGCTATAAAACATTTAAGGAGCTTTCATATTTTCCTCAGTTTTTTACAGACTGTTCAACTCTAAGGTCAAATATGACTTATTCCAACCTACCGGCTTCCACTGCTCAAAATGTAGGCCGAAGGAATTTTTCAGACCGAATCAAGTTTCTTGAATGCCCTCCCAAAGCAAGATAGAAGAATAATATTTCAAGAATTAAAATTTATCTCAGCCTGGAATATCTCTACAAGAAATTTTTTAGTCCACATGGGAAAAGCCTGGTGCATTATCATCCATGGTGCCATCAGTATGGTTGGGAGGCCTCCTAAATTCCGATACTATGAATTTAGTTTTTCATTTCTATATGGAAATTAGTAAATTGTTGAAGTTGCTCTAGACCTCCAATTTAGTTGAGCTGCTATACTAAGTCTCTTTACTAGCAGAAATGGGCATGAGGGTGATAAATGATGCAACATTATTTTGTGTTATTATATATTTAGTAATAATAAACAATGTAAAACTCATTAAAAAACGAATAACACAAAATGGCGGCTCATCTCTCACCACCCTCATGCGCATATCTGCTATTAAAGAGCCTTAGCTATACCTATTGGCATAGAGCTCCCAAAAGTAACATTTTCTTTGCCCTGAGTAAACATTTTTTAGTGCGATGCTAAATGTAACTGCTTACCTTCAGGATGACCCTGCCTACACTTGAATAAATCTGTAGATGCAAACAAAAAGGTCATTTGACTCAGCCTTTTTACTCATTACCTTTACTGTGTCATTAATTGAACGTGTGTGAGTGCGTGGGACAACGTGAGCATTTTTCAAGTGGATCACTTACCTTTTTGGTTTGGATCTTGAAAGGGCACTTATGCGTGTTGACTGATGATGGTTGGCTGCATCTGGCTTCGACATTCTGCTGATAGATCTCACTTTTCGAGTGGTTTTTGTTTTCATGGCGTTACATTTCTCATTATCTGAGGTGATATCCTCCGACGAACTAACCTGTCCCCCCTTCATTAATGCCTCCCTACTCGTGGCTCGCTGCAGCATTCTGGCCGCACGCCGTTTACTTCGTTCCTCTGTCTTCAGCACCGGATATTTGAATTCATACGAATTCGAGCGACTCTCCAGCGAAGAATTTGACGTGGTTCTGGCAACTGAGGGCTTTGACGTAGTTGTTGCAGTAGCTGCTGAAGCAGTGGCAACTCCAATTTTAGCGTAAGTAGGCGAAGCTCCTTTGCTGGTACCGCGATGGTGATCGACCAAATGCAATCGTCCCTTCTCCGAAATTGTAGTCAGTGGCTTTGAGAACTGCTTTCGGTATGTTGCCATTCGTCGGCTGCTGATGTCATCGTCACTGCTGACATCCGTGTAGGTGGCTGACGTGATGCCAGCTGCAGCATCTGCATCCACATCTCCTTCAGTACTGGTAACCATTTTGAGTCCTGTAGTTAAATTGCTTATTGTGCTGGAAGTAGAGGTAACTTTACTCGGGTGATGTTGGTGGTGATGGTGGTGCAGAGGATGGTGGTGACGGCTACTAATGGTTTGTTTGCCATCAAGATCACTACTTGTCGCATCACCTGTAGGACAAATGTTATTTATAAAGGTAAACTTTTCGTAGTTGGGCAACTGAATGGTTTCGGGGAGAAATATAATTTTAAGGGACTTGAAATCACTGGCGTTTTCAGGGATGTTCCAGGGTGCCACTGCCACACCTGCTGAATTTTCAGACAAACAAAAAGTTTATAAAATTCAACAATTATCCTTAGGTAAATTATAACAAAACTAAAAAAAGAACGTTGTTTTTTTCAATTTTTGGAACACCATTTGAAAATGTCTAGATATACCCCACCGTTTGAAACAAAAATTTTCCAGAGTTTAAGTTGTATTTAATGAGACAAAATGAGACCAGATGTAATGTTAAAAGCTCAAAATTCTATAATTTATAGAAAAAAACTTCAGAACTTTCAATTCGTATTTCGTTTCTATCGAATATTGGCAGGGAATATGTTGCAATATCAGTTAGGTTATTGCAGATCGGTGATCGCAATTTATAAAGATATTACGTCAGTTTGAAGAGTACTTCTGAATTGAAAATTGGGCGATTTATTTTGGTTTGATGTGAAATCAAAGAAGACGTGATTCTTTTTCACTTTTTTTCACTTTGAGTGAAAAATTGGGTCAAATTGATTTTGGAAAAATATTTTAAGTAAAATACAAAATTCTTGACTTCTGTCGACCTAAATGTGGATTAGAAAGAATGTTAACTCTGTATCGATCTTGAATCATTTCAACACAGAATGTGTTTTAAGGTCTGTTAACATGTAAGAACTGTGACGAAAAAGCGTCACAAAAAGTTAAATAAAAAATGCTCTCATCTACTCAGAGTCCAAAGAGAAAAATTTTCAAGTTCACAACTGGGGAAGATGAAGGGCTGGGGCAGTCTTCCAGTGAGAAATGAGGGTCTAGAGGTGCTTCAACGAAGTGCCGAGTCCAAAAATGGGAGTGGCATGGAGAAAGATTAGAGGGTGGTTCTACAAATTTCTCACTAAAACTAACACTGTCAGCCTCATACTATCGAGTTTTTTCATCAGTTTTATTGGGTAACGCCTAACAGATATTTTTTCATCAAAACCATTTTGATTCAATTTTTCAATTAACCCTTTCATTACTTCTCATACTTCCACCAGAAGAAGTTACAAAACTTCTTAAATGCGCATATGGAACTATACTTGCTGCTCATAGTCTTATACAAAACCAATTTAAAAATAGAAAATTCTCTAAAAATCAAACAGGAAATTGAACAAACCTATAAATCACATATTGTAAAATATTTTCAAATTTTTACGTTTTCTTACTAGAGAAGGTTCAAAAATATTTTAAAATTTAACTGGATAATACGCAAGGAAACGTGTTGGAATTTTGTGCCTCAGAATTATTAAAACACAAAATAAAAAAGAGAAAAATAATTTCTTTTCAGTTTTTAAAATTAAAACTGTTGAAACCAAGATGATTTTTTTTTCATACTTAATGTAAAATTAAAAACATTAACAGATGAAAAATTTATAGATGAAAAAACTCTAATTGGACAGTGAAACTTCACCAAATTTTGAAAAACCTTAAAAGGAATTAATTCGAGCTGAAATACAGGAATTTAGTCAAATATTCTGGATCCCTCATCTGCTTCAAGTTCATAAGTTTTACAGCTTACAATCGAGAATAATTTTGTTTTTATTCAAGTGTTCTGAGGTAGAAATATTTTTGGGACTAATTCTGGCCATTATCTGTAATTATTTGAATCTTCTATCCCATTCATATCTTTAAACTGCAATTTTATTATTATCCTAGTGAACAATTCACTTCTTTTTTTATCGAGTAAAGGGAATTATGATATTGTTATTATTTGTAGATACTTATGCACTCTAAGGCAATAAGATCGTCTTAAAATTCCTATTAATGTTATCAACATTTTTGTTAACTATATTCTTCGATTCTCACTTTCTTTGAGGATCTATCAACAATATCCGTTCAGAATTTTATTCATCTGTAATTTTATTGTTTCATCTCAGATTCAATTTCATATTATGAGAAAAATCATTTTGGTATCCCCAGTTTTGATTTTGTAAACAGGAAACTTTCCTCTTTTTTATAACAACAAATTTTTGTTTAAATTATTCTGAGGTAGAAAATTCCAGTAGGTTTTTTAGCGTATTATCCAGATAAATTTTAAGAGATTTTTGAAGAGTTCTAAGAAGAAAATGTAAAAATTTAAAAATATTCAACAATTTGTGATATACAGGTTAGTTTAATTTCCTGTGTGGTTTTTAGAAAATTTATATTTCTAAATTGTTTTTCTATGAGTAGCAAGTAGTTCCACATCTTCACCTAGGAATTTTGGTGATTTTTACAAGTGGAAGTATAAAAAGTGATGAAAGGATTAACTCGAAAACAATGTAGATGCCACAATTTAAGTAGTGGAATATACACTATTGAATAACATCGAAGTCTGATACAGACAGCTCTTTCCATTAATATCTTTATGGTACTCTTAGGGTGTGGTGGAACATGTTTTGGCACGACCTCATAGATAAAGCTAAGTTGCATTTACTTGTCCCATCGTTAATAAGCAAGTTTTAATCTTCCAAACAATAATCATAATATTACTGATAAAAAGTGGGCAAGGTAGTGTACAATTATAACATAAATAATGGATTCATAGTGGCTATCTGAGAATGATTTTTCCCAAAATACATCTCACAATGTCAGGTACATTACTCTCACTCCATTCACACACACTGCAACGAATAATTACGAAAAACACATCTCTAATACCTGGCTATGTGCCTAACCAAAAGCAACATTACCCTCATTCTGCGGACAGGGAGTTGAACTTACAACATTCGGAAACATGTGCATGGACTGGTTTAAATGAATGAGCAATTCTCACCTATTTGTGGTTTTCGTGGCATCCTTGTGACCTTTGAATATTCTCGACGTTCGGCAGTGCTGCTGCTGCTGCTGATTGCAGATTTACGATCTTTGGGCAAATTCAGCCAACTATCTCGACCACTGTCAAACAAGCGTTCTTTGCCAGTTACTGAAGAAGTTGACATTCTTGTTGCTTTCTTGCGTAAACTACCTCCTCCCATTCCAACCACATGGTGACTACTGGATTCCTTAGGATCTTTGGCCATTGGCACAGATTTCCTGGATCGTGGTTTATTGCTAACCATCTCCTTCCTAGATGAAGACGTCGATGAGGTGCGCACCAAATGTCGACTATCTACCAACTCGCGATCCTGCAGACGAACTCCATGATGAATAATGGTAACCGGTGCTTTGTTGTGCTCAGTTTTGGCACGGCTACTACTCATTTTGCGGGCAGATGATGAGTCCTGGGACCGATTCAATGGCGGGTCCTCCGTGTGGTCGGCGTATGTCCGTCTGCAATGGTGGTCATCAGCAAGATGAAGAGGAATAATGTGTTCTTCACTAGTGGCAGACTTATCCTTGATGGGTGGAAGATCCTGGTGAAGTTGCTGCGATGATGGATAGTTGGAATCGTGGGCACCTATCATTGGAGGAATGATGGCTGATGATTCAACGCTCTTTTTGTTGTTGTTTGCGTTTACCAAGACGGTGGTGAATTTCTTGGAGACAGCTCCCATATCTTCGGAGCGAGCATCTTGTAAAATATTTACAGCCACTGAGGTAATTTTTGGACATTTAATATCGACATTGGAATTGCCTGTGACTGTCTTTACTTTCTCATCTTCCATTCTCAACGGTTTAAAGTGAGATTTTTCCAATATTTCTTCTGCAAAAAAAAAAATGTAACCCAAAATAGGATACGAATTAGAGAATAGAATATTTTGTATTTGAGCCCAAAAAAAATGGGAAAATGAAATGACCCCGTTTTTACATTATACTTGTATGAAATTAAAGGTAAACCTCCAGTTAGAGTGAAAAAAAAAGATTTGGAAGTTATTTTAGATTCAGAATAGACTTACAGAAACTACATCTGTACCATCACTACAAAAGCAACGAAAATGTTAGGTACTAAGTAGGTATTTTGTGATAAGAAATTCAAGAAATCTTGAGAATTGAAATGCATTTTAATCATTCTTCTCACCAAAGTCACATTTAAAATTAGTTTTGATTTTTTGGAGTCCAGCTGGGCATATATTCAAACTGAAGCTATAAAAAAAGTTCAAACATGATTTTTCCAATTTGGTCTCTTCATACTATGTAGAGATTTCAATAACATCCTAAGGATGTTCCATATAAAGAACTTTTAATGCGATGTGAAGTGCAATCAATGACAGAAAGTTGAATCCTGGCCCGGCAGTAGGTTTCATCGTGGTCTATTAAGAGGGAGGGAATTGATGATGATCTATTTTTTATCAAAATTAAAATCCATATATTCTTACTTACCAAAACAAATGAGAAGGAAGATCATTTCATGGTGTCCTCTCTGAATAATATTATGATGACTTCATACAATAAAGTTAAGAAGGGAAATGTAGATATATATTTGGTGAGGATAATGCGGATTTAAACAGTCACTCATATCCGACATGCATAAGCTTGATACCAATTAAGGGCATTAATAGCTTGACAGTAAAATGGATCCACATCTTCTCTACCATCTCTTTTTACAACCATCTCACCAAAGTACCACCCCAACTAACCGACAAGCACTATTTCAAAATTTTTTGGGTGCTAGGGGAGGGGGTGGGCAATATCACCAGATTCCTTCTTATCTACACTTTGACAGCAAAAATCATCGAACAAATTGGTTTGGGCAAGTAAACCCACGATCATGTGTTTGGATAGTAGAATGACTCTGCATACAGTCTCAAAAATACAGTTGTTAAAACATGGTAGTCAACAATTTTTTAGGCAGGATTCATTGGCAGGCTAAAAGGTGGCGTATGGACACTGGAGAGAATCAAAGCTGTGGAGAGTAACAGACTGGAGTTAGTAAGTTTGCACAAACTTGTGCTGTGTGAACACCAAGTGTTCTATCCAATTATGTAAACTATACTGTATAAGTAATCTTGTGATAGTTTGTTTGTATGGACAGCCCTTCAGAGACAAATAGGCTATGGGTCAAAAAGACTGAACTAAATCTATTGTGGTTCCTAGTTTTTGAATACTGGTGAAGAAGGTGGGGTTGGTACCTAGGATGGTGCTAAAGTGAGTTTTTGTTATTTCACATTACTTTTTTGGCATTATTTTTCTTTAGAGAGTAATTTGAAGAGGCATTTTCTATTTTACACAGAATTCCTTCTCTTTTTTATTCCTCATTTGATTTGTTTTATATCCTCAAACTCCTATTGCAGAAGGGAGCCCAAGGCCGGATTTAGCGGATACAAAGTACAAATGTACCAGGCGACAGATTTTTAGAGGGTGGCATAAAAAAGTAAGAGAAAAAATTTTTTTGACAACTTGTTTCATTTTTACTAAGTATGACCGTAAAAAGGTATTCAATTAAACATATAAAATATTAATCTGGTAAAAACACCAGATAAAAATCCATAAAAATTTTTTGGCAGGGGGTGGATGACAACAATTGAAAAATGAGTGGGCGCAAAAATTTTGTTGTACCCGGGCACTGGAGCTGTAAATCCGGCCCTGAGGGAGCCTATAATTGTTTTATAGGCTGGTGGCCCCTCATTGTGGAAAATTATAAAAAAGCCATAAGGCGAATTTAAAAATATGAATTTAGGAACGAGTATTGATTTTTCAATTTTAATGGATTTGTGTAGAACTACAATTATTGAAACATCTCTTGATGCTCAAATTTAAAGCTCAGCAAACAACTCATGACTAACTAGTACAAAAACTGGGACTCTCCACTGTTAAATTTAGAGGTACATCAGTATTCTCAAAGCTGAAAACTAATGTTAAATTAGCCATAACTCCGAATTTGGCACACTTTTTCAAGACTAATACACAGCTCTCCTAGAGCTAATAATTTTTCAATTTACAGTTACAATCGGTAGTGTGTTAGCTGTATTTTAGCCATAAATAGTGCATAAAGAAATGGAGTTATACGGATAATTGTTTTTTTATCTGAAAGTGAACTTTCTCACGAATGAAGTTTTGCTAATTAAATCCGATGGCTGCATACATTACCGTTTCGGAGGTATTCTTTACAGGTAAGTCAACCACACATATACTCATGATTCACAGTAGCAGTGATTTGACTTAAACCAGAAAGGTGTTTTGTTAGATCAGTAAAACTATGATTTGTTCTGAAAAATTAAGGGAAACGAGAACACATTTTCCTTTTCAGTCCAGCATCAATTCACGTCAAAATTGTGTTTCCACTATAACTCTGTATGAAAAAAAAAAATTTATCACATTAAAAAAACTTTCAGTGTTTCGTTTCTCTATAGTTCCTTAAAATTTCATCATTACGGAAACAACTGTTTATACGATGCAATTTCAAAGCCATTCTGGACTCTGAAAACCCACGGAATCCGATAAAGACAAACAAAACAGCTAAGCGATAAGCTAACATAGCCTATCTTGCAAGTTCAAAATAAATATTGAACAGAAATATTCAAAAATCAAACATCAAAATATAATAGCCTCATCGTTAATTTACTGACTGACTAGAACCACTGGAAGGACACCTACACCAATTAAACGAATAAAACAACATGTAATTAAAGATAACATGAATGGAAAATTTTTCAAATTGAATAAAAATTATTTCCGTTTCCCAATTCCTCCATTTTTCTCTCCCCCCAAATAGTCACAACACAAATAAATAAAAACAACACGAAAATTATTCATGAAAATTAGCTTCAATTGACAAAGGTGCATAAAAAAGATTTTCAAATAATCTACTGATTGAATTCAGTCCGAATCTGTAATTCTTCCAAAGATTGTTCAACATTTTCGAGCACATATACCAATCACTACATTTTTCTCAAAAAGCCATAAATTATTTTATTCAAGGAAAATTTCGTAAGAGACTATTATAATATATTCTTGTATGTACCACCAGAAAAACAAATCCCTGTATAAGTACCCGTTAGCTGATTAAGCATTGCAAGTTTAGCCTGCGTCTGAATCAGAAGTCAAAAGATAGGTGTAGAAAATTAAGGATTGCTGATATGCACGTATATTTTGATATTTATTTTTCAAAAGACTTCAATGCTTTCAAATAAAATTAAAAATTTCTTTTTGAACTGCTAAAAGCTGTGGTTTTGAAATTTGAGAACAAATTTAACAGCATGAACAGCTATCGACCCTCAATTTTCAGATTTTCCTCAATTTTTAGGCTACACCAACCGTATAATACAATTATATTTAGAAAACGTTCTCTTTCATTCTTTCTTTTTCTATAAAGCAATATACCTTCTTTTATGGTTTTATGCGATTTGACCAGTCTGAGGTACTTTTTACGACTCCAACTGCCGGCTAACTCGTTCTCATACTCATCGAGGGCTGCTGTACTCATGTACGACCGCACTTCCTCGTCTGCTTTCAGGCTGTCGTCGCTGATATTTCCATCGTGGCGAAAACTAATCAATGGGTGCATCACGGCGGTCGGCGACGACGCCGATGTCTGACTAGTACGTCTTTCTCGGTACTGCTGGAGCACTTTTCGAACGTGCTCCGTCCGTTTTGGAGGCTCTACAAACGCTCGACAACTGTTATTTTTCTCATTTTCATGGCTGGCACCAACACTGCAGTCTCCACGACTGGCGTTATACAATCGATCGAACACGCTCAACGCTTTGTCCAGCAACAGGTCGGTATTCGATAGTCTGGAACGCTGATGCGCGCTTTTCGACACCGGAACCGTGTTGTACATGCAACGATTTCGCACTTTCGAGGATGAGGTGGTAGCCGAGGCTGTGCCAGCGGAGGTTACCTCCTCTTTGGTGGTCGCACTGCTACGGTCCAGAGATCGATTCTGTCTGGCACGATAATATCGATGTTGCAGCTCGTTCATCTCCATAATGTAGGTGCTCGGTTGTTCCAACGGTTTGTGCGTCTGTTTCGCGGGTGCGACTGATGGCTTCTTGCCGCTAATTGCCGAATTCTTTTCGTTGGTAGCGCCGCCGCTGCCAGCAGCAGCACCCTTACGAATCGTATCGATAATGAGCGACGTCGATTTCAGCCTATTATCGAACTTGTGGCAGTAAATCGAATTTCGAAAGCCGTTAATGAAACGATTTTCTTGCAGCACACTTTTACGGGTGTCAGCAGCAGCAACAGTGGCGGCAACGTTGCCCGCAGCTGTTGCTGCTGCACTAGTAGAGCCTCCGGCACACTCTCCGATACGGACGATTAGTTTTTCGCGGAAATTTTCGTCTTCTCGGCTTGCATCTGCAAGTAGATACAAGACAAAATCGAATTTTTAATTGCGGGTCGACATGATTTAGCTGCGAGTTTGCGATGATGAAAGCGTAGATGTGTGCGTACGTAGGTATATGCGTGCGAAGAAGGTGTAGCGGAAGCTTCTCATCTGCAGCCAATGCGATTTTATTTAATTCACCTCCACGAACCCGATACACGCCACGATGCGATGAGCGAAAAATGTAAAACAAATTCATGCAAAATGATAAAAGATGCAATGCGTAAACATAGAAAAGCTAAAACAATCACATATAATTATGCGCTCAACAAAAGAATAGCCGAGTCGTTGATGTTATTACGATTTAACAGAAGTGTGTCTGAAGAAAAAATTACATATTGTACAGATTCTGTGTTGCAGAATGAAAACATGGTATCAAAGTTAATTCTGTCTTCACATTTACGACATAGTCCTCATGGACAGATCCATTCATTCGTGGCAGGTATTTAAAATGAATAAACGAACATACCAAGATACATACATATATATATATCTATACATATATTGAAAAAAACACCAAGAAAGACATGCGAAAGATATGCTCAATTGCAATACCAATGAGACAATCAAGCAGAAAACAGCCGAAAAATTTCATCAATCCAACTGGCAGGCAGTCAGTAAAATTTCGGGCGATTCATGAAACGATACTCAATAGACTCATTCTAGCAGGCCTGTAAACAAACTTCACTTCTTGAGCTGAAACAGCCCGAAAAATTTCTCTAAACATTGGTAAAAATAGGTTTTTAGCCTTAACAGTTTGAACCTAAATCCACTCTCCTCTCTCTACCTTGATTAAAAAAAAAAATAAAATAAACAAATAATAAACAGGCTACAGACCAGCTTACAGTTCTAAATTAAAGGGAACATAAAAGATATGACTAAATCGGATAACTACAGGGAAAAAAAAAATCTTAAAACGAAGATTTACCGAAAAAGTCTTGCATAATGAGTAAATGTCGGACTGATGGGTTGAAGAATCAATTGCACTTTCATTTTGACTTTCGAAATCTGAAATTTTACGTTATTTTCTACAATGAATTTATTATACAATGAATACGAATCGAAAAATTTTCAAGCGCCTAATCTAGACGAAATTTATATTTTTTAGAATTTTGTGATAGGTAGTCAGTTTCATGATTCTGTCTGAATGCTACTGAAAAATAGAACGCAGATAGCAGTAACATTAAGAAAACTTCATTTTCGAATATTATTTGCCATAACTTAAGCGAACTTGTAATCTAACATTCCCTCTGGTTCAGAAAGGAAGAAAATTTTAAAATTCATTTTTTCCTAGCGAGCATATGAACATTTTCAAGTAAAAATAAAGGTTTCTCGCATAAATTTGAGAAACCTTACTCTATTTATAAAATAGAGTAGGACGCAGTTTATGCATATTCTGCACAATAAGTTCATTTGGCATTGGATTTTCTCCCTATTTAATTGGTAACTATAACCAGCCGTAGTTAACCTATTATCAGTTAATTGTCTTCGGAATTATGTTGCACAGATTTTAAAAAATGTTCACATCTAAATAGCATAGAATTTCTTTGTTTCGGTGATTTGAAAAATACTCAGTGGAATTACTGGAATTACGGTAATATCTTGAGGACTCGAACCTTTTAATTACTAAATAATGATAAACCAGACAAAGAGTAAACATGAAAATGCAAATTAAAATTGTGGCGATAATTTTTTAACAAATGCGAGCGAAAGAAGCAATAAAGCAGAATCAAGCAAACAAATAAAACGTGCAATTGGAAGAAATGAAAGGAATGGAAGAATCGCTGAATCAGAAGCACAAAATAGAAATAAACATATCTAATTCACGAAAAGTGGAAAATCGTCGTTCAAATTGCAAATATTATTTTCAGTTTTAAACTTTCGACAAATTTTTATTTCGTTACAATAATTTGTGGTTTAGCCTATAATAATATTATCAGGTTTGTCTCAGTTACGTATTTTATCACTATCAACCCATTTTGGAATGACCTTATGCATTCCAGTTATGGTACATTACTCGTTTCACGTTTCACGCACAAAATTTTCTATTGATAATATTCATAAAGCACCTATAAATAACTAGGTATACAGCCCTACAGGCCGACACAATTATACATATATATACACGAGTATGTACTAAAATATGATTTTGATGAGTAGGCTATCAAATGGTCAATGACAACGAATTAAAGTAATCTCAGTCTGAATTTTTAATTTCATTTGTATTCACCATAAACTTCTCAAAATTCATTAACTGACGATCTTATTTCAGAAACTCCACTGGTACTAACAAAATTTTTGTTTCAATTTCAATAAATAGCAACAATTTTCATTTTTTTCTGTGCCTGATATAAGCTGGTCAATTTTTCTGAAAAATGCTACATCTAAGGAAACTGGGGTATTTTCAGGCCTAACTTTCAATTTTTGCTTCCATAATCGATATAGTCTCAAATTATGTTCCTCTCAAATTGAAGGCCGAATCAATGGTACTCTCAGCTTGAGAAGTAAGTTGAAATAATGAAGGTGGTAGAGGTTACAGTGCCGAAAATTAATCATGAAACTTCCCTCACCCCTTTTGTAACCGATAAATTTTTTTCTAACAACGCAGCAGTTACCCAAACCTAATTTTTCACCATAAGTGGACGATCTAAAATATAAAATTTGTAAGTAAATATAGCTAAGGTATACCTTTCTATGGAAACAAGAAAGTTCAGTTATTCAAACGAAAACTTTTACAATTGCCTTTTTTTTTTATTGAAAATTATTCGTTTAACCGATCTATTCGATCCGTATAAAATGAGAAGAAAAATTAAATTATTCACCATATTAACATGTTTCAATTGTAAATTTACAAGGAGCAAAAAATGAAAAAATAAAAAAAGTGAAAATGGAAAATCATGTAAATAAACTATAAAATGGTAAATCAAAAATTAATTTGACTACCTGTCAATATTTATTAGGTATATCCTTCGGTATTATCATATTGGTATATCTCGAGAATTAAGATCACAATATTTAATGATCATACTTCATTAGTCATAAATCATAACAAGCTGTTTTGACTCAAAACTGCAAAAGGTTTGGCCTTTGCACCTTTAATGAAAAAATAATGAAAAAGTACGTACAAGTACACTCAAGTTCAAGCAACTGATTTTTGAACTCGAACTAATTTCACATATGATGGAGTTTACTTAAATGGATAAGACAAAGCAACAAAAAACTAATAAACAAATGACGAAATAATTAATTTCTCATCTCAACTTTTCCATAGAACAAAATTTAAAATCATATGAAAAAAAAAAAAAAAGAATTGGTGATTGTAATAGGTTTTTGGCAACAGTGTTGCCAAACCTAATAATCATACGTATTTTAAGCCTAACAAAATTCGCTAATAAAACCTTTCTTATTCGTTACTTTTAGGGTTAATTAATTTTTCAACATTCCTTGTTGATCAATATCACTTGACACTTGCTGCTGATGGATAGATTGAGATGCTCATATATCTGTTTAACAAATTTTCTCAAACTTGAGACTTATGTAAATCGATTTTTCACACCCAAACACCTCCATACTGTAATTTTCAGCAACATCGTCGGTCTGGTCATCATAATGCGTTTACATACACATATACAATTACTGCTTATATTATAGGTACTAGTGCCTGGTTCACCGAGCTTTACTCAGATGTGGAAATTAGAAAAAATTTTGTTAATTTAATTCAAGCTGGGAAATTTCATAAACATATTTTTATTACATATCTCGATTTTCAAGAACAAAATTAAAGATTGCAACTATAAACTCTTTACTTCATTATTCATAAATCATAATGATTACATGCAGCTGAAGCCTACCAAAATTTGCTAATAAAACCTTACCTATCCCTAACTATTAGTCAGGCAAATTTTTCATCATTCGTTGTTATCGTTTATTGCGCTGATGGATAAATTCAGACAATCATATTTCTGTTCAACGAATTTTCTCAAACTTGGAACATATCTAAATCGTTTTTTCGCAACCAAAAACCCTTTTCTTGTAAATTTCAATAACATTATTCATCCAGTTCTTCAGAATGCGGTTACAAACATACATACATACACACATATATACATACATACATACAATTATTGCTTGTATTATAGTATAGGATAGAATATGAAAAATTTCAAGGGGAGAACAACTAAACATCCTCGAAAGTTGGAGATGTTTAACCATCCAATGTCGGACCCAGAATTTTAACAAACTGGACTACAATGTAATATAGGCGCATTGAACAATGTATTTTTTTTGGGATGACGGGAGGCTACGACCCAAAGGGCTTTTAGGATACACCATTGCGTAACACGACAAATTAAACATGGGATGTAAAAACTTGAAATTTATTGATACTTTATAACAACATTCTTGTAACAATTTTCATGATTTCTGCATTTTGTTGAATATTTTAATTTACCCTTAACATACAACTAAAGAAAAAATAAAATGACAAAAGTAGAAGACATGAAAAGAAGAAAATTCCGGACAAGTTATATCAGAAAAATTTGAGACAATCTCTTCATTTCAACTACGGGAGAAAGAGGGGACGGTCTGAGTTTACTATAACAGATGAAAAATCTCTGTAAGACACGATGATAATACGGTAGTACCTACTTAACGACGTTGTCATAACTTAACAAAAATTCAAGTCTATCTTGAGATGAACTTTGAAGAAAAGTAAAACCAACGAAACACTTGAAAAACTTAGCATTTTTCGCATCTTTTCAACAAAATTATGAATTAGGTAACACGTTTTATTTAGACATGCCAACAACAAGCAGAAAAAGTTTAAGACTAGATAACACATATAACCAAATCATTAATTTGAAGAGAAAAAGTAGGTATATACTGCTCTTCTTCAAAAAACAAACAATGTCAAAATTTTTGGCATCGTTAGGGCTCAAAATTCCATCTTAACCCATCTCCAACCAAATATAGAGCCAAGAAGATGAAAGTACACGAGGGAAACAACTTCAATTAAATTTCGGCTTCAGAAGATTTTTATTAATACCTATTTGGTATTAGAAACGCCATTTTTAAATTTTCTATTCTTTATTTTCACAGCTTCTTTAAACAGTTTTCAGGTATCTTCGTGAATCCACTTCGCTCAGTTTGACGCTCCTGTATGTTACTGAGACAAATTTCAAACATTAGACTTTCTTTATTGTCAGTCTATAGTACCCATTCGAATTAACTTACAATTGTTATCGCACATCCTGTTCTAAGTTTTTTCAAGATTACTATTTCAACAATTAGCAAATTTTCTCGTTCACCGTAATATAGTATCGTAAATTTCATATTTTTTCCATTTCTACATTTATGACTACCTACTTCTCAAAGAGCAGCCTTATGCGCGTTTTCTTAGTAAGTTGTAGCCGAAATTACTGAATCAATTTGACATGCAATGAATATATTAATCCATGATAGAGGGACTCGTAATTCTTCATTCAAAAACGTTTTCTATATTGTTACGAGTTCCAATGCAAAAATAAAAAATTAAAGTGTATTCAACTTTTTCTTTTATTCCTGAAGGATTCAAAATCTTCAAGTCCAATGTCATGCGATCGAGCTAAATCGCTCAACTTTTAAGCATAGCTGTCAAAAGTTGTGACAAGACAGGTGGTAAGATATAGGCTTCAGTAAAACCACGATGGATACGTTATCTTCCTGTCCTATCCATCACTGATCCGTCGATAGTAACAATAAATCTGCAACAATCCGCTAGGTACTCGTATTTTAGTAATTTCATGTTTTCATGCAGGTATATAGTCAGTAAGTACGTAGGTATCTTCTTTTTCTTCTTCAAGCTCTTTAGAAACGAAGTGCGCCGAATTGTCAACGACGATGATATATAATCTGCAATAAGTAATCTGAAGAACCACAATAGTTTTTGATCGTCTAATTCTCATGAAACTGTTGACGTAGTGATAAATGTGATGGTAAAACAAAAATCATTCTATGAAACTGTGAGATTTTCATTATGTAGGTATCCATGGTCTGTTTTAACCATTTCAATGGAATTTTCACTGACCAACAGGTCCTACCTATACCCCATATTGCAGGGTCACGCTTGCATACTTGGAAGACCATGCAAATCTTATTTAGGAGGTCAATAAGTTTACGTTCAGGTCATTTTCAAGATTCTCAAAAATTGAGGAACGTTCAATGTGGGAGCATCCCTCTGTCCATCATTGTGACAATTGACCTATTGACAATGTTGACTGTAGTTAATAGCTATGTCACCAAAAATAAATAAATAAGTACGTTATGATTATCACCCCTCTCCCACTTCTTGTTTGAAAATTGATAAAAGTGAATGTAGGTCAACCTCTTCCACCTAAAAAATTGAATAAAATATAACGATTTCTTTCAGATTCAGTACGAAAATCTTTCATCTCTTGCGTTCTACGGTTTCAAACATGCATAACTTTCCCCTTTCCTTAAGAAAAATTTAATTACGATACTAATTTATTGATAGACTACGTACGAGGCAAAGTTTAACTCATCAATTTATGTTTGACCCTTGATAAATTCTATTCCTATTTCTGTCTGTACCAATGAAGCAGATCTAGGCTAATAGGAAATGTCAAATTCACACGAGTTGGTGCACGTTCATCAAATCACACTGTGCTACAAATCACAAAGTTGATCTTTTTACATTTTCAACTAGGAAACGGATACATCATTGTACCACCCGACAAATTTTTCATTTTCTACAATATAAAGTAATGGTCGTTAAGCAGAAAATATTTGTGATTAAGGCAAACCAAGAGAAAATAAACATTGCGGTCATAAAGCAAGATATAGGTACACTGCTGCTTAAAAACGAAAACAAAACAAAAGTACCATACACATAAAATCCCAAAAAGTGAAAAAAGAATAAAGTACAAGGCCCAAAAAGCCGTAATAAACAAATAAATAAACAGGTAAATAATAGAAACAGGCTAAACTGAAAAATGAATGCATATCAAGCGAAAAACACTAACCTGTTGCAGTCTGAGGCGCCACATTTTCTACACTCTGTTTACGCGATTTCGTATCCGCAATCACAGTTACGCCTTCTCTTCCGAAGTTGATTTTCGTTGAATAACCAGACGGTGTCGTCATCTTGGACTCACTTCCATCAAAAATGGACCACGAAGCACGTCTCACATCAGTACTACCTTGAGGTCGCATCGACGAAATGGTCACCGCCAGTCCATTGTCGCAGGTCGACGAGCCAAATGCGTTCGAAAAGCTATCTTTTTTTTTGGGTACTGTGGCAGCAGCTGTCCCAGTGGAGCTATCATCTCCGGGCCACGTATGAGAAGTGTTGCTCAACTTTGAAGAGGTGACAGAGCTTCGTCTGGCCGTTCGTGGTTTGCATTCGTGATCGTCACCACGCATTCCTCTGTGTTCCTCATGGTCTCCAAATTTGGTGTACGACCCAACGCCCTGCATTTTTGGAGAAGCACTGACACTACGTTTCTTACGTCTGTACAGATTAGCTGGCGGTGGTTTCTCATCCGTTTCCACAATTTTGATCTTACCCGGTTCTGCGGCCGCGAAATGTACCTCGGTTTTGCTGAACTCTACCTTTTTAGGCTTTTTCACATCAGCTGCTGCAGAGGCGGCGGCGGCTGCTTCGCCACTGACCGATGGTACCACCTCATCACCGTTTATATTGACCACAGTCGTATTAAGCTGGTCGGCAGCGAGCGGACTCAAAAGCTTATCATGAAAACAAGCTGCAACATCGTTTTCGGAAAATTTCGACATGACATACTTGGCATCATCGCAAGCGATTGAGTGTCGTTTTTGCTGGAGATCGTCTATATCTTGCGAGTCGTTAGAGCGACGAAATAGCTGCAAATGTGGCTCAAAGGAGTTCGCATGCGAACTCTGCCGTAGACTTTCCAGTGCCTCCAACACACGTCCTCTGGTCGAAGGTGGTACCTCAACAGCGTCCGATGTTTGGCTTTTGGTTGTGGTGGTGGCGATGGCAGTGGTGGTAGCATTCCAAGAATTTGTGGCATTAACGGTGCTCGTCTTGGATGATGTGGTGGGGTCTGGCTCACGTTGTTCGGGAGACAATTTGGAGGTGCGAATCCACGAATCATTGGCCACCTTTTGCGGCACCACCAAATCATTGTCCTTTGGTGTTCTGGGTCGACGCCAAAGATCTGCTCCACCAGTGCTTTTTTGTTCGAAAAAGTCAGCGGTTGCTCGCCAGGAGTCGGAAGTAGGCATTGGTTTTGCGGATGACACAGTCTCATCAGCAACACGTTTTTCGAATTTGCGAAGCAACTCGAAGACGTCGGCACTTTTCAACACCGGTTCTGGCGTTTCTGTTTTACAAGTTTGGTTCTCATCTTGGTGACTATGAGCTTCAGCAGTTAGTCGGCGCACCATCGAAGTGGATGCTAGTTCCAACTCCGAGGAACGACAAATTCCACTATCTGTAGACAGATTAGTTTTGGATGCTGGTTTCACATCCGAGAAGATGGTTTTCTTCAGGCTAAAGTTGCTGACTGGTTCAAAGCCGTATGATTTACGCCGATCGTACCATTCGTCCGATTTGTAAGTGGTTGTGTCAATGGTGCTGGAACTAATACCCGAATTGGCAAAAGAACTTGTCGAATCACTTGCCACACCATTAGCACTGCTACACTCATCGTCTTTGTCCGATTCTCCTCGACTATCCGTGCAAATCCCATCGTCAGTTTCCACCGCAACAACTGCGCTGCAGCTACTGCTACTGCTGTCGTTATGGTTGTTGATTTCACTCTGCGATCCAAACCCATCGAAGCAGTTCAAATGACGTAGTCGCTGTTTGGTCTCTTGAAGGCTTTTTTCGGTAACGAAAGTCTTGCGTTTAGGATGAACGGTAGGCTCAATAATTTTAGGGTGTAACCCTCTCTCCACAGTGATGGAATGGTTCTGCTGCAGTTTCTCCATCAGATTTTCTCCTTTATGCCGGAGAACACGCTGCAATACACTTTCCAGTTCACTTTTGGCATCCTGATGACCCAGTTCGCCTCCAGTATCGTCTTTAAACTTGGATCTGGTATACTGGAACGACCAGCGTGATTTGGAATTACGTTTCCAGGAGTCGGAGTTGGCATTTTTGTCATCCACCAATGCCAAATTTTCATCCGAGATGCTCTTTTTCTTGGTTAACGTTGCATGCGCCTTTATTGGGCTGCTGATGGATAGTTGACAGTGATTCTGCGCCGATGTTGCTTCTGCCATCTGATGAGATGAAGTAAGGACTGCGAAATCGTTGGGCGAGTTATTGTTTTCAATTTTTGTCGAGATTGTCGTTTCGATAGGAGGTGCTGAGTCAATACCATTTTCGACATAAGGCCTGTGGCGGTTGTAGTCTTCGTTATCGTCATCATCGTCGCATGTTTTCGTTAGTTTTGCGCGAGTAGGAGGACGTCGACTGGGCAGTAAACGAGCTACGTTGGCTTTGGATTTCTCAATGTTTAGGTTAACTAGGTTGTTGTGGAGCTGGAAAATGAGAAAAAAAAATTTTGCTGTTAGAAATAAAATATTTGGAAAGGTGAAGTAAAAGAGTTTGTTTTCACGTTGAGAAAGATAGATGTAAACATTATACCAGACGTTTAACCAACAACTTGGATGGTAAAATGGGGTCATTTTAAAAGTTGGAAAATTTTGAAACAATTTGTTTCGAAAAATTTTTAACCGTTTTTTATTAACGAGAACACGTTTTGAAAAACGAAATGAACTTTTCGAGCAACAATCCAAGGCAAAATAACTGACTTGGAAATGTACTTGTCATATGAACGCGAATAACGTGACGATTACCAACAGATTGTTTAAGAGTTATAACGATAGTGAAATTGACGAAGAAATGATAGGTAAAAAATTTTAGCTTTGCTGAATTTTCTCATTAACATACTTCAACTAATTAGAGGAGAGAAAACATATGGTTAAACGTGCTTTAATTTTTTGACTTCTTTAATGCCGAAAAACTATTTTTTTTTAAATTTATTTTCCATGAACTCGTGGCAATTTATAAAAAGTTCCGACGAATTATACTAAAAAGTTTGCATATTACATATGAATATAACGTATTTTAAACTAGGCAATGGATGAAAACTTTGAGAGCAGCTCTGACAAAAAAATTTTACATGTCTTTATCGAAAATATAGAGTAGCTTCAGAAAGTACCTTCTCAAATATTGAAATCTTCGACAAAAACATTTTTGTATTTTGTGATTTTAATAAAACATATCTACCTGATATCAATTTTCTAAAAATACAATACTTTTGAAATAGAAAATTTTTACACCTTTTCCAAGAACGATGGTAAATTTTTCCAAGTGTCTAAATAATTTTAGCAAGACGATTTTTCTTTGTTTTTTTTTTTTTCGAGCTTGATATAGCCTACTATAAGTATAAATAAAAATTAGACGAATTTTTGCAAATTTAGTTTCTGCCAAACATTGTTGAACATAATTATACCTACAAGAAATGAACCGAAAATTATTTTTAACCATATAATCTTACCTTAAAATCATCGAACTGATCTTCCATATTATTTAAACGCTGTTGCACCGGTAATAAAGAACCATTGATACTGGGTGGCCAGTCCAAGTGCGGTTTATTCCGTAAAATTTGCTAGAAATAAAAAATAAGAATTTAATTTGACGATTAGCTGTAGTACGTAGGAAAACGTTGACGTCGTTCAATTTTCTCAATTCGGTATCGTATTTCAATTTAGAATTTATTACCTGTTTGACCAGGGAATCGTTTAAATTATTTTAAAAAGTTATTGACCTGAATACCCGGTGCAATCATCCTTATATTTTCACAAAAATGAACTTACAAGACACTTTGAGGGGGAACAAAATTTTTACACTCGTAACTTCGGAAAAACGTTCGATAAACTGTTTTGTCGTTTTTTATTTAATGTTTTTACCGGATACTTTTCATTATTATTGTTATTATTATTTATTATTATTACTATTTTCAAGTTCCGAACAACTTTTATAGGCTTTACGAACAAGCGGCACGTCTTCGCCTATATGTGGCTACGAATTCATTGTACAAGTGACATTTTTATTTCACATCTCTCGCACAAGTAGGTATGAACCGTACCAACAATGAACATAGAAAAAAGGTTGTATAAATTGTTCGACAAAGGAATGAATTTTTTTTTTTTAATTAGGCTCGACTACGAAGGCCATTTTACTCGGCAGCGTCTGGAGTATATTTTGGTGACGGAGTGAGAAAATGCTGGTCAGAATCCGGTAGCCAAAGTTCTACCATCATTAATTTTTCAAATCACGTCATGCTGGAGCACGAACTGAACCGAACTGAACAACTGTCATTTTGAGCCGTGAACATAGGCGCCGACTTCCGTTTCTTTTCAGTAATGTCAAATTTTTTACTCGTAATTTGTAAATGAGTGGAAACTGTTAATTAGAATCTTTGACTATATAGTACTGGACCAGTAAAGCTCAATGTACGTTTTAATGTCAACACATGCCAGTGAAAAAGTAGGCAACTCTAGCATACCTTCAGCGTATTTTCGACGTTTTGCTTCAGTTCACCAATTTAGAATAGGTACATCGGATAAAGATATCCCTATAATTCACAAGGATAACGTACATAAACACAAAGCAAAGTACGTCAAAAGCCGACAAAAGGTACGCTCTGGTTGCCTTTTTAACGTCGTTATGTCAAATCAGAAATCATCTTTCTTTACTGGTCCAGTACTATATAGTCAATGATTAGAACGGAAAAAATAATTTTAGAGTGGGGAGAATGAATTTTCAATGTTATAATTATATTTCAAAATTAATGAAAAACAAACTATTTTCACTGTATACTTCTCCAACATGGTTTGATATAGAGAAAATATTATATTATTTCTCACTCTGGGTTTCTCCAGGATTTTGAGGAAACTACAAAAGGGATGGGGCTGAAATTATCACGAATTATAGTTCTTACATGCTGCATCACATCTGATAAGAGTCTGATGGCTATTTATCAAGCAGTTTTCGAAAAAAAGTAAAATAAAAAAATTTGCTAGAGAAGAGCAAGTCGCCTGGGTTTTTTAAAGTATATTTTTCGTATTTACGGCGCATAGGGTTACAAATGTCTTTTCCACATTGTATTAATGCAGATTATAAGTTTGTTTTTTAAATTGTACTGGATTTTCTAAAAAAATACTGCTTCCGTTTTTTTTTGTTTTTTTTTTCAATTTTAAGACTTTTGACAGATTAAAAAACTCGTCGACTTTATTCAAATTAAACCGTAAATGAATTATTTTTTACTTTATTCTAGGAAAGAAACACACGAAATTCAGTACAATCAAAATCAAAAATAGGTATATGGACAGATCGAGTTTAAATTTTTGTCATTACGATGAAAATTTTGAGAAAAAAATTATAAATTAAAAGAAAATAAGAGAAGTTGATAAAATAACGGCATAATACGTCGATTCAACTGTGCGGAAAGTATTACTTTAAAAAACAAAATTGGGATAAATTTCAAAATTATCTAAAGCATCATCGCAGAAGGAGCTGACCGTTTTAAAAATTAATATGATAAAACATCTTTATTTCCTTTACAGATATCTGCGACTAAAACAGGGTTTCATTAACAATTTTATTGTTTCAGAACGAAACTGCGAATCAAAAGGAGCAAAACGTATTTCAACAAAAATTTATTGACGAATGAATTTTAATTTTTAATTTAGTTTCGCTAAAACTTGTTCAAGGAAACAAACACCTGTTTTCTTTTATGATTGGCACCATTTCGTCTAGTTTTCCACCAAAAATACAAATTTTCGAAACTTGACACATCGTTCTCATCAATCGACACCTATAAGAAAAAAATTATGTTTAACATTCGCCGAAATTATGAGAAAGCAGAGAGAATAACTGATAATTCGCGACACGAAAAACGAGTTCGCAGTTTAAAATCTGCCCACACACTTTTTTTCTTCCATTTTTAACCAAAATAAAGCAAACAAGAGACTGGTGTTTTTTTTTTTTTTTTTTTACTGTAATTTCCAGTTCTTTATAATCGCTTGCTTAGCCTTAATGAGATTTATTTATTTCATTTTATCACTTATAACGTAACTCGAATGTTTTTTTTTTTTTTTTTTTTTTTTTTTTTTTTTGTTTCCCAACATCTATAAGGTTATGTAATGAAACTGAACCTCATCTACAACCAGAGAGACACCTGAATTAAACTCATTTATAATCTCGGATAATCCAAATTTAAAAAAAAAAAAAAAAGAAAATGAGATGATATTTAGGACTAATGTTTATAACGTACGCCATTCCGTACCTTGGAGTTATGCCATGAACTAGAGGTGCTCGTATGAGATCGAATCACTTGCACAGAGCCTCCTGGAATATGTGCCTGGAATACTTCGAGTTGTTTTGTTTTCTGCTGTTGCTGTACGCTACCATCAGCTAAATTTCGAGCTCTGCTGTCGACTACCTGGAAAATGATAAAAGTGAAAGAATGATGAAGAGAAAAATATGATAGTAGGTATTTCATTATAGATTATTTAAAATAAAAATTATAATAAAGGCTCTATGTATATGTAAAAAAAAAATAAAAAATCGAGTCTTGTGCTATCCTCCTATTGGCACAGCAATTCGACTGTATTCAAGTTCTTCATTATGTATTTAAATTGTAACGCACAATGAATTTGGGAGGTAATTTTTTCATTGCAGACTGTTTATATTTCAGTCAAACCCCTTTCTCACCAGAAACTGGTCATCCTACGATACTTGATAGTTTGACCCCTCTTTCACTCCCTTAAATTACACTTTCAAGAAACGGTTCCACACAGATAAAGGAAAAAAAAAAACTCCAGCACAGGGATACTTCACTAAAAAACCCAGTTTACAAATTCTTATTTATAATATTTAAAAAAAAAAAACGAAATAATAAAACTTAAATTAATGCAATGCTGAAAAGACGCTCGTAACCCCTTGCGCCGTAAACAATAAGAATACATACTTCAAGCAACACAGTCGACTTGCTTTTCTCCGGCAACTTTTTATTTTTGTTTTAAATTTTTCTCGGAAACTACTAAACCAAGTATCAGAATTCTATTAAACTTGCATTCACATAATGACAATTTATCGTGAAAATTTGAACCCGATTCCTTTCGCAGTTTCATCAAAATCTAGGAAAAACAATTTTTCAGTAGTAATTTTTTATATTCTGGTTTTCTCGGAAACTACTGAAACAATAGGCACCAAACTCCTATCAGATCTGGTCCTATAGTACAATAATTACGTTTCATGAAAACTTCAGCCCTATCCCTTTCTTTTTTTTCTGAAAACCGTAAACCAAAAATTTTCTAAAATTTTTTCTTTTCCAATTTTCTCAAAAACGATAAACAAATAAGCACCAAACTCTTATCAGATTTGCACTAACATAAGGAAAATCTATCGTGAAAATTTCAGTTCGATCCCTTCGTAGTTTCTTCGAAATCTTGAAAATCCACTTTTCAAAGAATTTTTTGTTCTGCAATTTTCTCGCAAACTACTGAACCAACAAGATCTGGTCCAATATAAGGACTATTTTGCTGGAAATTTTCAGCCCTACATCTTTGGTAGTTTTTCCAAAACCATGAACTAATATATATATATATATAAAAATTAGGTCAAAGTGGGAAAATCGTGTCATTGATTTTCTTTTGTCGAGAAACAAAAAATTTTCATCACCCCACCCATAATCCCTCCATAAAGTCAATTTTAGTACCCCGTTTGGAAGAAAACTGAGTAAATAAAGACAATTTGCCGTTGAAAACGAATCAAGTGCAATTTTCCAAACGGTACTTAGCGGCATGCTTGATGGTTAAAACATCCTGAAATGCGGGGGAGGGGGCTGAGTCTAATACGTAATGTCAGGAAAATATATGGGCCGCCCCTCCATAAACTTTCGCGACGAAGGTTTAAATTTTTAACTACTCCACTTACTCCAATTAATTTTAGGGACACAAAACAAGAACTAATAACAAAAATTTGAGGAGTTTAAAAAAACTAAAAAACGAAAGAAAACCATTGCCCTCTACAGATAAGGTCACTGACAAAAATAAAAAATTTTTTTTTGATTTTTTGTTTTTTTTAAAAACATAAACTAAAATTGGAGAAACATTTGAAAGGTTTTGAATTTCCGATTTTATATAATTCTTATGAATTATTAAAACAAAAAAATTAAGCTAAAAGTAGGCTTAATTAAAATCGAATGGGCTCTATTAAGAACTAAAAAAACATAAATTTTGTCAAATGTGCCTATTAAAGACAGTATCACTTTCATAACGATTTCTCAGTTTGTTTAAATTGATTCATTGAATATCATTCCTGAAACGTGCAGCGCACACTTCTTTGTCAAAAATTTAAACTTTCTTTCATACGTTCGTCGAATCAAAATCTGCTTTAAGGTAATTAACTCAAAGTACCAATCCAATAGAAGAGTTGTTTATTTTTATTAGATAGGTAGGTAGGTATGTACTAAAATATACAAAGGTAGAGAAATAATAAAAAAAATTGTCAATCGTTGATCTTACGATTTTAAAGTAGGTAGACACGGTTTGTTTTTTACGATCAAGTGCTCAGGAAAAAAGAAAGTCGGAACCGATGTCCTTGGATCTTATCGCAGATGCACATGCAACGACAATCGCTTTATCGCAAATAAAGTCGTAATTTTTTTTTTTAATCTCTTTTTTCGTTGGTGAACGTAAATACTTGCCTTCACTTGCGCCAATTTGTTCATTTTTAACTTGCTTTTTTGCAATTATTTAACTCCAGTTGTTACTATGAGAATTTTTTCAACGAAAACAATAACTTTCGATGAAAATTTTCAAATAAATGACATCGAAAAAATAAACTGAAATTCGGAACTCGAAATTGAAAACATTTTTCAACAAATTTTCAGTTTGTGCACAAATAATAGTTAAATACGTCAAAAATATACGAAAAAATGAGGTCTCGAAAATAACACAAATACAGTTTATAAAAAATTAGATACCTACACGGAAAGATTTCAAACACCTATACTTGTAGTGGGTAGAAGCTTATAGTTAAATGGTTTAAGGTCCAGCGGACCATATAAAGTTGGTTGGAGTCACACACCTGCATAGCACGCCTTGTAACTCACAACTACCTTGCCTCAACACCAGTATCCCCACGTAACTCTGTTAGGAGTGTAGTGGGAGAACCAGCGCACAGGCTATGCGCTGGGACCTGTGGGCGGAGCCATGACACTGGGGGCGGTGGACACGGGAAGCCTTCGGAGGCTCCCCATGAGATTCACCTTTAATCTGAAATAGAAAAAGACATGACAAGTACAAATTTTATTTAAAAAATATAAAAGTACAAAATTGTAGAAATGTTTTTACAAACGCAAAAAGGTATATTTATATACATATATATATTCATTTTCGAGAAACATCGTTTCTGGCAATTGCTGGATGCCTTAGCAAGAGGAATGGAGGATTTTTATTGGCCATAGAGAATGGATTCTGTAAAAGGAATAGTCAGGGAATTAGCATATTGCGAACATCGTTAGTGTTTTATATGAGTACTCTGTCGCCTATTGTCTGTGATCCTTCGTGAGGTAACTTGACAACAATAGTGGGTGCCAAAAAATCAAAAGTATACCTTTTTTACCAGCATAGTATTCAATTATGGCAGACCCCAGGGACATTTAGGAGATTATTAAATCTAGGTCTACAAGTGTCAAGTCAAAGGTTCATCTAAATCAAGAATAAAGGTTTAATTATTTCTAATCGTTATTATTCTTTGATTTGAGCTCGAGGGGAGCTAAAAATTTCAGGGGTCGTGAAAACTGTTTTTTGCTAGAAAATTCAATTTTCGCATGTCTGATGTTTCCATCATACGATTTTTCCAGATTGGTGATCCGAGCGAGTTTGTAAACTACAGGTTTAGACGTGTAATCTAACACATGTACTATGTCATTTACCTGTGGTTTGTAAGATACCGTTTGATATGCGTTAGGTAAGGCTGTAGGTGGCCTGTCCCTAAGATAGAGTAAATACTCCCTTTTCCAAGATAACCACAGTTTTGTGAGATAATCTTGGTCAAGTTTCCACATATCGAGTAGCTGTCTAGCTGTAGGAGTTGAATCCTGTGACATCTTGTCAGGAGGGACTGTTGAGTGTCCTAAGTTCGCATGGAGAAAATGTGCTGGTGTCAAGGTATGTTGACCTAGATCATCAGATGATGGGCACAGAGGTCTTTGATTGACCATAGTCTGTATGTCTTTTATACTAGACTGGAAGGTATGGATATAAATGGAGGTATGACCATGTACATGGTAAAAGACTTGCTTTATTATTCCAATAATGCGTTCATACACTCCACCATACCATGGTGCCTTTGCTGGTATGAAATGCCATTTAATGCCTTTCATAACCATACTGTCCTTTATCTCCGAGTTTTTGGAGAAAGTGGTCCAGTAGTGAGGTAAATACACAGAAATCAATTGGAATTGAGCTTCATTATCAGAGAGAATTACCTTAGGGGTTCCTTTATTGGCAAAAAAGGTCTTAAATGCAGCCCAAATTTCTGTCATTGTTAAAGACGATACAGAAAAGAGATATACAGCCCTCGTAGAGAAGCATGTAAATATCAATACCCATTTCTTATAAATAGGAGTGGTTTGTGTCACCAATTGGTTTTTCCTTTCAGGTAAGTATTTGTCAAATACAGGAAAAGGTCCAAATATATCTACACCCGTATAGGTAAAAGGGTGAGTGAAGGGTATTAACCTTAAATCTGGCAAAGATGCATGCATCGGTTGCTTAAACGGTCTCGTTTCAGATATTTTGCACAAAATACATGATTTTTTCAAGATTTGTGGGAGCAGTTTTAATGCTTTAGGAACAAAATAATGCCTAAGGAAGTCAGCTAAAGTGAACTTAATACCCGTATGTACATTGGTTAGATGTGTATGCATTAGAATAAGCTCTGTCAAATATGACTTAGGATGCAGTAATATGGGGTTAAGCATATCTTTTGAATATGGTATTTCTGGTAAGTAATTTACTGTACGCAGAATCCCAGAAGGATCTAAACAAATATGAAATTTTTCATATGAAACATGTTTAGGTGGATTATCCTTCAAGAGCATTTCAAATATCTTGGAAAAATATTTTTTCTGCTCACCATAAATGAAACATAGGACTGCAAAATGAAAGTTACAGTCCATGATCGCATATGGCTCCAACGAACGTTTCCTTTTGCGGATGGCTTTGAGACATTGGTAAAATGTATTAATAAGCTTACGAAGGGAATTGAAGTTTTCAATTTTAATCCCAAAAGGAGTGTTGGTTGGCGAGTGGATGAAACTCGAATACGGTGCAAGAGACTATTTAATGTCTTGATGACTTTTTAACAAGTTCAACGGTTGTGAAAATTGACCTATTTTGGTGTCCGTTTCCTGTACAGGATTTGGAGTAGAATTAGGCAATATTAATTCACATTCGGAAGTTTCCAAATTCAAAAAAAAATGAGGGATATTTCTTTTCGAGGATTTTTGGATCCTTAATAATTTTGCTGATCGGTGTTTATCGAAAATATCGTCCGACTCAACAGCTAAAGAAGTGGTAAACTTAAGTGAGATGCTTAAACATTCTCTGAGTGTACAGTACACTGGTGTGGATTCTTCTTCAGGTTGGTCTGGTAAAGTTTCAAGAATATGAAGGTCTGTTTTAGGCCATAAACTGGAGTCTTGGGATAACCAAGATGGTCCAGTTCACCATGAAGATTGAATTAAATTTTCCACAGTGGATCCTCTGGATCCTATGTCCGCGGGATTTTCATCCGTAGGTACATAACGATATTCAACAGCTTTATTGCTTTTGATTTCGTTTACCCTATTTGAAACAAATTGAGGTAATATTTTGCGTTCTAATAGCCACGTAAGTACACACTTACTATCTGACCATAGAAATGCAGGGAGATTTGTTAGATCCATAGGTTTTTGAGCAGTACGTAGACCTCTAGCGCCGATTAAGGCTGCTATTAATTCCAATTTCGGAATGGTTATGGGTCGCATAGGTGTTACGCGAGATTTTCCCATAAGAAAACGTACGGAGTAGTAATTTGACTCCTGATTATGGAAACGTACGTAGATTGCCATAGAAAATGCTGTTTTGGATGCATCGGTAAATGCATGCAATTGACAGACATTGGGATTGTAGATCCCTACATAAAGTTGTCTCAGAAGACAGTAGCTAGTAGTTTGCATCAAATCATTTAAAATGTCTGTAGCTACTGGTTGCAATTTTGCGGGGATTGGTTGGTCCCATTTAAGCCCTTCAGACCAAAGTATTTTCATAAATGATCTAGTAGGTACTAAGGACGGAGCAAACCATCCAAGTGGATCATAAAAGGATGACATTATTTTTAAAAATAACCTTTTTGTCCAACAAGCTGTCATAGCATTAGGGTAGGGATGTACATAACATCTTTTTCCATGTCCCAAACTAGACCTAAGACCTTGACTAGAGGTTTATCTAGAGCATACGAAGGATCAAATTCCTGTCTCATTGGTTTACAGTTAGTTCCCCATAGAGCAAGTTGCATGGAAATGTCATTAAATAACTTGTTAGATTTGACATATAATTCCTTTACTTTTTCATAAGTAGGCAACGATGTTGCTAAATTATCAACATAGAATTGTTGTAAAAATTTGTCGTGAAACTCCTTATCAACCATTTGAAAATGGTACAGCAAAATTGCTGCTAGAAGAAAAGGGGCAGTAACTATGCCAAAAGGTAAACGACAAAAACGAAACAACAAGAGATTGGTTAAATCTGAAGGTTTTGCAGGATCTTTAATCCAAAAGAAACGGGTTACGTCCCTATCTTCTAGATGTAGTCCAATCTGATGAAAGGCTTTCTTTATATCAGCTACAATACCATAAGGATCTTTGTGGAAACTTAGCAAAATGGAGATTAAATCGGCTAAGATAATTTTTCCTTTATACATACAGTCATTCAGTGAATGATTCGACTTTTTAGTTTTTGCAGAACCGTCGAATACAACACGAAGAGGAGTGCTTTTACATGGGTCATAAATACCTTTATGGGGTAAATAATGTGCCAATTTAGCGGGCCTCTTGTGATCTATCTGTTCAATCATTTCCAAATCTATTAAAGAATGAAAATATTGATCATACAGATGAAAGAATTGTGGGTTCTTAACCATTCTAGGTAATTGTTGATCTAAACGTTTAATAGCTAAACGATAATTATCAAGCAATGGAGGTGGGTCAAACCTATATAGCCATCTAATTTGGTATCGGTTATTAACAAGCGTTATATCTTTGTAAAATAATTGAAGTGCTTCAGCCTCAGCTTCAGCTTCAACCAAGTTAGTGGTTTCAATACCTAAAGTATCTAAGTTCCATAAGTTTTCTACACTTTGGGGTGATGTAAAGAACATTGTAGTAAAAACATCACTTTCCACCAAGGGATTGAGGGATCCGCCAAGCATATGGCCAAAATCTGTATTAATAAAAGTCAGATTTTGAGAGAGTTGTCTAACATTTTTCACGAAGGACCACATATAATCATTTCCTATGAGTAAGTGTATCATATGTTCACGGTCCAACTCAGAAAACTCAATATGATCATATTGTGGATAGAGAAGTTTGAATTCTGTGAAATTTTGTTGACTAAGATTTTCAGTCAAATACGGTACAGTATTTGCCAAAAGAGGAATTTTGGTTCCATTAGGTTTCTGGGGGTTAAATTTCACCTTGTGAGATCTAAATTCACTTGATTTTGAATTTGCAGCACCTATAAATTGTAAAATTTGAGATTCATTCAAAAAATTTTCCTTAAGGTGCATATTTGCAAAAGTGTCGGTAATGTAAGTTTCCTTACTACCGGAGTCAAAAAATACATTAATTTCAATAGGTTCTGAAGTATTCGACACATAAACATACGATAAAAACGTAAGAAAGTGCGCAGAAGTATCATTATTATTAAAAAATGAACAAGACTCACTGAGGATTGGTAGTCCTGAAGTTGTAACCACTGTTGATGGTGTAGGTGCCTTTAGAGCTGCTCCTTGGGATTGTTTAGATCCGCCATCCTTGACTTTGTTGTCCGGCTGTGGAATTAAAGATTGATGGTCACTTGAAGAAATATTAATTTCTTTAAAATTTAAATGTTTGTCAGACATACTTTTTTCAGACAGGTACGCCTTATAGTCTTTCATGACCGTGATCCATGCATCACATTTCCCCATGGTGATGGGGTAAGGAGCCTTGGGGCAAACGTTTGTATGATGGCCTTTGCCCATGCAGTCTAACCATCTGCAATACGCTGGCGGGATGTGCCAGCAAAACTCCTCATCGTCACTATGACAAAAACCGCATTTGATGCATAGGTCATGCTCGTCATAAAACGATTTACGCTCATCGAGCGTGTTGACGATGCAACATAGAAAGTTGTGGTGCAGCTTATCGCAGAATATGCACCTACCCTGTTGAGGAACAAGGGGGTGCGTAAAATGCTGACAGGTATCTTCTTCCCTTTTGGTAATTTCAGGAACACTGTTCCATCCGAAGCTGTAAACAAAGATGATTCAAAATCTTTAGTTTCAGATGTTTTGACACGTTTAGCAGGAGGGCCTTTTTTATTAGGATTAGATTTATCTTTTCCTTTTTTAGACTCATTTGAAGTGATAGCAAAATTTTTCCTGCCTTTAGGTTGGTTAGTACCTTTAATTTGTTTTTTAGGTTTTTCACCTGTCTTTGGTCCGAACGTGCTACTAGGGTCAGAAAGTTCCCTTAATTTTATAAAATTTCGTATAGCTTCAAACAAATGTTTGATGTGGCGTTCATTAGACTTAAGAATGTGTTGATATGACCTAGGAGGAAACTTTTTAATAACTATATTATAAAGTTGTTCCTCGTCAACGGTTGGGCAGACCGAACGATATCTTTCTATTAAAACGGAAATAGTATCTAAACTGTCCAAAATAGAAGAAATTTTGTTAGTAGTGGTAGGGATTGCTGTTAGGCTTTCCCAAAGAACTGCTCTGATTTTTTATTCATCACCAAACCTACTGTCTAAAAAATTTTGACGTTGATGATAACCAACTATATCAGGCGAAAAGTGACTTATTTTATCATTAATAAATTTAGGTAAGGCACCCTGTAAGAGATTAATCTTTTGAGGGATTGCAATATCCTTACATTTATTTACGTATTTGTTAAAACCATTAATGAAATCAGGATATCTTAAAATATCCCCATTCCATTTCTCTAAATAGAATTTAGGTGGCTTGAGGTTGGTGAAACCGGTTTCTACATTATCTTGAGGTTGTTGTTCCCAACATTTAGGAATATAGCCAAAAGAAAGTGGATTTGTAGAAAGTGAAACGTTAATTCCAGAAGATGATTCTTGTGGGATTTGAAGTCCCTCATTATCTAATACAGGATGGTTAATCGTAGATAAATTATGTAATGATGTCGATGAATTTTCTTTTGGAATTTGAGATGACTCACCTCTGTATTTTTTAGAAGAGGTCACTTGCTCATTTTCCTCAGAATCATCATTGGTCATCATAGCATGCGTACGTTTAATAGTATTGAATGTTTGATTACCCTTTACTAGACGTGAGATTTTGGATCCTTGAGCTGATGTGGGATCGAGTTCTACATCGTCCTCTTCTAAAGGTGGTAGGTTTGGCAAACCTGCAGGAGCTTCCTGGATTGTTTTGAGATATTTAGTCTCAAATTCAACAACGTTGAGATGAAATTTGTCGCAAATTGTCTTCTTGAGTTCAGTGATGGTTTTTTCCCATTTCTTGTACTGACGAAAGGTATAATCAATCTCAGTACGAGCCTTGGTTAGAGACTTGCCAATTTCTTTGGCACCAGCAAGCTGTTTGGCTTCTTGTTCCACTTGCTTTTTATGCTGTTCCTCCTCCTGTAGTTGAAGGGAGGTTAAATCCTGGAGGGGAACAGGTTGCGGTGCAACTGCAGGTGAGAATTTCTTAATTAAGCGTGAATGCTTAACTAATAAATCCCATCTGCAGTTACGTGCACCGATGATTAAATCCTTATCAATTTTAGTAGAGAGATTTTTCAGATCTTCAATGCATGAGTCAATCCCATCTTTTTCAGATAAGATTGCCTCATAATCAAAGCCTTGTAAGACTGGCGTTTGAAGAATTTCTTCAATACGCCATGCGTAGGATTCACAATCCTCCACAACGGTGGTGGCTACATAGGTGTCATCTGAGGATGTTGAGTCCGATGATTCCCTACTGGGATTGCGTCTCCGTCGAGATCCCTGAGTATCCGAGATCACTCTCGAACGTTTCAGGCTGCATCCTCTTTCTTCACGTTGTTGGAGGAGTTTTTGCTCCTTTTCCTGCTTTTCAGCCGTAATTTTACGGGTCCTATCCTCTTCTGCTCGGATTCGAGCAGCTTCCTCAGCTTTTTCTCTGGTGGCTAATTCAGCCTTTTCCTTAATGGCAAAGTCCGCTTTGGCTTTCTTGGCTGGAGCAGCCACTTTTTTCTTTTTTGCTTTCTTAGCGTCAGTGATTTTCTGGGCTTCGGCAGCTTTTTAAGCTTCATCAGCTTTTTTGGCTTCAGAAGCCTTTTTAGCTTCATCAGCTTTTGCTTCATCAGCTTGTTGTTGGTCAATTTCATCAGACCATAGGAGATTGTTGGGATCTAACAAGACATCTTCTTTTTGGGAAGAGATGGGGGAATCTTGAGTTCCTTTTTATGTGTTACTGAGAACAGAAAAATAAGAAAGAAATTGTTTAGATTTCATCAGCATATTATTGCTGTTTAATTACTACGACGTGTGTTACACGTTTTATTCATTGAGGAAAGGTGCAGAGAAAAATTAAATTTTTAAAGTATTAGTGTCAGCGACACAAACTTCTCACTAGTGTGAAATTATTGTTTTACCATGTATCAAATGATAAGCATCAATATTACGTTATGTGGATTTTTAGTCCGATTTTTTGAGTATTTTTAGTACTGAATTTTCGAAATTTTTCTAAGTATTTACGACTAAAGAAAAATTTGGCGTGACCCTAGGACGAAAATTTGTTTTTTAGTCACAAGAATGTTTAATTCATAGAATAATAAAATTATTTTTAAGTCTTAAGGAGCTGTTAAAAAATCGGACGTGACCCTAGGACGAAAAGTCGTATTTTGAATATAAGAATGGTAAATTTGGAAAAATTTGTAAAAATGTAAAAAATTTTACAAATCCTAAGGAGCCAAAAAAAAATCGGGTGTAACCCTAGGATGATAATACATATTAGTACGAGAATGGTAAATTCAAATAAATGCAAAAATAATAAAAATTTCTGCAAGTCCTAAGGAGCCGAAAAAAAAATCGGACAAGACCTTAGGACGAAAAAACGTATTTTTAGTACGAGAATGGTAAATTCTGAAAAATGCACAAAAGAGTATAAGTCCTAAGGAGCCGTTAAAAAATCGGGCATGACCCTACGACGCAAATTCATATATTATGCACAAGAATGATAAGTTCTAAATTTATTAAAATTTTCTAAGTGTCAGGGTGCCAATAAAAAATTGGGCGTGACCCTGAGGCGAAAGAATAAAATTCTATTCGCGTCACTATTTGAAAAATATGCACACAAAAATATAATATATAGGCTAAAGATTATTTAGATCTGAGACCTATAATTTTTTCGTGAATATGATGATGAGTCCATGTAAGATTTCAAATGAAAATAAAGACGCTAAAGTCTAATTATTACGTGAGAAATAATATTCTAAACAATGGTATAATTATTTAAGAATATAAGGATATGGTCCTTTAAGTACACTTACCGAAATTCGGGTAGAATTAAGGATGAGAGTTGATTTCTTATGATGATGAAGTAGAAGTTTCTAGCCACTACCTCTTGACATAAAAAATACGCGTAATTAAGCAGGAAATTACGTAAAATTTTACGAAAACGCACAAAATTAAATAAGGCAAATAAAAGTACGTAAGAAATTACGTAAATGAACAACAAAAAACAGCAAAAATTAATTAATAAAGCGATTAATTACAGGAAGGCGTAACAACGTTAAAAATTCGTACAAGTAACTGGTAAAGATCCTTGTACGAATTTACGGACGTTGGCGTAAAAACCATGTGATGCACATGCGCGCAAGTCAACGTGGTTGATATGGTTCTTCCCTTGCTGTGGTTGCTGATGCATCCTGGAACATATTTTTACGTTTGTATTGGTAGGGTGTGTAATACTTACACGTATTTGTGTATGTATTGGTAAGATGATGAATCTTCATGCGAGGCAAGTCAGTGCTTGCATCGCTATTATGTTAGGTGATTTTGACCTTGATTTGGCAAATAAATGCAATGACACGAATTTTCGTCTATATTTAGACGAAATTTGGCCGTTCATAATTCCTATTTTTAAGACGTATGAGTGCGAGAGATAAAAATATAGGATTTTTTCGTCCATTTTTGTCTTTTTTATGCGTTCATATTTAGGTCAATAGAAATATAATAGCATTTTTTTTGCGGAGTTTTTTAGACTCTTTCTTTTTAGATGTAGCATGATTAGTGCTGTATATTGTTAAATAATTTATTTATTAGACAATATGGAAGATATTACTCTTGTCCTAAATTCATTGTTAATGAAAAAGAGGGAAAAAAATACGCAATATTTTTGAGCAGGGGGCGGCGGAAAATTTAATATTATTAATTTTTTCGTCGGTAATACCCATAATACGTGAATAAATATTCGTTTATAATAGAATGGTGAGTTCTATTTAGGAATCCATTATTAATGGGGGCGCTAAATTTTTATTTTTGCCGCTAAGTGGAGAATTGTTAGTTCTAATTTTTTCATGAGAAGATGATTAGTCTTTATTAAATTATTTTTCTTTGTTTGTTAGACAAAAAATAAAATAATACGAATTATTAATTTGATGAACCCTTTTAACTGAAAAAGTTAAAGTCCAAGTGAGGATGTTTAGTCCGCAAAAATACGAAGTATTTTTGTTCAGAGTTTGAATAGTGGAAGCATTTTAGGCTATGAATTTTTAATTCAAGGAATTGTTAATTCCAAACCATCAGACCATATTGCTCCTGCTACCATGTAGTGGGTAGAAGCTTATAGTTAAATGGTTTAAGGTCCAGCGGACCATATAAAGTTGGTTGTAGTCACACACCTGCATCGCACGCCTTGTAACTCACAACTGCCTTGCCTCAACACCAGTATCCCCACGTATCCCCACGTATCCCCATGTAACTCTGTTAAGAGTGTAGTGGGAGAACCAGCGCACAGGCTATGAGCTGGGACCTGTGGGCGGAGCCACGACAATACTGTCTAAATAATAGTAAATATGTAGTGTGAAGGATAGAGATAATTAAATCATCTTCCATCCTTCGTTAAATGTACCTATTCATTACTTTAGCAACCAGAAATAAAAATTTGTTTCTTACCAAAAACACAGAATAAAAATTAGAGGGGCTGTAAACTCCTAATTACTAAAGTACACAATATACATGCAGCTTCTTTATTCAATAACACCGTCATCATTAAGAAAATATGAATCAAAATGAAAATTAGTATGAACAAACTTGGTCTTGGTCTCGTACAAAAGAAAACGAAGAATACAAACAAACCGTAAAATTATCTCAATCTTGCTTCATTAATAATTTTTAATATTTAATATTCAACGGTTTTGTTTCATATTTTGGAAGGAAATGAATACCGAGTTTAATTTGTCCATCAATAATAGTGAAAATCCAAGACGTGACTGAGTGCAAGATTAACACCAAAATCACCGACTGAGCAAGACTGTGACCAAGACTTGGCTGGGCAAAACCAAGCCCAAGACTATCAACTAATCTTTCGCTTGCTTTTGCACATCACTAATGAAAATTCGGATAAAATAAGTACGAAATTTGGTTCCTGAAATTGTAAAAACTCACGCGGCTCCTTCACTTTCGAAGACAAACCATCTACAAGCACGTAATTTTTTCGTAAACGTCACTCATACAAATAATATTTACAGGTTACGAAACGCAGCCTCTATTCTCTTCATAGAAAAACATTAGGTGTACAAAATAATTTATATGAACCTTTTGTAAATTAGTTGCCACAATGGTGAATGAAATTACGAATTAAACATATTCATCAGTCGAGAACATCCGCTAAAAAATGGCGCTTCCTCTTTATCCCAGTCTCGCGGGACAAAATCTATCAAGTGTAATGCACAATGAGTGTCAAGATTTACAGACAATTTTTTTTTTTTTTTTTTTCATCAACGAGTTATTATATTTGATATTATTTTACGATCAATTTTTCTATGAGAGGCGTTTATCTTTAATTTCGGATTTTATAAAATAAAAATTCTTGATCATATGACTGGCGGCTAAAATTTGCATAGACAATTAGGACCAACCCATACAACAAATCAGAATTTAGCATTGATACGAATCATTATATTCTTCGCAAAGACAATAACAAATAAAATACAGCAAAAAAAGTTCAATTTCAAATAAAACAGAAATAAAAAAAGTTATCGCATCCACCCAAGGAACCAGTTCAACTGACACGAACGTTGTACATTTTACTTCTTGAGGAAAATTCAATACAAAAAAACTGAACCTAAACTTTAGACAGCTCGAAAATTAATTGCGCTAGGAAGATCGCGTAGACTATAATTAAAGGGTAAGATATTCGAAGGCAGACAAAAAAACTGAGTAGGACGTACAGAGGAAACAATTAGATTAGCTATCTGTATCTACTTAAAATCATTTTGATACCGGAGTAGCGGATTCTTCTGACACAATTATAATTAATGCTGTCATATGACGTGGACTAAAGCTGGATTCCGAGAAAATATAAGTAAATTTGGGAAGAACAAGAGGTTCAACAGTTGTTCACATCCAGAAAAGATGGTTTTTATGAGATATTTCACTTCATTTTCGCGGGAATCCTTTTTTCCTTGTCTAAACAAGCCATCGATACAAAGAAAAAAGTTTTATGTTACTTTCTACTTTAATTTATTCTGTAAATCTGCAAATACATTGAAGTTTGTCGCAATGAATTTTCCAGCAGGACCAAATAATATATAAGTCTAAACTCGTTAAAAACTTTATGAAAAAATTAAAATTTATCAAAAAGGTGAAGTAAATTTTTGGCCAGGTTTTCAGTGACTTCAGTATTTTCGACATCAAAGGAATGTACCAATATTAACGATGAAGAAATTCAAGTTGGTCTTATTGTTAGTCTTGGTATTGGTCTAAGTCTTGCGCAATCATGTCCTGGTATTCGTTTCGGTCTAACTGACAAGATTTTTACTATTACTGATGGTTAATCTCAAAATATGAAGAAAAAAAAATTCAACATTAAATTATTTAAGAAGCAAAACTCTAATGCGAATCTTTTACAATTTGTTCACATTTTTCAAGTATGGCGTTTGATTCAGGTCTTGGTCTTGGTTTTCTTTACTGAAGGTACCATTGCGATCTTATTATTGCAGAAAGAGCAAGAGCAAAACTAATTTTTCTCCTCGTTAGCTCCCCAGTCTTCGTGTTATTTATGGATTCAAGAGAAAAAAAACTGAAAAAGCGAACCAAAATTTCAACTAATGGACCTACGTAAAATTAAAAGGATCGGTAATCACGAAAAACAACCTCGACATTATTGTAAACATTGATTCAAAATTGAAACTTATAGCAATCAAAATAGCTATAAATACTCCATGAAAACAACGTAACAGAATTCGAATTAATTCAATCATTTTTTGACCGCAGAGAGTAAAAAAGGATAGTTTTAAATACATAATGTAACCCCTTTTTGGCACAACTAGGATGTCAAACACTTTCTAACGACAGCTTTAACCCATGAAAATTGGTTCAGTTTTTTGGGATACTAGTTGTCAAGATAAAAAACCGCCCGGCTTATTAAATAAACAGACGAAAAAAACAAATTTTTCTGTTACACTATACATAGATTACGTAATCCGAATATTAATAAATTTATGATGATTTTCACAGATGAGTACAAAAATCGGTTTTTTGCAACACATACATAAAAAGACGTATTTTACATGCATGTATAGCGAATGTAAACAAAGGAATTTTTGGCCTGTGAAGAAGACGATAATTTTACAGTTTCTCGCACATTCAAATACTGCGCAAGCGTGTGTAAAGTACTTTACACATTCTTGCGCATCCCAATCCTGTGAGACAGGGTGTAAAATATTTGAACATATAATCATTTTGATATTATTAATTAGTTATTTTGTGAAAAACTATTCATCAAGTTGCCAATCTAATCAAACAAAACATTTCAATTTTCAAAAAAAACGTCTCAAATAATTCCTTAGCTTCACATCAAATTAGAGAGCTGGGGTTTGTGATGATCAAAAGCGGATAAAATTTAAAAAATTTCCATATAATTTCCTACTTATATTTAGCTATTTGACAAATAAACGAAAAAAATACAAATTAATGAGAGATTTGCCGTATTTTTGAATCTAGAAACTTCTCCTCTTTCCCTCAATGATTCCTCAGTCGCTATTAGCTGAAAATGGTATTTCTGAAAAGAGGAGAAAATTTACCCGAATTTAGATCTCGTTTAATTTTCTAATCGTCATTAACAATTTGAAAATAAACAAATGAAAAAAACGCATATTGATTGAAAAAAATTTTTTTTTAAATCTCGAAACCTCTCTTCTTTTACTCAATGATTCCCAGCCCCTGTTTGAGCTAGAAATCTAGAATTAGAACTGCTAGAAAGAGAAAAAAATTTACTTGAAACTAATTTTCTTATAATTTGTTAATTTTTCTTAACTGTTTGAAAATAAACAAACAAAAAAATGCAAAATAACGGAAAACTTGCCATTTTTGTGTTTTTTCAGCTATAATTTCCAAAATTTATTTCCTTTATGAGTTTTTGTTTTTATTGGGAGTGAGAGTTGTTGCTATATTTTTTTTGTGCATTAGTTGTAAAAAGTTGTCAAGTTTGCAGCACTCGCCTTCAGCTCGCCTGCAAATTCTTTACACTCGATAAACAAATAGCCTACATTACGCACTTGTCACACAATATACTATTTGGCGCACATCAATTTCGAAGTGAAGACTTTTTTCTATGATACTTCACACTCGACTTGAAAATTTTGCATTAGGTTTACTTTTCCATGTTATGAAAGTGAACACTTGAATGCACGAATGATACTTCTGTATAAACTACAACCGAAGAATTGGTCTGATCAGTATTTGCTATTCATATGTGTTTGGGTTGATTACGGTCGCCACTATGTGTAATAATTTACGAGTCGTAGTTGATTCTTGAGTGTCGGACAAAGGACAATCGGTCTTCCATTCTGAACCTAGACACGAAAGTCTGTAGATGCGCGTCCTAATTGCAACTCTGACACCAAAGTATTTTGTTATCAATCGTTTTAGGCCCATTACCATCTGAAATCTTGTTGACGTTAACATGGTGGTCAGTATTTCGAACATTAACTACTCTTTTCCACGTGGGACGGTGTGTTGAATTCCACGTGATGATTATTTGGAATTTGTTTACAGGTAATCCTTGGAATTGGGAGTAAAGTGATATTTCTGAAAGTTGGAACTTAATTTTTTTAAATTTTGCGTTTTATCTGCTCGATTTGGGTTCTTTTTGGAGAACAATTTTTCGTCTTAGGGTTGTGGTTTGCACGAACCTCATTAGACAACCCATAAAAAAATTATGGTGTTTGGTACCTATCGGGTATTGCGATGATCACAGCAATAAAAAAAAACTATTCAATCATCCGAAGAGGTATTTTAATCAAATACCCTTTTTAAACCCCACGCATTTTACAAACATTTCCATAAAATAAGACAAATTATCGTGCACGTATCGCATATAATCTATACTATAATTCAAAATGACGAAATCGTCATTCATTTACATCTCATCTCGTATTTCTACGAAAGAGACGATCAAAGAAATGAAATAAAAACAAAAAAATCTAAATTGCGGTTCATCGTCATGTTTTTCGGATAATTGTACCTCGAAACCTATAATTACACCACCACTCATCCCCGCAGCAACCAGTTTCACTCACAGTATCAATAGTACCGTATATCCTACACGTTGGTGAATAAGAATTACAACTAATTACGATCGATTGGCTAATTACAAAGGAACAGCGAAATAATAAAGGTGAGTGTGGAATGGAGGGGACAAAACAAAACCGAACAAAAAAAACAATTGAGCTTTACGCATGAGTCATCGGGTTGAAGTAGGTACATAGAATTCTCATAAACGGTGGATGAGAGAAGGCGATTGACTATATGGTAAAGAAAAACCAGTCGAGGGTGTGACTACAAAATAATATAAAGCCGTAAACCTATCACACGAGCCATTAAAATTAACTCGTCGCCAGTTCTTTTTCTCATTCTTCGCCGTGCTCCGTATTATTGTAATGATTTCAACGCTAGCAAGTCATTCGCAAATTAAGTTAAACGTATAACTATGTAGTTAGTCGAGAGTAATGTAATGTAATGTAATGTAATGCTAATGCAATGCAATGCAATGCAATGCAATGCAATGCAATGCAATGCAACGCAGTTCAATTCAATTCAGAAAAAAAGATTAAACAAGTAAATGAAAAAATAACAAAAAAAATTAGACCAGGCTAACGCCCTTATGCATTACAACCGTACCGTACCTACCTATAGGTATAACAGAAACGTGTCCATCATAAACCGTTCAGCTCGTTCAATAGTTGAATAAGTAACTGATTCAATTGTAAACACATAGCTACGACAAAAGAAAAACATTTAGCTGGGTGGCGTCGTGACAGCTGTCATGTTCACGTCAAATTTCACTCAAACAAAAAATTTTTTAGAAACTCGACACAGGAATAGTTTCGATTACGGTGGTGTATGGAGGGGAAAAATTTGCGATGATAATAATTTTCGGTGAACACCCGTCGTGAGATCCACAAATTTTTGCTAATTTCATTGGGCTATATAGGTACGCAAGACTGACCTATCCACAGCGAGAAGATGAATTGGAACATATTTAATCACCGTTATGGGCAACCCAGTTTCAAGTATGAAAAAGTTGAAATCTCATTAAGATCTGCTCTCGTTTCAATTGATTTGGGCAGTTGGATAGGTCACTATAGAATAAGAACCCAAGTTCAACGTTCAACATGGTATTATGAAGTTACCTCCAACTACTAAGAAAGAACCGAAAACTCTTAACATTACAAAGCTTTACCCGCTTGAACTGTCTCCTGATCCGGGTTACTTATTTATCCGCAAGTTGAGATAAATTAAAGGTATATGAAAGCGTATTCGTTTTCAATCTTTTTTTTTTACAAAGGCTGGAAGGTATGAGACAAGGAGTTCAAAACGATGGGCATTTTTCTAAACTACTAGAAAGAACCGAGGCGTCAAATCTAGCACTGTCTGAGGCAACAAAAGGCCTGGTAACAGAGCCATTTGTCAAGAAAAAAGGCGCTAAAAATTCAGAAGGACAAGGCTACCTGGATCCAACGAGGTTCGAAGCGTTAAGCTGATAACAAGCTGAGAGAAACATAGTTATAACATGAAACGCCAGGTTCAGTAGGATGGGCTCCCAGATTCATGGCGAGATAAAACATCAAGTCTAAGACTGAGCGAGGCAAATGGGCCTGAGGGCGGAGCTACCAAATATAAGAGGATGAGGCCCCCAGGTTCCCAATAAACCGCAAAACGATAAGTCCCCTACGGGGCTAGAGAAGACGCTTTCCAGGACCCAGGAGCAATAGCAAGGCATAAAGCGCTAGTTGCAGAACCCATTGTGAAAAGAAGACAGAAGGCGGTACCCAACATAAAGAGGCATGCCGTGTAGAGTACAGGAGGTCTTTTGTGACGAATCTTTCAGATAATTTTGACGGAAGAAGAATGACATGATGTCACAGAGGTGAATACCTTCAGTTCATTATTTTATTGTGTGCACGATTTCTTGCGCACGCAAATCGATAAGGGAGACAATAAACTCTACCATAATCATAACGACAGTTGTTGATTTTAGGAGTATAAAAAGGCGTGTTTTGCCCCTGTTTATTCACTCGCATAATTAGAATTTAGACAATATTTTCGAGCCGCTGTCTAATCTGGAGAGCTTTATCTCTCTATTACGATTGAATAAGCAGCTAAGTTTTTGGTGGTTAATCTACATTAGGGAGAATACGCCATTAATATTAAAAGTATTGCGGCAAGACTTAGTTCAAAACAAGACATGACTGTGCGAAACCGAGATCCATACTAAGACCAGACTACTGATGCCAGAACAAGGCCGAAACTAAGAGTAGCATTAGTCCACTAACGCCGGACCAATAAGACCATCACTATCTTGATCTTAGTCTACTTTTTATTATTACAACATTCAAAGTTTAACACATAAAAATAAGAATTCATTCATACGAGGAATCTATGAATTCAAAAGAGTGTCCTCTGTGATAAGATTGTTATTGTTCCTCCAAACCTCCACAGTAGTCACGTTATTTGTCTGCGGTAGACCACTTTAAATGTTCGAGTAATTAATGGCAAAGTGCCAATCTTCAGAAGGTGCGAAAGGTATACTGAAGTTTTGGGCATTTGTGATTGCTCATACAGTCTTTCAGAAGTAGGTACACAAGAGCTAATGATATCGCTAATTTTTTACGTGCGTTAATTACCGGACGAGACGAACGAGACGCACTTGAGAGGATTAAATTTGCTAAGACTAAGTAGGTACTATCAAAACGATGCGTTCACCGGTACAATCGTCAGATTTGTGTAACTCGTAACTCTTATAATTGTAACTCTTATTTGCGTGTGTTACATGATGTGTAGGTGTGTGATTGTGTTTGTGTGCAATGTGCACGCTTATAACTACAATATTATGTTTACATATCAATCCTTTGTGAGTATAGCCCCAGCAGAACTCACACGCAATAAATTCTGAGGTTCAACTCATTTTTCCAGTTTAAGAAATACGATAAATCAAAGATAAATATATTTGTATCTGAACTGAAGACGCAAATTCCAGATTCTGATGAGCCACATGAAGAATGATGAATTGTAAAGAAGCAAACTTCATCAAACGACCAAGCTAAAACCACAGGTTACTTACCTCAAAATCAGCCATTCAGATATCATAACTTTTGGCATTTCAACCTATCATATTATTCCTTTTAATTGTTTAAAAACCTGGGAACATGGGTTTAACTTTATTTGGCAAGGTTTCAGTTCTACTGTTATTGTCAAACTTCTTGACTTCTTTTTCAACATTTGTGAGGGAAAGAGAAGAACTGTTGGTAACAGTCAGTTCGAACAAGGAATCAAAACTTTTTAGGAAAAAAAAAATCAATTCATAGTAACGGGTATGGCTGATCATCATAACAATAAATAAATACAAAATTAAAATGACCTCAATTTTTGAGCACCCAAAGACACATTTTAAACTAAATAAAATAAAATCAAAATCAAAACTATTCACCCAATAATAACAAATTTGCCATGAGCACCTCGGTTAGACTAACTACTTAGCCTAGGTTTGTTCATGAGCATTTTTTTTCCCTCCAAATTAAATTACTTTTGATCAATAGTTCATTTCCTTTACACCACTGTTTTTTCACTGCCTTGGCAATGGTTGTATTTCCTATCTCCATGTACCTCTACCATCTCTTACTAAAAGCCAGTTTCCCTCTCTTTAATTTTTTCAGGAGCAGCCAATTTCATTACCTGCAATTTAAACTTTTTATACGCTTTTATTCTACTCACTCAATTTGTTGAAGTACACCAGATGACCAACTTCAGCACTGCTTTCACGTGTTGCGACACACGCACACATGTACTTTTATCCTTTTTATCAGTTGTTTTTTAAATTTTTGTTTGTTTCTGTCTCAGAAAAAAAAGTGAGAAATTTTATTTTCTCTTTCCCCGTTACTTTCTTCTTCAAATTATAAAAGCCTATTTTTTAAAAACTCGTTTTGAACCTAACTTATTTCTACTACTCTTTGATTAGCGTTAGCTTCTGAAATAGGCAAAATCATTTTTGTGGGGACGTTTCCCTCTTTGCCTCCCTCAGGGCTCGGTCCTGCGTCGACAGACGGGTTGCAGATCAAAATCCACGACCCATACTAATTGTGCATTGCACATAAAACGAACTTTATCGTCTGTATGCACTCATACAGACGATGTGTTTCTATGTTTACCATGAGTTGGTAAACTGAAGCAAATGAGTATGTAATAATTACATACTCACTGACAGTATACATGCTGTGGTCCGTATAAGGTACTGCCTCACCTTTGGACAATTGCCCCAGTTAGAAAGTACGCTTTGTGTACGGTTAGGCACTTAAACCAGCTGGCTACCGGTACTGAGAAATAATTTGGTCGCCCCGTACGTAAACCACTGTCTCCCTCAAAGGTTCCATGAACCCCATGTAGGTAGCATCTACCTACACCAAACAAGCCACAGTGGTGACCTCGACGTTGCTACAGTGGTGCAGGCTTGAAAATGCTCAACAAGCGAGAAATCACTCTGCTGATAAGTGCGGCTTGGACGCGACTTTTTCATTGGCTAGAAATAGCTGATGTGACTTAAGTGACTATTAGTCTCGACAGCGAGTGGGAAATTTACCCCCATGTATCAAATAAACGTTGCCCATAACTGGATGGGTCAACGAAATCTTGGTAGAACACGCATATACTGAAAATCTGCTAGATAGGAAATAGTCCTACAATAATTTCTGCTACAAATTCGGTTAAGCTGGATTTCCAAAAATTAAGAAACGGAAAAATAATACGAAAAATAATGCTGAAAAACGACGAAACTAAAATGCCTGGAACTTCTAACAAAAATCCAGAGGAAAAAGAACATAGGTTACTGGCTGAAAAACAAGCTCAGATAGAAAAAGAGCTGTTTGATCAATACATGAAAGAGATTGTAGCCAAGGCAATATCGGAGTACGACAAAAAGAAAGTCGAAGAAAATGCCAAAAATACATCCAAAAAACAGATCCAACTACCAGAGTTTCTCCCAAAACACATAGAAACCTGGTTTATACAACTGACCGGCTGTTTCCGACTCAAGGAGATTCCTCGAGAGCATAGATACAGGCAATTATGTGGAAACATGCCCGCACAAATCATAAAAGCTTGTCCTGACATCATGGAATGTCATGACGAAGCAGAAGACTCATACAGTTGGTTCCAGAACAAAATAAGAACTGCATTTGGCATAACTGCTTGAGAGGAAATTTGAGAACTGATGAGAGGCATGTCCATCGGAGATGACAAGCCCACAGTATTTATGGCTAAACTAATGAAAAAAGGGGATAACCATGTATCACTCTTGGTAATAGCTGACCGATTTTGCCAACAATTACCTACATCAGTTGTGCAATCACTAGGAGCTCTAAATCTCACAAATGCTACCAGTGATGAGGCATTAATAAATTTGGCCAAAGCTGCTGAACAGGCACTGGAATACACAGGTAAAACTGCAATTAGTGCCATCTCAGCGGAAAAATCTGAAATAGCGGAACTAAGAGCCGAAATTGCTGCTTTGAAAATGGAAAATAAAAATAGCACCAACAGCAGCAATGGAAATCGTAACAGCCGTTCTAAACACCGAAATTGTCAAGAACAAGACTCTAGATCTCGTGACCACAGAAATAACAGCAGAAAAAACAGCCCTGGCAGAACACCACCAAGGTCTAAATCTAGACCCAAATATAAAAATCCGAATTTGCGTGAAGACTATTGCTTCCACCATAATAAATGGGGAGAAAATGCCAGGACTTGCAAAATAACCTGCCGATTCTATGCCAAAAGAATGATCAAAGATGAGCAAAAGAAAAAAGAATTGCTCTCTAAATTGGACAAGGTTAGAGACAATCAAAAATCTCCCAATATGTCAAACTAGAGAGAGGGGTTGTATCAGCGGCAACCAACCCCTCAGATAACTACTCTTGCCGCCTGTTCATCCAGGACAGGTCAAAAAGGAGAGAATTTCTTGCTGACTCAGGCGCAGATATAAGCTTACTGCCAGCCAAAATTCAGCACAAGAATAATACTCCGAAATCCCAATTAAATGCAGTAGATAACCATAGTTTCTCTGCATATGGAATTAAAAAATGCAAAGTAAATATAGGTTTCAACAAACCAATGAAATGGACTTTCACCATAGCTGATGTCAAATACCCTATATTAGGAGCAGATTTCTTAGCCTATTAGATTGATCTTAAAAATAAACAATTAATAGATTCCACAACCGGTGAACATATAAAAGGAAAAACTAAAAATTATAAAATAATTAATATAATTAATGTGTACACGCAATCAAATGTTAAATTCGTCAATATATTGACAGATTTTCCTGGTATCACTGAACAAACTTTTAATCCAAATCCTACATATAAACATGACACAGTTCATATAATAGAAACTGTAGAACAACCCTGCGTAGCAAAAGCAAGACGCTTAGCTCCAGATAGATTAAAAGAGGCTAAGGATGCATTCGATAGAATGGTAAAAGAAGGAGTTTGTAGACCCTCAAATAGCTCATGGAGCTCACCCATTCATATCATCCCTAAGCCAGGTGGAAAATGGCGAGTAGTAGGTGACTACAGACGCCTAAATGCTCAAACAAAACCAGATAGATATCCAGTTCCTAATATCATGGATTTTAATATAAACATGAAAGGAAAAGATCTATTTACTAAAATTGATATTAATTGTGCTTTTCACCAGATACCTATGGCTAAAAACCATATTGAGAAAATGGCACTAATAACTCCATTCGGCCTCTTCAAATATCTTCAAATGCCATTTGGATTAAGAAATTCTGCACAGACATTCCAGCGATTCATAAATGGTGTATTGAGAGACATACCATATGCCTATGCATACATAGATGATATTTGCATATGCTCCAGTGGAGGCATTGAAGTGCACGAGAAGAAAGTGAGAACCGTATTACAGCGTCTGCACGCTGCCATTTTAACTATCAATCCCGGTAAATGCGAATATGCAAAACCAAATATTGATTTTCTCGGGTACAACATTACTTCCGCTGGAATTGCCCCTCAAAAAGTCCGGGTGGAGCCAATAATAAACTTCTCTAAACCAAAAACAGTCGCTGAATTGATACAATTTTTAGGGATGACAAATTTCTATCAACGTTGCATAAAAAATGCAGCGGCCGAACAAGGCAAATTATTCGATTTGATTAAAACAAATAAAAAACGCGATAAAACTCCTGTCATATGGACAGAAGAAGCCAATTTAGCATTTGACAAAGTCAAAAATATGCTGGCTAACGCGACATAATTAGCTCACCCAGATGACAGTCTGCCATTATGCATAGCAACAGACGCATCAGACTTTGCAATTGGTGTAACATTGTACCAAATTGATAATGATCAAAACCAGCCTTTAGAATTTTTCTCGAGGAAACTATCAAAGGCTGAGAAAAATTATAGCACGTACGACAGGGAGCTTTTGGCAATAAATGCTGCAATTAGGCACTTTAGGCATAATGTAGAAGGTAGAACTTTTACTGTGTATACAGACCACCTACCTATCACACATGCATTCCAGCAGAGAGCAGAACGTGCGTCGCCAAGGCAAATGAGACATTTAGAATTCATAGGTTAATTCACAACAGACATCAGGTATATAAAAGGGGAATTAAACACACCCGCTGATGCTCTGAGCCGAATAGAATCTGTCTCAGTGCCATCTCAGTTGCCCTACGCTGAAATAGCTATTGAACAGCTAGGGGATAAAGAATTATTAAAATTGATATCTTCAGACAAATCAAGTCTACAACTGAGACAAAAAAGACTCCCTAGCACAAAAATCATGTTAACATGTAATGTGTCCCAAGGTCAAGAACGACCCTATATTCCACAAAAATATAGGAAAATGGCGTTCGACAGTGTTCATAATTTATCACACACTGGACCTAGGAGTATGACTAAATTAATGACCTCGAGATTTGTATGGCCCAATATAAAAAAAGATTGCAATAACTGGGCCCGTGCTTGTTTAAATTGCCAGAAATCTAAAATTGGCAGACACACGAAATCAAAACTTGGGAAATTCAGACATACTGACAGATTCAAACATATTCACGTAGACTTAGTTGGTCTATTACCACCTTCTTGTGGCTACAAGTATCTGTTGACCATTATAGACAGAGCTACTCGCTGGCCCGAAGCAATTCCAAAGCATAATAATAGACCAAGGTCGACAATTTGAAAGTCAAATATTCAACGAGCTAGTAAAGACCTTGGGTGCGAAACACTGGTCCACCACCACTTACCACCCACAATCTAACGGGAAAGTGGAAAGGTGGCATAGGGCTCTAAAAGCCTCAATTATGGCATAAAACACTAAAAGATGGATTGATAGGCTACCAACCATCTTATTAGGCCTCCGATCAGTCTTGAAAACAGATACTGGACACTCAGCTGCTCAATTAGCACTTGGTGAGGAATTGCACTTACCGGGGGACTTTTTCTATGAAACCAAAGAAATTAACCCTGAAACATTAGTTCAAAATATAAAAGACGATGCAAGTCAATTTTTAAAACAAGCTGCAACTCATGGCAAACCTAAAACCTATGTCTCGAGACACTTAGCAACAACTACGCACTTGTTCTTACAAGAAGAAGGGATAAAAAAGGCTTTGCAGAAACCATACACCGGCCCCTATAAAGTAATGGATAGAACAGAAAAAACGTTTACCCTACTCATAACCGATAAAGAGAAAAAAGTCTCAATAGATCGTGTAAAACCTGCATTCTTAATAGCAGATGATAAAGTCAATGTCATAAAAAATTGCAAGGAAAATGACATGGATACTGACATAAACATAGTCAAAGATCCACAAGAAATTGTCGAAGAAAATACCGACACACAAAAGCTACAAACACAGCCAGAAATAGTACAAGAAATGCAGAGTGATGTACCCAAATCAAATGTGGAAAAAAAAGTTGTCAAATTCGATGACAATGTACGAAAATATTACTACGATTCAAAAGCGCCTATAAAGCCTAATAAAAGAAGCAGGCCTAAAGGTAGTTATAAAAAACGAAATCAAATTCCAAGTTGTAGATCAGAAAGGTTAGCCCAACACCAAAATAGCTAAACCGAAACATGATCACAAATACAAAATTCACTCATACAAAAACCACCAAATTCCCAAACCATAGAAAAATAAATGGTTATAAAAAAGCAAAATAAATTTATTCACCATTAACTCCTGCATTAAAATATACCAGAAAGTTAAATAAAAATAAAAACATCAAAAAATGGTCATAAAAATCAAAAATAAATCTTCCGCCTCCAGGATTCGAACCTAGACGCAGAGAAGAAAAATGCGAAAATAAATCAGCTCGAAAATAAAACATCTAGTGAAATTCAAAATAAATTCACGTGCATTTTTATAAAAACAGAAATCAGCTGACAAACAATGAAAAACGGTGCAACTGCAATGACACACATCCTTATCGCAGAACATACCACAACATACGTTGCGATAAGGATATCGCACCACCGTTCCTTATCGCATTGACCTATATAAAAGAATAAAGTTCATTCACTCAAATACGTTGACCCACATAAAAGCACGTGGCAATTTAAATCAACGAATTTTGCTCGTAGAAACTTCTACGTGGGAATTTCTTAATGGTGGGAAAATACTAAATGTTTTATACTGAGATGAATTATGATAAACTCGACGACAAATTCGTACCAAATGAAACAGCCAAGAGCGATACACAAATCATTCGTTTGTCGAATACACTCCGAGAATTATCGCATTCTGAATTTCATATAATTTGTTCAATTCGAACACCTATTTCTGTGTCCAAATCGCTTTTGAAAAATTTCTAATATTTTTCCATTGTCTTAATTGACACCTTGCATCTCACTAAAAATGTCTTCCTCCTTTGAACCTTTGCTCGACTATGAGGAAGCCCTCCTCGCAGAAGAGCAGGAAGAGAACAATCGGGAGCATGATATCTGTAACGTATATTTTCGTCTATTTTAAGAAATGACGAACATATTCGTTCACTCATTTTCGAATACCAAAAATGTAGATATTTGTCAACAATTACCTTCCTACTACTCTTCGTAAACAACCACCAAATTATTTATATTGAATTTTACATATACAGATATACCTCCTGTATATTTATGACCTGGTTGTACCTGTCCCTCGAGTACTCGACGAGTCAGCACAGCCCTATAATAACAACACCCTACTTCACTTTACCTATCCGACACGTACGTTTTCATACCCTGAACGAGTATATAATCTCTCGATTCAGTTGTATAGTTGTTCAGTTTAGTTCAGTTCTCCAACAGCTACTTCTAAGTACCTGGAACCTCTCTTGTAGAAGTCTCTAGTGAACAGATAGTCTTGCTTGTTGAATTGTAATTGACTATGTATTACTATTAACGTAGAATTATGTACAGTATGTACAAAATATTAAAATATTAAATGTGTGTTAATTCACTGAAGTGTTTAAATATTATTGAGTCTCAAACAAATGTTAAGGTCCACGATAGTTTGTGGATGACTAATCTGAATCAATCATAGAAGTATTACTGCTTTTAAAGTACGTGGTATTTCGTGTATGGTGTACTCCCAAAAGTGGTCGTTACCAGGTACAATACCGCCTCTTTTGGCCGTTACATTATTGGCGCCCAACTGGTCTGCTATTGCGAATCGAACCTTCGCTCTAGTACCTGCTCAACGGAATTGCTGAATTCAAGCTGCTGTTTCAATTCCTCTGGCTCGAAGTACTTTGCTCTAACCTTGAAAACTCTAGTCAAGTACTCAAAGAGAAACGCGTAAGGCGCGCTCTTGAGGAAAGGAAGTAGAGGTTAGCTGCGAGTGGAAAAAGGCTAGTAGTGAAAGAAACCCGAACTCCAAAGTCAACAAAGGATATTTTATTATACAGAAATAGAAAAAACGGAACGTATATAC